>CM042692.1:135259320-135659320 GCA_023614405.1 Avena insularis | reverse complement strand
CATGTGGTTAAGGAGTTAATTACAAAGTGATATCGGATTACGGAGAGTAAAGTACTTCGTGAACGAGATTGAACTAGGTATGACGATACCGACGATCGAATCTCGGGCAAGTAAAATATCGCGAGACGGAGGGAATATATATATGGGATTGATTGAATCCTGGCATCGTGGTTCATCCGATATGATCATCGATGAATGTGTGGGAGTCAATATGGGTGCCCGCACCCTGTTGATTATTGATAGAAGATCATGTCCGCATATTCTCGAACCCAGGTCACACACTTAACGTGTCTCGACGCTAGGATAGATTGGATAATTGGTTTATGAATTTTTGTTGAGTCTCGGATGGGATCCGGGACATCACGAGAGGTTCGGAATGGTCGGAGAATAAGATTCATATAAGGCAAGTGCAGTTTTGGAGTTTGAATTGTTAGGATTAATCGGTATTGTGCGGAAGCTTCTAAAACCTTCCGGAAGGGGCCAACGTGGTCCCACCTTCCGGGGAGGGGCATGGGCCTATGAGGGAGTGTCCTGGCGCATTGGGCCAGGGCACAAGGCCCCATAGGGCCCAGCCGATTCTAGATAAGTTTAAACTCGTTTAAACTAGAGATAGAATTTCTAGATAAGGGAGAGTTTAAATCGTTTAAACTAGAGATAGGCTTGGAGGAGAGGCAAGGGCTGGCCACACCCCCCTCTATATATAGAGGGCTGGTGCGCCCCCTCCCCCTACACACCTTCCTCCAAACCCTAGTTGCCCTGCTGCCTTCCTCTCTCCCTCCCATTGTTTTGCGGTGAAGCCTGCTGCAGAAATTCTCCACCAAATACACCACGTCGTGTTGTAGATCCAATCCATCTCTCCACCATACTTGCTGGTCCAAGGAAGGAGGAGGCGTCGAGGTGCTGCGTGTGCATCTCACGGAGGCACCGCCACTTGTGGTGCTAGATCGGATCGGATCGCGAGGAGGAGAAGCGAAATGCGACTATATCACCCACGTTAAATGAGCGTTCACATGCGAATCTTCAAGGGTATAAAGATCTAATCCAATCTCTCTCGTTGTTTGTATCTCCTAGATTAGATCTTGGCTTTCCCTCTGTTCGCTTCCGTAGAAAATTTTGATTTACTATGCTGCGAATCCCTTCAGGTTCTGCATGTAATATTGAAATGTTGCAGGGGTTTTATGCGAATGTTTATTAATTAAAGTAATTAAAAAAATTCTGAATAAAAATAATAAAAGAGTTTTATTAAATGAGAGAGCATTAAATTTGGAGAAATTTAATGCATTTAAAGTGGAGACTTTAAAAGAGAATGTGAATGGGCAAATTTATGTGGAGGGAGTTACCACCACATGAATGGAGGAGGTGAAGAGTCACCTCCTCCATGCGCCGGCTATGAAGGAAGGGCACCCCCCCTCCTCCTATAAAAGGCCACCCCTCCTTACTTCTCATACACACCTCCTTGTGAAGGATCTCTCTCCCCCTCTAGTATTATTCCCCCATGGTCTCGGATTAACGAGATACATGTTCCCGGTGGCTTTATCTGGAAAGGAGTTGCTGCTTCCGCTGCTTTGCTGGAGTGAGGGACGGAGGTTGTCGGGGTACCGGACGTGTGTGCGATCATGGATGTACCGCTGCTTTGTGGTGCTGGACTTGGTGGTGCTGGAGCTGGATCTGATGGACGTGTTGGAGCCGGACCTGCTGGACTTCATCACGATCTTGAGATCGGCAAGTGTACGACTACATCAACCACGAGTTCCTACTCGTTAACAAAGCTCGTTGTCTACGAGGGTAAGTTCTCGTTAGATGTATGTCCACCCGTTGCTTTGTACCTAGTAGATAGATCTTAGCGTATAGTTCACACCGTAGGAAATTTTTTGTTTTCTATGCTGCGGACCCAACAGTGGTATCAGAGCCTGATCTATGCGTAGGTGCTTAGCACGGGTAGTACACATATGTTTATATGTGGGCGATGATGATCATGTTATTGCTTCTTTTATGTATTTTGGATATTGGTGGCATAGTGGGATGAAGCGGCCCGGACCAACCTTACATGTCATCGTACATGAGACCGGTTCCACGACTGACATGTAACTTGTTTTGCATAAGTGGTTGGCGGGTGTCTGTCTCTCCTACTATAGTCAATATCTGATTTACAACGAGTTGCTAATAATTTGGTTATCCTCGTTGTGGTTCATGTTCGTAGGTAAGAACGGTTCTATCTCCAAAGGCCCTAAGCCACGTAAAACTTGAAATTGATAAATTAGAGGCGTCTAGTTTAGATCGTTGCTGGGCTAGTGTCTTGATATGGTATTGTTGTAAGTAGATGTATGACAGATACTCTTACAACATATTCAACGTGTAAGTTCCATAGACCTTGGCCTTACACACAAAGGAATGATAGAGATCATACCACGATGCAAGTGATAGAGATCAAATGCATGGACCATATCATCTCACTTTACACATTAGATGTTAGCATCTTATACTGCTAGTTTGGCGCTTTCTGTAGCATTGTAAGATGATCCCTCTTTTAGATATCAAGATAAAAATGTGTTCTTCCTTAAGTATGCACCGTTTTGTGGATCGTGTTTTGAGGCATCACGTGATGATCGGGTGTTCTCGACTCTACGTTTTCATGCAACGGGTGTAAGACAGTTTTACACACGCGAGTACTAAGGTTCTTACTTGGCGAGCCTAGCATGTACAGCCATGACCTTGGAACACAGACCGAAAGGTTAAGCATGAGTCATATAGTTGATATGATGCCCATATAGATGCTCGCCTTTGAAGCTACATCGACTCACGTGATGATCGGACTTGGTGTAGTGGATTTGGTTTATGTAATCACCAAAAAGACACGAGTGATGTCATTTTGAGTGGGAGTTCATTAGTAATTTGGATTAGTCAAACTCAATTTGTTCATAAACTAAATCGAAGTGAATTTGCATAATTTGTTGTAGTCATTAGCATCTGTTCACTACCTTATGCTTAGTTTTAATTGAGATAATAGAACTATAGAATTCTGGATATTTACTTTACGAACTGATATCGTATTGTTTTGAATGTCAACTTAAAGTTTAGAAGTCCTATTGCAAACAGCAAACTCTATTTACTCCATGAAGTTTAATAAGTAGTATTAAATCAAGAGTAAGAATTCCAATGTTAGTATCTAAAGTATCATGTTTGCCTCCATGATTATTGATATTCAAAAAGTTGTTTTAATATCAAGATTATATTGGAGCTGAAAATTGTTTCAGAAACCATCATGTGTGAAAGATATTGTGATATCTGAAACAATGTTTTTTGGTTGCATTATGATAGAGTATAATTTAGCAAAATACATGTTCTCATATTGTATGAGAATTTGTGAAGGATGGAGATGTTAGGCATCCAAATCTACCAAAAAGGTTTTGGGAACTGATATTATACTCGCGATTCTTCCTTATAAGCTATAGTAGCTTGATCATGAAAGTTGTCATGATAAGGATGAATAGAAGCTGTAAGTAAAATGTTTACTACACTAATAGATTACTAAAGAATGGATTTTTGAAAGAACACCAAACATTTGATGATTGTGATCCACTTCAAAGTGCAAGTCCAAAGGTATTAGTATTTGACTATATACGCTTTGTACCATGTGTCATGTTGATGACACCACTATTGATGTTGATAGATTCTTTTAAAAGAAAAGGAATTGCTGAAAGAGAATCTATAAAATATTTGGCAGAAAATAAAAGGTTGGAGATGTCCAACTTAGGTATATAGAAGATATACATGTTATGGCTATATTCCTTGCTTGTTAAACAATGTGGTTCTTAGGTATTGGATACCGGTATTGGATACCGAATTGGTTGGTATGAAGTGTCATACAGGACAACGCAATTCATGAACTACAATGGCCTAAGTAACCAGTAAGAGAATGAGTGATGATGTTCATCGAAAACAAATAAAGTGTTATTGTGTTTTTCGTTGTCATCAAACCAAGCCTTCAAGATTTGTTTAAATAATTGTTATTTTGTTCCGGTATTATGAGAACAATGGCTATTCAAATAATTACCGTATTCCATAAAGGATGGATGAACTTTTACAAGTCTAGTTGGAGAAATCACATCCATAAACACTATTGCTAAAATGTCGCAAGACAAATGATTGAAAGATCACTTATGAAGTGACATCACTGTTTAAATTATATTGGAAAGAAAACATGAAGAAACTCCATGTTGATGGATTTTTGGAGTCTTTGATTTTGGTCAATTGACGCATGTGAGACTTTCCTCGAGATAATTGAAACTCCGTCCATAGGCCGGAGAGGAACGGATGACTAGCTTATTGGAAATTGTGCATGCTGATGTGCATAGTCCATTATGTGTAGTCATATGCGATGGATCTTTTTGATTCATATGCTTTCTCCGAAAATTTGAGTGAATATATTTGTATATTTACTTAATAAGGAAGAAGTATGAAATATTTGAAAATTGTTCAAAGACTTTCAAGATGAAGTGGAAAATCATTGTAACAAGAAAATAAAGAGTTTATGATTCGATCATAAAGGAAGATATTTGAGTTACATGTTTAGCAAAAACACCTAAGACTTGAGGAATTGTTCCATGATTTGTGTTTCCCGATAAACCATAGGAGTATGGCATATTCGAGAGATGAAATCAAACCATGTTTGACATGGTAAGATCAAAGGTGTCATTTATAAAACTGCCATTATGTTTTAAGGATTGAAGCTTTAGAGACTACCGCTTTTACACTGAAAAGAGCACCATCGTGATCCGTTGAAATGACACCATATGAGTTATGGTTTGGGATAAAACCCGAATTGTCTTTTCTTAAATTTTGGTATGCTATGCATAAGTAAAATGTTTACAACCAAAGTCGGATAAGCACGTCTTTGTAGGTTATCCCAAAGAATTTGTTGGAAATTTCTCCATAACACCGAGGACAAAAGAGTTTGTTACTTGGAACGTCAAGTTTCTTGAGAAGGAATTTTTCGTGAAAAGTTAAGTGGGAGGACAATAGAACTTTGATAAGGTTATTGAACCTTAGCTATATGTGCTAAGTAGCGCAGCGCCGGAAAGTGTCCCGGTGGCGGCCACAATGCTCATGGCTCTCATGATTACAATAGGTGTGATCTTGGAGATTAGAGTTCCTATTGAACCATGTGGGTCAGTAAGAATCAAATAGTAAGATTTGAAACAGAAGTCGTTATTGTTTTGACAATGATGAACCGACTACATGCAAAGAAGCGATGATGGGCCCTGACTCCATAAAATGACTAGAAGTCATAGAATCCATGATAGTATCCATACACGAGAAATCAAGTTTCTGAACTTGGAAGACCCTTCGGAAAGGCGTGAAGCCTATCGGTCGTGTTTGGATCTATAAAGAAATAGACATGGATGTTTGACATCTATGAAATAGTCGACATGTTGGAAATAAGTTTACGGCAATGTTCAAGGAGTTGACTATGACAAGATATGATCTTTCATAGCGATATATAGTCTTGGCGGATTAATGTAGCAACCACTACATATAATTTGGTATATGGTAGTTGAATAAATAAAACAAGGTTCTTCTAATAGAATGGTAACCTAGGACATGTACATGACATGGTCCGAAGGGTTTTGTTAATTCAAAGGGTGCTAAAAGGGCATGTAAACTTCAATAGTTGAAGTGAGCATAGCGGAGTTGGAATCTTCACCATGATGAAACTGTTAAAAGAGTTTAAATTCATCGGAGATGATGAAGATGCTTGCATTTGCAAGAAATTAAGTGGGAGCACTGAGAAATATTTCTAATACATTATGTAGAGGACATATTGTTGATTGGAAATGATGTATCTTGTATTGACACAAGTTAAGAATTTCATTAAAATAAGATTTCGATGAAAGACTTGGGCAAATCCGGAATATTAGGCATCAATATCTATATGGATAGATTAAGGCGCTAATATGGTTGTGCCAGACATACATATATGATATATTGAAAGGGTTCAATATGGAAACAACAAGAAAGGTTCTTGCTGCATGGAAAGGATTGTATCAAAATTCAAGTGTTTCAACACTTGCTGAGTAAAATCACATGAAGATTTTGATCGATTATACCATGATATGTATATATCCAGAATGTCCTATGCTCTAAATGTTATGAGCATATACCAGAATGATTCATAAGATGATCATTGGACAATAGTGAAGATATTCTTATGAGCTTTGGAAGAACTAAGAATATATCATGTATAAGTGACAAATAGTTAAAGGTAGTTCATTGTAAAGTGTTACATTGATACTAGTTTTGTCACAAGATACAAATTAAATTTATCTCAATTTAGACTATGGGTGGCACAATATAATGGAAAGGATGTTCCATGATGGATTTGGATGAGTTCCAAAGTTGAGATATTGTGACGGATACTACAACAAAAGGCTAAGTATATGACTGCTATAGTAGCAACATAGGAGGGCATTTGTGTTAAGTAGTTTGTTATCAAACTAGGTGTGGTTCAAAGTGGGATAATACTATGAAGATATATTGTGTGACAATAATATCAACATATTTTAACCCGAACGAACTAAAGGTCTCACCAGAGAACCAAATTTATACAATGCCATCTCATTTGAGAATGAGTGATGCGTAGAGACGCAAAGACATGCAAATACACACGAACCTGAAACTGTCAGATCCGGAGATTATGTTAACCACTAGCAATTGCGTATATGCAACACCAGAAAGCCATAGGTGTTCAATACACAAAGTTTTTTCAAACTAGATTATTGACTCTAGTGCAAGTGGGAGACTGAAGGGAATATGCCCGAGAGGCAATAATAAAGTGGTTATTATCTTATTCCATGTTTATGATAAATGTTTATTTTACATGCTAGAATTGTATTGATCGGAAACATCAATACATGTGTGTTTAATAAACAAAAAGGGTTCCTAGTTATGCCTCTCTTATAGACTAGCTTGTTGATTAACAAGATGATGAAGGTTTCCTGATCATGGACATTGGATGTTGTTAATAACAAGGTCACACCATTGGTGGAATGATGTAATGAACATTCATCGGAAGTATAGCATTACGATCAAAGTCATTATGTTTATATTGCTATAACATCATACGAAGTAATCTTTATCCTTAGACCATGAGATCATGTTAATTGCTAACACCGGAAGAGTATCTTGATAACATCAAACGTCACCGTAATGGGGTGACTATAAAGGTGGGTTCGATTACTCTGAAGGTGTTATGTTGAGGCTCATGGATCAAGAGTGGGATTTGTCCATCCCGATGATGGATAGATATACTCTGGGCCCTCTCGGTGATATCACATTGAAATAGCTTGCAAGCAAGTGATGTGATCACTAGAATGTTATATCACGGGAACGAGAAAAGAGTGCATGTCGGTAACGAGATCAAACTAGTATGGAGATACCGATGATCGAATCTCGGGCATGTAATATATCGCGAGGCAAAGGGATTTAGTTACTAGCGTTAAATGTTCTCACGATCACAGAAGTCATCGTTGAATGTGTAGGAGTCAGTATGGATCTCCAGGTCCCGCTGCTGATTATTGATCGGAGAGGGGTCTCGATCATGTCTGCATTATTCGCGAACCGTAGGGTGACACACTTAAGGGATACCGACACCATTTGGAGCAAATATGTTTTAGATAAAGATTTAAGAAAGCGCTGGAACTATTTCAATGAACAAAGCTGTTTCGGGTGAAAATGCTGAAATTGGTTCTGCATGTAATATTGAAATGTTACAGGGGGTTTTATGTGAATGTTTGTTAATTAAAGTAATTAACAAAATTCTGAATAAAAATAATAAAAGAGTTTTATTAAATGAGAGAGCATTAAATTTGGAGAAATTTAATGCATTTAAAGTGGAGACTTTAAAAGAGAATGTGAAGGGGCAAATTTATGTGGAGGGAGTTACCACCACATGAAGAAGAGTCACCTCCTCCATGCGCCGGCTATGAAGGAGGGGCACCCCCTCCTCCTATAAAAGGCCACCCCTCCTCACTTCTCATACACACCTCCTTGTGAAGGATCTCTCTCCCCCTCTAGTATTATTCCCCCATGGTCTCGGATTAGCGAGATACATGTTCCCGGTGGCTTTATCTGGAAAGGAGTTGCTGCTTCTGCTGCTTTGCTGGAGCGAGGGACGGAGGTTGTCGGGGTACCGGACGTGTGTGCGATCACGGATGCACCGCTGCTTTGCGGTGCTAGACTTGGTGGTGCTGGAGCTGGATCTGATGGGCGTCTTTGGGCCGGACCTGCTGGACTTCATCACGATCTTGAGATCGGCAAGTGTACGACTACATCAACCACAAGTTCCTACTCGTTAACAAAGCTCGTTGTCTACGAGGGTAAGTTCTCGTTGGATGTATGTCCACCCGTTGCTTTGTACCTAGTAGATAGATCTTGGCGTATAGTTCACACCGTAGGAAATTTTTTGTTTTCTATGCTGCGGACCCAACACAAGGAGGCTGCCTCAGCAGCCTTGCACGAGATCTGCCATGACTATGCTGGAGGCGGTCGCTAGGGAGGCCATGAAGGTTGTCGTGTGCGAGCTCCTCCACGCCGCCATGAACCGCAAGGCAATGGAAACGGCGGAGCGCGAGCAGGCCGACGAGGCGGCGAGGGAGGAGGATCATGTGGCAGATGCCGCCGAGCTAACGACCGCTTGGGAGATCGTCAATGGGGACAAGTCGGAGGTGGAGGACGATGACGGCAAGGAGGAGGAGGCGGACGACGGTGTTGCCGAGATCGAGGTTGCTGATGGCGCATGATTGATGAGCTCGTTGGGGAACCCCAAGAGCAAGGTATGATGAGCACAGAAGTAAGTTTCCCTCAATTATGAAACCAAGGTTTAATCGAACTAGTAGGAGCAAGGAAACACCCCAAAGGTGTTGCTAGCTGAGCCTTGGTAGGGCGCACTACCGGTGCTAGTAGCAACGTGGAGACGTGCACAACACAACCACAGAACTTTGTCCCCAACTTGCGATGAGGTTGTCAATATCACCAGTTTTGCTGAAAACAAAGGATTAAACGTATCGAATGGAAGGAAGTAATAGTTTTCAGAAAGTAAACACAAAGCAGTAAGCAGTTTGTAGATTGTATGTAAAAGAACGGACCGGGGTCCATAGTTCACTAGAGGTGGCTCTCCTTAAGATAGATAACATGTCGGGTGAACAAATTACAGCGGGACAATTGACAAACATCGAGAAAGCATACAAGCATATACTAATCATCTTGACTCCTTTGAGACTTGATTGGGCATTACAACATTATACATAGACTGCCATCCAGCTGCATCTATGACTAATAATCCACCTTCAGGTTATCATCCGAACCCCCTCTAGTATTAAGTTGTAAGCAACAGATTATTGCTTTACGGATTGCTTGTAATGTAAATAATACGATTGTTCTATGAACAAAGGATTGTTGTTTTCTCCCTAGTAGCAACAACACATCTAGTACCTTAGAGATTTATGTCACTTCCCCAGATTATCAGAGGCATGAACCCACTATCGAGCATAAATACTAACTCTTGGAGTTACTAGCATCTACTTGGCCAAGATAGCTACTAACAACGGAAAGCATGAAAGATCACAAATAACAAAGACATGATAGAATCAATAATCAATCTGAAATAGCATCTCAATATCCATCGGATCCCCACAAACACAACATGCAGAATTACAAATAGATGATCTTGATCATGAACGGAGCTCACAAGATCTAAACATGAAATCACAAAGGAGGAGAACCAGCCATCTAGCTACTACATGGACCTGTAGTCCAGAGATGAACTACTCACGCATGACACCGGAGGCTTGCATGACGATAAAGAAGGCCTCCAGGGTGAATTCCCCTCTCCGGCAGGGTGCCGCGAAGAGCTTCAGATCCCTCTCAATCTAGGGATGGAGATGACGGCGGCTACAGACTCTTTCATGGATTTTTGATCGGGTACTTAGGGTTTTGGTCCCGAAGGCAATATATAGGCGGAAGGAGAGGCCGAGAGGGTGCTGGGGTCGGCCAGACCACCCCCTGGCGCGGGTTAGGCCTGGCCGTGCGGCCAGGTGGTGTGGCCGGGCCCTAGCCCCTCCCCGTCTCGTATTCTAGCTCCAGATGTCTTCCGGTAAAATAGCAACTTTGGCTTTTGTCCTGTCCAATTCCAAGAATATTCATTTTCTGACTTTCCTGGAACTAAAAACAACAGAAAACAGGCAGCTGGCACTATGGCTCTTGTTAATAGGTTAGTCCAAGAAATCATATGAAAGTACTCCAAAGTGTGGACAAAACACAAGAAAGTAGATAAAACCAAGCATGGAACATCAAAAATTATAGATACATTTGCAATGTATCAACATCCCCAAGCTTAACTCCTGCTCGTCCTCGAGTAGGTAAGTGATAAAAAGAAAGAATAATTTTTGAGGTGACATGCACCATCATAAACTTGATCAAAGTATTTGTAAAACATTCAAAACTAGGATCATATTACTTCAATCATAACATGTAAAACAAAGTTCTAGAAATAAGACAAAGAAACTATGTTACAACATGAAAAGGCACAAACAAAAGATTCATGAATAACAATGCTTTGCAAGATGTTTGTTTGTTTCACATAAAGAAAACATGGCATAGTGGCATTCAGCTTGTCCCTCATAGAGTAGCAAATAAAATTGCATAGTACAGCTTCAAAGTTCATAAGAGTGACTAGATACAAATAGTTTAAAGCAAGCAATATCAAGTTATGCATCAATCAACTAGTCTTGGGACAATGCACATAGAACTAAGAATGGCCACTATGCTCTCAAAGTAGGTGCATAAAGGTAGAAGGTGGAGACTCAATATAATGGTGGAAGAAAGGCCTTCATAAAAGGAAGTAGGGATTCAAGTCTCATAAAGAGCTTCCAAAAATTATGGTACTTATAGCTTTCATCTCTCATTGCCCCTATCATAAGCATCTTGAAGTGATTAAGGTTAAAGTGAACAAACTATGGTGTACATGCTTGACGAAGTATAAGTTAGAAATCTCATGTCCCTTGAATACGAGGGCCGCTCCTCATGCTACTCAAGTTTAGTCACTGGTAAGTTCTTGTCATCGTAAGTACATGTGTATCATAGAGAACCGCCAACGGTGTACCCCTTGCCCGATGATATGGAAGAATCCCCATATCAAAATGACAAGGCAAGCAGACAACGAGCATCCCAGCAATCTTCTTATTTACCATGGGAATATGGTGCTTTTTTTCTCTCTTTCCTCTTTTCATAATCTTTTTTTTCTTTTTCTCTTTTTTCTCAACATAGGAGTCTCTTTTTTTTATAAGAAGAATGCTTCATAGCAGCTCATTATGGTTATGCTGCAGGTTTCCACCATGTCAGCATGGATTAGACCAGCGGCCCAGGCGTTTCTCTAACACATATACATAACTCCATGGACTTACAAGTTGGCCTTTCATTTCACATCGACGACATCCATATACAAAAGAGCATGATATCAACTAGGTACAAAGTACCCGTGCAATGTTGAAAGCGTTCCCCATGACAGCATGGTTCTGCTAATCCCCAACAAATAAGTGCAAGCATATATAACATAGACGACACAATGGTTCAAGTTTATTAAGGGCAAGAAAAGTAAAGTGTGCCATCAAGTTCGTGAGAGTTTTAATCACTAGTTTTCTCATAACAAGTTTAATTTGGAAGGTAAAAAAAACATGAATATACTTGGAATAGCGTATGCTAGTAGGTAGGTATGGTGGACTCTTTGGAATAACTTGGTTTAGGGAGTTGGATGCATGAGTGGAACTCATACTTGGTTGCAGAGGCTACCAAAAGACTGGGAGCGACAAACTAAGAGAGCAATAATGGCCATAATCATGCAGAGCGACAAAACATCATTGATCAAAGCATAAAGTGATACTACAAGTTGAAAACTAAAGGATCATAAAGGCTATGGTGACTTTGGATAGTCATAACATGGTGTGAGCATGCACCAAATCAACCCAAATAAAGCATCAAAGGAGAATACCACTATACTATGCTTTAATATGCTAAAACAACGCATGATTCATCCAAGGCACATTAAGCAATCTCAATTGTTTATAACAATTCATGCTACATCAAAGAATACTAAGCATAAAGCCAAAACAATATCAAGCATGGCATGACAAAGCATAGGCCATAGTCAAAAACAAGCTCTCTTTAACACTTAAGCATGAACTTTCCTACTCTTTTCCAAACCAAACCAAACTATTTGAAACCAATGCATGAAAGAGGGGGTCCAACAAATTTATTCAGCAAACTAAGCAAACGAAAAACCAAAATTAAAACAAAAAAGAAGATGCTCCAAGAACAACACAACTGTGCATGAAACAATAAAAATGAAGCGTTTGGAAGAAACCTAGGACTTTTATTGATGAAGAGGGGTATGCCTTGGGCATCCCCAAGCTTTGACGCTTGTACTTCTTGGTTATTTCTTGCGGTGACACGCGTGGCATCCCCAAGCTTGATATTTAGTCCATCCTTCATCTCATTACTCATTCCTTCCATACACCTGAAATTTTTCCTTCATACAAAACTTCACACAATCTTTATTAGCAACATTAGTGCACTCAAGATAATAAGTCTTTAGGTTCAGTTCTAACACCAATAAAACTTCCATTAAAACACTAGCTACTGTAGCACTTCCCTCAAAAAGCTCAATTCCCCAAAACAACTCAAAAAGGAACCAACAAGAAGCAAATACAGAAAATGGCAGAAATCTGTCAAAATAGACTAGCAGGTAAAGACGATTTTTTTCGAAGATCTTATGTTGCTCAAATCAAAAAGTGTTGAGCTAACGAAAGTTAGATAACAACCTGGGGCAGAAGCACACAAATTCACGCCTCAAAAGGACGTACAGAGATTTTACACGAATTTTTACGGTGAAGCACAGAAATCTGTTTTGGGACAGCAACTTTCCCAATCATTACTTCTCTCTCATTAGAGGTTACTCTTGGCACAAAAAGCAAATAAAAAGGATAAGGAGAGGTTATTACTGAAGTAATAACTTCCAAGACTCATCTAAAACTTTTGGGTTATCTCCCAATAAGTACTTTTCTTTAACGCCTTTAAGTTAGGCATAAGAAGCAAGAAAAAGAATCAAGTGTTCTCAAATGAAGAAGCATTAAGATCAATATCAGAAATATCTTCAACAAGGCAAGGTATATCATCCAAATAAGTTCTAGAGGATCCTCTCTCAATGATCTTAGGCTCACTATTTTCATCAAATGGGTTTTTGAGAACAATCCAATCAAGATTATTTTCTTTGGCTTCATGCATTGCTACAAGTTTGAAGGGTATTGGTATCTTAATTTCCTCCCTTTAGGTTCAGTTTTGTTCATCTTTTCTCGTGTACCAATAACATCTACACACGAGCCTAGCATATTGAAACGTTCAAAGACTTTTCTAGCTTCCTTGGCAACATCATAGAATTCCTTAAGCAAAGTTTCTAGGATGAAATCCCTCTTTTCAGGGTCCTCAGTTTCTTTAAGTTTGAGAAACATTATTTGTATTAAGGGGTTAAGGTTAACAAACCTAGCTTCCAACATGTGCACTAAAGAAGCTGCAGCAATCTCATAGTTTGGAGCAAGTTCTGCAAGGGATCTATCCTCAACATCCTCATGTTTGCTAACATGATTAAAGAATTCTTTAATATTATCTTTTCCAATTATAGAGCCACTATCTATTGAAAGGTCTTTCAGGGTGAATTTAGGGATCAACATGGTGAGCTAAGAAAGAGGTAACAACTATAGCAAGACTTAATTTTTTTGTGTTTTTTAATAAAGAAAACAAACTACTAAAACTATTTTTTGTGTGTTTTTGATAAAGAAACAAGCAATCAAAACAAAAGTAAACTAAGCAAAACAAAAATAACAAAGTAAAGAGATTGGTCATGAGGGACTCCCCTTGTGAAGATGTCCTTAACTCCCCGACAACGGCGCTAGAAAAATATGTTGATAGCTCGTGATTGATGAGCTCGTTGGGGAACCCCAAGAGGAAGGTATGATGAGCACAGAAGTAAGTTTCCCTCAGTTATGAAACCAAGGTTTAATCGAACCAGTAGGAACAAGGAAACACCCCAAAGGTGTTGCTAGCTGAGCCTTGGTAGGGCGCACTACCGGTGCTAGTAGCAACGTGGAGACCTGCACAACACAACCACAGAACTTTGTCCCCAACTTGCGATGAGGTTGTCAATATCACCAGTTTTGCTGAAAACAAAGGATTAAACGTATCGAATGGAAGGAAGTAATAGTTTTCAGAAAGTAAACACAAAGCAGTAAACAGTTTGTAGATTGTATGTAAAAGAAAGGACCGGGGTCCATAGTTCACTAGAGGTGGCTCTCCTTAAGATAGATAACATGCTAGGTGAACAAATTACAGCGGGACAATTGACAAACATCGAGAAAGCATACAAGCATATACTAATCATCTTGACTCCTTTGAGACTTGATTGGGCATTACAACATTATACATAGACCGCCATCCAACTGCATCTATGACTAATAATCCACCTTCAGGTTATCATCCGAACCCCCTCCAGTATTATGTTGCAAGCAATAGATTATTGCTTTACGAATTGCGTGTAATGTAAACAATACGATTGTTCTATGAATAAAGGATTGTTGTTTTCTCCCTAGTAGCAACAACACATCTTGTACCTTAGAGATTTCTCACTTCCCCAGATTACCAGAGGCATGAACCCACTATCGAGCATAAATACTAACTCTTGAAGTTGCTAGCATCTACTTGGCCAAGATAGCTACTAACAACGGAAAGCATGAAAGATCACAAATAACAAAGACATGATAGAATCAATAATCAATCTGAAATAGCATCTCAATATCCATCAAATCCTCGCAAACACAACATGCAAAATTACAAATAGATGATCTTGATCATGAACGGAGCTCACAAGATCTAAACATGAAAGCACAAAGAAGGAGAACCAGCCATCTAGCTACTACATGAACCCGTAGTCTAGAGATGAGCTACTCACGCATCACACCGGAGGCTTGCATGGTGATTAAGAAGGCCTCGTGGTGAATTTCTCCCGTGGTGCCGGGAAAGCTTCAGATCCCTCCCGATCTAGGGATGGAGATGACGGCGGCTACAGACTCTTTCGTGGATTTTTGATCGGGTACTTACGGTTTTGGTCCCGAAGGCAATATATAGGCGGAAGGAGAGGCCGAGAGGGTGCTGGGGTTGGCCAGACCACCTCCTGGCGTGGGCCAGGCCTAGCCGCGCGGCCAGGTGGTGTGGCCGGGCCCCAGCCCCTCTCTGTCTCGTATTCTGGCTCCAGATGTCTTCCGGTAAAATAGCAACTTTGGCTTTTGTCCCGTCCAATTATGAGAATATTCATTTTCTGACTTTCCTGGAACCAAAAACAGCAAAAAACAGGCAGCTGGCACTGTGGCTCTTGTTAATAGGTTAGTCCAAGAAATCATATGAAAAGTACTCCAAAGTGTGAACAAAACACAAGAAAATAGATAAAACCAAGCATGGAACATCAAAAATTATAGATACATTTGCAATGTATCAGTTGCCGACTCCAAGTGGCCTTTGGCAAGGCTAACCATCTTGGAGAGATCGTAACATAGGGATAATATCAGTTGTTGCTTCGGTGGCGCGCACTGCGGTGGAGCTCGCCAGGATGACAACGGAGGAGTGCGCTAGTATAGCGGCAGAGGAGCTCGCCATGACGGCGACGACGGAGGAGCACGCCAGGATAGAGGGGAGGGACCACTAGGTGGCCGAGCTGGAGAAGGCTCTAGAACTCCGGGAGTCGGAGCGCCAGAGGGCATCAATCGAGGCGGTGGATCGTGGCAACCTCACCGAGTGTCACGCAACGTCACCCTCGACCGACGCTGACATCGTGACATCTGGGCGGCGTGAGTGCTGATCGACGGGGGCGAACCCTCTGGCAACGTTGGCCACGGAAACGGCGACGAGTAGCCGTAGGGATGACCAGTATTATAGCCTTTTTTATTTTGTTTACCCGGGCCTTTTTTAACGAGCAGTGTCAAATCTAATGAAAATGTCGGATTACTATTAATGTTTCACTCATACATGGGCCCAGGTGCTGATTGGAGGACACTCGCGCGGTCCGCGCGATGTCCGTCTCAACGCAACCATTTCCTAAATTTGGTGCGCCGATAAATCGAGTCAGACATGTCAGTATAGATACGCCGCACCGCTGGCTCATGTCCGGTCGAAAGGTTTGGAGCTGAGAGGACCATTTAGATCGGCCCGCTGGAGTGGAGATGAGATGAGACTTGATAATAGGATCGGAACGTCTCTCCTTCTCTGTAGGCCCTACCTGCCTATTATTATGCTAAAAAACTGTCTTTTATTTTTTTACTTGGCCTTATCCCCTTTGCACTGCTTCGGCGGACTGTTCTAGTAGCTGCTAGCAGCCATGCCGTTGCACTTGATCTACACTTGATCTGTGTATGGAGATTTCACCAAGGTGAGCTCCAAGAGGTTGATTAGTAGATCGGCAAGCCTGACTCGTCGTACTCTTGCAGCAGGAGCGAGGGAGAGGGGGACGGCGCGCCAGCAGTCTACATGGAGAAGAGGTGCTCGATTTGATGGAACTCAGATGCAAGCTCTAATGGCTGAAGTGAGTGGCAGTTACTCTATACTTCATTTGCCCGAGTACTCCCTTGTAGCATATAGATTTCCTTTACCAAAATACATCAACCGCTATCGAGAACTTCCATGGGAATCACGAATTAATTGGAAGCCCCTTCTAGAAAATTTAGTGACTAAGGCCACATTTAACACGAGAACTGAACCGCTGAAAAATAATTAGTACAGTAAATAACATCTTTTAGTCATACATAGTAGATAATGAACAAGAGAACATAGTGATATAGTAGTATTTTTAAGGATTAAACCATGATTACAATAACCAAAATAAATAATTGCATACATTCATGTTAGGATCTAGTAGATCCATGACATCCAACTACTTCAAAAGTACTGCACAAAATGTCTGTTTCATCCATTCAGGTTGGCAGGTAGTAGATCCATGACATCTTTGCTTCCCTGCAAAGATCAAAGAAAATCAAATTAGCGATAGACAAATTATTTCTGATAATAAATAGTTGAAATTGTCATAAAGTTGCACAATTGGTGTAATCATCATATCATCATAGGAGCATTCTATAAATGTGTGTTTGCGCTTAAAGTCATTTCTCCATCACTGCAATATGTACTTAGTAGGTACTTCTATGATCTTCATGAGAGCAAGAACAGAAAGGATGTGGCTACAAAAGATGCCTCCTCGAAATTCAAAAAGCCTACAAACACATCATACATTGCAGTCTACTTGGTTGAACAAGACAGTGAACTCTGAAATAAATATTTTCTCTCTAATCTCGCCATCCTCTCTTCAAAAAAAATCTTGCGGTCCTCTCTGACTCCAAAAGTAAAAAATAACCTTTCTTTGTTCAACACAGTTGGATAGTAATAGGTTTTACCTCTTAATTTCTCTTGAAACTTTGCGGTGGTATATGTTGCCTAAAATTATCTCTCGAAGTCACAGTGAGTAATGCATGGAATTACCTCTTGGAACGACTTAGCATGAGCCTTGTTTTCTTTCTCTACCTTGTCTCTTAATGCATTTTCATACTGCTCCGTGAACTGCTTCAGAGGTGTTCTAGTATTGACATAGCAGCGCAAAGGAATCAAGTAAAAGAATCACATGTACACGCGACATCTCTTGTTTTGTTTGCTTATAATTTTCTTCCAAGATGTTAACTCGCCGAGAAGCTGAACATTGCATCCATATGTAACATTAATTAAAATAAGTTGCAAAGTTCTACTCTTTTAATCAGATTATGCATGTGAATCGTTTTTTTAACTAAATAGTTGAACTTAATGAAAATATAACAAAGAACTGTTGAAAGAAAATGTAAGAAAACATAAATACTGGTTTCAAGGTTCAAAGATGACAACAGCAGAACGGAAAAGGGTGTCTCTAAGCAGTGCATGTAATGAACTTTCATCCTTGCAAAGATGATTTCTTGTCATTTTAGCCTGAAAGTTAAACTATTACCTGAAGTAATTTCTGTCCAACAAATTATTAGAAGAAACAGTTTCTTCATTAGACATAAGACTTAAAGAAAATGCGAAAAAATATTGGGTATAATCAACTCTACAAAACTTTGTTATTATTTTGTTTTTGAAAAATATTGTCAACCGGTTTTCGTAGTTTTTACTTTTCTTTTTGCCAAAGCAAGCATAGAATTTTATTTGACCTATTGACTCTTGTTCTAGGCAGCTAATGTGTTGGGCGAACTACCGGAGCACTGGTGAGGCGGTGGCCAGAGAGAACACCCAATAAAAAGCATAAGAATAGAATCCCTACCGGCAGTACCAATAAAGAAGAAAAGCAACCGGTGGGCACAGGGAGACACGAGAGAAGCCCCACCTGGGAGTGAATAACATATGCATGTGAAGCAGCACCAACGCATCTTCCTTGCGAAGAACATCTCCAAATACGGCACCATCCTTCTCTCCTTGCTCCTTTGCCCTTTCTAGTTTTCGATATAGTTTCTAGTTCTCATAAAAATAGCAAGAAAGAAACTCTAGTAAGTGTGAGACAGCTAGCATATGGCAACTGATATTTTTCAAGATGCAGCTAATTATATATAGACCTACTCATATAAAGGAAAAGTTTGCTTGAAGAGCACATACCAGTATGACATTTAACCGACTACCAGCTCCAGACCTTCGGTATGACCAACTACATATCGAGAGTAGAGAGAAAGTGCAAATACAAAGAGATGCATTAGCTCAACAGGTTCTGTGTACTACCATATATAACCAGTAATATAAGTGATAAAACCTAAAATTAGCACACAATTAATACTTGTCTATCCATCTCAAAATAGAAACTAGTGCATGCTTAGGCAAGTACTATAATTTAACAAAAGGAAAACACATTATTCAAAAGAAGCCATTGTGAAATTTCCAACAAAGAGAGTCTGAGACATAGCATGATGTTCAAGTAGCTAAGCACATAACAAAATGGTACCTCGATCCTGTATATATCAAGGCAAAAAATATCCAAAATGTCAAACTATGTATGTAGTAGTCAATAAGGGCATGCAATCTTAAAGATCACCCGCTATTATGATACTTTGGTTTTAGCCTCCTCAATAAGGCTTGGTGCATGATGGCTCAATACACGCGCCCAGAAAAGTGCTTGGTGCGTGGTGTTGATGTAGAGCTCGTTGGGACCCCAAGAGGAAGGTATGATGAGCACATCAGCAAGTTTCCCTCAGTTATGAAACCAAGGTTTAATCGAATCAGTAGGAGCAAGGAAACACCTCAAAGGTGTTACTAGCTGAGCTTTGACAGGGCGCACTACCGGTGCTAGTAGCAACGTGGAGACCTACACAACACAACCACAGAACTTTGTCCCCAACTTGCGATGAGGTTGTCAATCTCACCGTGTTTTGCGGAAAACAAAGGATTAAACGTATCGAATGGAAAAAAGTAAAAGTTTGCAGAAAGTAAACACAAAGCAGTAAAAGATTGTAGATTGTATATAAAGTAAAAGGACCGGGATCCATAGTTCACTAGAGGTGGCTCTCCTTAGATAGATAACATGCTGGGTGAACAAATTACAGCGGGGCAATTGACAAACACCGAGAAAGCAATACATGCATATACTAAACATCTTGACTCCTTTGAGACTTGATTGGGCATTACAACATAATATATAGACTGCCATCCAACTGCATCTATGACTAATAATCCACCTTCAGGTTATCATCCGAACCCCCTCCAGTATTAAGTTGCAAGCAACATATTATTGCTTTACGAACTGCGTGTAAGGTAAACAATACGATTGTTCTATGAACAAAGGATTGTTGTTTTCTCCCTAGTAGCAACAACACATCTAGTACCTTAGAGATTTCATCACTTCCCAGTTACGGAGGCATGAACCCACTATCGAGCATAAATACTAACTCTTGGAGTTGCTAGCATCTACTTGGCCAAGATAGCTACCAACAACGGAAAGCATGCAAGATCTCAAATAACAAAGACATGATAGAATCAATAATCAATCTGAAATAGCATCTCAATATCCATCGGATCCCCGCAAACACAACATGTATGGATTACAAATAGATAATCTTGATCATGGACGGAGCTCACAAGATGTAAACATGAAAGCACAAAGGAGGAGAAACCAGCCATCTAGCTACTACATGGATCCGTAGTCCAAGGATGAACTATTCACGCATCACACCGGAGGCTTGCATGGTGATGAAGAAGGCCTCGGTGAATTCCCTCTCCGGCAGTCTTGGGAAGAGCTTCAGACCCCGATCTAGGGATGGAGATGACGATGGCTGAGACTCTTTCGTGGATTTTTGATCGGTACTTAGGGTTTTTCGTCGAGGGCAACTTATAGGCGGAAGGAGAGGTGAGGGTCTTTGGGGTTGGCGGACCACCCCTGGCGTGGGCGAACCTGGCAGCGACTCAGGTGTGGCACTTGATCCGTTCCGGGAAAATAGGCACTTTGGCTTTTGTCCCGTCCAATTCGGGAATATTCATTTTCGACTTTTCGGAACCAAAACAACAGAAAACATGTGCACGGCAATGTGGCTCTTGTTAATAGGTTAGTCCAAGAAATCATAATAAAAGTACTCCAAAGTTGGAACAAAACACAAGAAAGTGGATAAAACCAAGCATGGAACATCAAAAATTATAGATACATTTGCAATGTATCAACATCCCCAAGCTTAACTCCTGCTCGTCCTGGAGTTGGTAAGTGATAAAAAGAAATAATTTTTGAGGTAACATGCACCATCAAAGACTTGATCAAAGTATTTGCAAAATATTCAAGGCTGGGATCATAGTACTTCAATCATAACATGAAAGACAAAGTTCTAGCAATAAGCAAAGAAACTAAGATGCAACATGAAAAGGCACAAACAAAAGATTCATGAATAACATGCTTTGCAAGATGTTTGTTTGTTTCACATAAAGAAAACATAGCATAATAGTATTCAGCTTGTCCCTCAATAGAGTAGCAAATATAAATGCATAGGACACCTTCAAAGTTCATAAGAGTGACTAGATACAATAGTTTCAAACAAGCAATAACAAGTTATGCATCAATCAACTAGTCTTGGGACAATGCACATAGAACTAAGAATGGCCACTATGCTCTCAAAGTAGGTGCATAAAGATAGAAGGTGGAGACTCAATATAATGGTGGAAGAAAGGCCTTTTGTAAAAGGAAGTAGGGATTCAAGTCTCATAAAGAGCTTCCAAAAATTATGATACTTATAGCTTTCAGCTCTCATTGCCCCTATCATAAGCATCTTGAAGTGATTAAGGTTAAAGTGAACAAACTATGGTGTACATGCTTGACGAATTATAAGTCAGAAATCTCACGTCCCTTGAAT
This sequence comes from Avena insularis, assembly GCA_023614405.1. Lineage (NCBI taxonomy): Eukaryota > Viridiplantae > Streptophyta > Magnoliopsida > Poales > Poaceae > Avena > Avena insularis. The sequence goes on along the minus strand of CM042692.1, from coordinate 135,637,838 downwards.
ACGAGGGCCGCTCCTCATGCTACTCAAGTTTAGTCACCGGTAAGTTCTTGTCATTGTAAGTACATGTGTATCATAGAGAACCGCCAACTGGGTACCCCTTGCCCGATGATACGGAAGAATACCCATATCAAAATGACAAGGCAAGCAGACAACAAGCATCTCAGCATTCTTCTTATTTACCATGGGAATATGGTGCTTTTTTTCTCTCTTTCCTCTTTTCATAGTATCTTTTTTTCTTTTCTCTTTTTTCTCAATAGGACTCTTTTTTATAAGAAGAATGCGTCATAGATAGCTCATTATGGTTACGCTACAGGTTTCCACCGTGTCAGCATGGATTAGACCAGCGGCCCAGGCATTTCTCTAACACATATACATAACTCCATGGACTTACAAGCTCCCCTTTCATTTCACACCGACGACATCCATATACAAAAGAGCATGATATCAACTAGGTACAAGTACCAAGTGCAATGTTGAAAGCGTTCCCCATGAAAGCATGGTTTTGCTAATTCCCAACAAATAAGTGCAAGGATATACAACATAGAAGACACAATGGTTCAGGTTTATTAGAGGCAATAAATTAAAGTGTGCCATCAAGTTCGTGAGACCTTTAATCACTAGTTTTCTCATAACAAGTGGAAGGTAAACAAAAGCATGAATATACTTGGAATAGCATAAGCTAGGAGGTAGGTATGGTGGACTCTTTGGAATAACTTGGTTTAGGGAGTTGGATGCATGAGTGGAACTCATACTTTGTTGCGGAGGCTAGCAAAAGACTGGGAGCGACAAACTAAGAGAGCAATAATGGCAAATTTCATGCAGAGCGATAAAACATCATTGATCAAAGCATAAAGTGATACTACAAGTTGAAAACTAAAGGATCATAAAGTCTATGATGACTTGAGATAGTCAAAAAATGGTGTGAGCATGCGCAAGTCAACCCAAATAAAGCATCAAAGGAGAATACCACTATACTATGCTTTAATATGCTAAAACAACGCATGATTCATCCAAGGCACATTAAGCAATCTCAATTGTTTATAACAAGTCATGCTACAGCAAAGAATACTAAGCATAAAGCCAAAACAATATCAAGCACGGCATGACAAAGCATAGCGCAGTCAAAAACGAGCTCTTTTTACCACATAAGCATGAACTTTCCTACTCTTTTTCAAACCAAACCAAACTATTTGCAAACCAATGTGTGAAAGAGGGGGTCCAACCAACTTATTCAGAAAATTAAGCAAACCAAGCAAACTAAAAACCAAAACTAAAACGAAAAAGAAGACGCTCCAAGAAAAACACAACTGTGCACGAAACAAAAAATGAAGCGTTTGGAAGAAACCTGGAATTTTTAATGATAAAGAAGGGGATGCCTTGGGCATCCTCAAGATTTGACGCTTGTACTTCTTGAATATTTCTTGGGGTGACACGCGTGGTATCCCCAAGCTTGAGCTTTAGTCCATCCTTCATCTCATTACTCATTCCTTCCGTACACCTGAAATTTTTCCTTCATACAAAACTTCACACAATCTCATTAGCAACATTAGTGCACTTAAGATAAATAAGTCTCAAGGTTCAGTTCTAGCACCAAATAAACTTCCATTAGAACACTAGCTACTGTAGCACTTCCCTCAGAAAGCTCAATTCCCCAAAGGAACTCAAGAAGGAACTAACAAGAAGCAAATGCAGAAAATGGCAGAAATCTGTCAAAACAGACCAGCAGGTAAAGACGAATTTTTTAGAAGACCTTATGTTGCTCAAATCAAAAAGTGTTGAACTATCGAAAGTTAGATAACAACCTGGGGCAGAAGAACAAAAAATTACAGCTCAATATGACGTACAGAGCTCTCTCAGAAATTTTTACGGTGAAGCACAAAAATCTGTTTCGGGACAGCAACTTTCCCAATCATTACTTCACTCTCATTAGAGGTTACTCTTGGCACAAAAAGCAAATAAAAAGGATAAGGAGAGGTTATTACAGAGGTAATAACTTACAAGACTCATCTAAAACTCTTGGGTTATCTCCCAACAAGTACTTTTCTTTAAAGCCTTTAAGTTAGGCATAAGAAGCAAAGAAAGAATCAAGTGTTCTCAAATGAAGAAGCATTAAGACCAAATTTTGTTTTTATAGGAGAAGCAAAAGAAATCTTTTCTCTCTTTTTAGGGAAGTGTTCTATACCTTTCTTGAGTGGGAGTTGATATTTAATGGTGCCTTCTTTCATATCAATGATGGCACCATCTGTTCTAAGAAAAGGTCTTCCCAAAGTAATAGGACAAGAAGCATTGTATTCAACATCCAAAACATAGAAATCAACGGGGACATAGGAATCATTAACCATAATAAAAACATCATTAAGACTCCACATGAGTTTCTTTTTAGCATTAGCATCAAGTGGGACATTCAAATAACAATCTTCAAGAGGAGGCAAATCAAGCATATCATAAATCCTTCTAGTCTTTATGAGAGCATCAGTAATGTGTTTTGTAAAATCCATGTTCATAGCACTAGCATTAGGACTTTTAGCAAGCTTTTGTAGGAACTTAATAACTTCAGAGATGTTGCAACCATCAAGATCAAAATCAACTTTATCATCTAAAGTAGTAGAACTATTACTAGCCTCAACACTAGTGGTGGTAATAGTAGAAACACTAATGTTTCTAGCAATTTCATCTTCTCTTTCCCACTTAGCATGTAATTCAGCTAATAGTCTAACATTTTCATCAATTCTTACTTGTATGGCATTAGTAGCTGCAAAGGGATTCTCATTAGTTTCAGGTTTAGCAGCCATTTTATTCAAAGTAGATTGAGCTTCAGCCAAAGATGCTATATTTCTTTCAGCATTAGAGAGTTTTTCCTCAATAGTTTTATTGAAAGCAGTTTGTTTACTAATAAACTCTTTAAGCATAACTTCAAGTTCAGAGGGAGCACTCTTATTATTGTTGTAAGGATTTCCATAAGCATTACCATTGTTGGGAGGATATGGCTTATAATTGTTGTTACTAAAATTGTTCCTATAAGCATTGTTGCCAAAGTTGTTATTTCTTATGAAGTTCACATCAACTTGCTCTTCTTGAGCAACCAAAGAGGCTAAAGGAACATTATTTGGATCAATATGGGTTTTCCCATTAACTAGCATAGACATAATCATATCAATCTTATCACTCAAGGAGTAGGTTTCCTCAACAGAATTTACCTTCTTACCTTGTGGAGCTCTCTCAGTATGCCATTAAGAATAATTAACCATCATATTATCCAATAGTTTTGTTGCAGCACCCAAAGTGATGGTCATAAATGTACCTCCAGCAGCTGAATCCAATAGGTTCCTTGAAGAATAGTTCAATCCTGCATAAAAAGTTTGGATGATCATCCAAGCAGTCAGTCCATGAGTGGGACAATTCTTAACCAAAGATTTCATTCTTTCCCAAGCTTGAGCAACATGCTCATTATCAAGTTGTTTAAACTTCATTATTTCACTTCTCATGGATATAATCTTAGCAGGAGGATAGTATTTTCCAATAAAAGCATCTTTGCACTTAGTCCAAGAATCAATACTATTCCTAGTAAAGGAATTCAACCATTCTTTAGCTTTTCCTCTCAAAGAGAAAGGAAACAATTTCAGCTTAATAATATCACCATCTATATCCCTATGCTTTTGCATCTCACAAAGTTCAACAAAGTTATTTAGATGGGAAGCAGCATCTTTATTACCAATACCAGAAAATTGTTCTCTCATAACAAGGTTGAGCAAAGCAGGTTTTATCTCAAAGAAAGTATTTTCAGCCATAGGTGGAGCAATGGGAGTGCTCATAAAATCATTGTTGTTGGTGCTAGTGAAGTCACACAACTTAGTGTTTTCATGAGCAGTCATTTTTTTGGGTTTTCAATATAAGAAAGCAAACAAGTAAAACTAAACCTTTTGGATTTTTGAAGAACAAAACAAGCAAACAAAGCAAAAAGAAACTAAGCAAAACAAAAACAACAAAGTAAAGAGATTGGTTATGAGGGACTCCCCTTGTGAAGATGTCCTTGACTCCCCGGCAACGGCGCCAGAAAATCGCTTGATGGCTCAATACACGGCGCCCAGAAAAGTTCTTGGTGCGTGGGGTTGATGTAGAGCTCGTTGGGAACCCCAAGAGGAAGGTATGATGAGTACAGCAGCAAGTTTCCCTCAGTTATGAAACCAAGGTTTAATCGAACCAGTAGGGGCAAGGAAACACCTCAAAGGTGTTACTAGCTGAGCTTTGGCAGGGCGCACTACCGGTGCTAGTAGCAACATGGAGACCTGCACAACACAACCACAGAACTTTGTCCCCAACTTGGGATGAGGTTGTCAATCTCACCGTGTTTTGCGGAAAATAAAGGATTAAACGTATCGAATGGAAAGAAGTAAAAGTTTGCAGAAAGTAAACACAAAGCAATAAAAGATTGTAGATTGTATGTAAAGTAAAAGGACCGGGATCCATAGTTCACTAGAGGTGGCTCTCCTTAGATAGATAACATGCTGGGTGAACAAATTATAGCGGGGCAATTGACAAACATCGAGAAAGCAATACATGCATATACTAAACATCTTGACTCCTTTGAGACTTGATTGGGCATTACACCATAATACATAGACCGCCATCCAACTGCATCTATGACTAATAATCCACCTTCAGGTTATCATCCGAACCCCCTCCAGTATTAAGTTGCAAGCAACAGATTATTGCTTTACAAACTGCGTGTAAAGTAAACAATATGATTGTTCTATGAACAAAGGATTGTTGTTTTCTCCCTAGTAGCAACAACACATCTAGTACCTTAGAGATTTCTGTCACTTCCCAGATTACCAGAGGCATGAACCCACTATCAGGCATAAATACTAACTCTTGGAGTTGCTAGCATCTACTTGGCCAAGATAGCTACTAACAACGGAAAGCATGGAAGATCTCAAATAACAAAGACATGATAGAATCAATAATCAATCTGAAATAGAATCTCAATATCCATCGGATCCCCGCAAACACAACATGTATGGATTACAAATAGATAATCTTGATCATGAACGGATCTCACAAGATCTAAACATGAAAGCACAAAGGAGGAGAAACCAACCATCTAGCTACTATATGGATCCGTAGTCCAAGGATGAACTACTCACGCATCACACCAGAGGCTTGCATGGTGATGAAGAAGGCCTCCAGGGTGAATTCCCCTCTCCGGCAGGGTGCCGGGAAGAGCTTCAGATCCCCCTGATCTAGGGATGGAGATGACGGCGACTACAGACTCTTTCGTTGATTTTTGATCGGGTACTTAGGGTTTTCGTCCCGAGGGCAACTTATAGGCGGAAGGAGAGGCCGAGGGGGTGCTGGGGTCGGCCAGACCACCCCCTGGCGCGGGTGAGGCCTGGCCACACGGCCAGGTGGTGTGGCTGGCCCCTGGCCCCTCTCCGTCTCGTATTCTGGCACTTGATCCCTTCCGGAAAAATAGGCACTTTGGCTTTTGTCCCGTCCAATTATGAGAATATTCATTTTCTGAATTTTCTAGAACCAAAAATAACAGAAAACAGGCAGCTGGCAATGTGGCTCTTGTTAATAGGTTAGTCCAAGAAATCATAATAAAAGTACTCCAAAGTTGAAACAAAACACAAGAAAATGGATAAAACCAAGCATGGAACATCAAAAATTATAGATACATTTGCAATGTATCAGTGCACTATACATGAAACATGATAAAAGAGGCGTCATGAATTTAAATAGTGGATAAAGGAATGACATGCACCTTGAAACCTTGGACAACATAAGCCAATTAGTGATTTCTAGCCACTATATGAAACTACAGATCACCCAATTCAGTTAGCCATATTACACTGTTCATTTCGAATATATCAAAACCAAACTGTTTTTAAAGAATATTTCTTCTTACTTGAATCTAAACAATATATACCTTCAAGCCCCGCTATAAATGGCATTCAGTTATTTATGGATATAAGATATGATCTAAACTGACATGGATAGAGGTTGTGCATTGATAGTTAGCACTTCCTCTTGATGATAATGTGAAAGATGCAATAATCATAGGATAAAGAGATAAAGTAGCAGGAATAGTGTAGGAATGAACGGGTAGTTAGCTAGGATGGTTGTCACAGCAGCAAAAGGTTGGGCATACCTCACTTTAGAACTGTTACGTGGCAAACTGAACTTCCTACATGCAGGATAATCTACTCCACAACTTATTTCACCATCGAATACCTTCCAGTCACCAATACAATAAGGCTAGGAGGAAATCTATTATTTCCAGAACACATTGTGAAACTGTGGATGTTATAAGTATACATCGTATGATATGACTGTCCAAGCCAAGTTGACAAAATTATTTGTTCTCCTTGCCTAGCTTTTACTAATAACACAACAATTAGAATGTGTAATAGATAAAGCAGCATCATTGTACAGGTAGAACATACTACTTTGAATCAAATCAGCCACTAACCTGAATTAGTGCATTCAAAATGTGGATCTTGAAATAAACTAAATTCCATCTATGCAATGTACTGCTGGGCACACAAATACATATGCAGTATTCAAATAATCAGGATCGCTTGTTTGTCCTCTAATGAAACAATAAATATGTACAGTGGTAAAATTTACAACAATTTAGTAAAAAATGAAAAGTTTATAGTATAACTGACCTAAAACCAATGAAGTATGAGAGAGGTAACAAAACTGACAAAAACATATATGAGGCTGTTTGTGACTAACAGCATACATCTATAAATGAAGAATATGGGAACACTTTTATCTTCATAACTAATTCCTTTTGTTTGCACAAGACTGATTGAGGCTGTTAGTGACTGATACGTCCAAAACGTATCTACTTTTCCGAACACTTTTGCTATTGTTTTTCCTCTAAACTTGTGTGATTTGGATGCAATTAACATGGACTGATGCTGTTTTCAGCAGAATTACCTTGGTGTCTAGTTTTTGTGCAGAAAATCAACTATTAGGAAAAAATCCGGAAAATATGCCAAAAATCCTATTTCATGTCAACACTCGGATTTTTAATCCCAGATGCCTGTTATGCCATACATCGCAATTCCAGGATTACCATTTTTGCGAGACATAACAGGTTGGATATCATAGTACATCATCCATTACAAACCAATATAAGGTCTTACACAAATAAAGGATCTCATGATCCAGTCTTAGTACAATCAAGTAGTGAAATAAATAGCGTAGCGGTGGGTCCATCTTCAGAGTCACAGGCAATGCTGATGATGGAAGATAGTCCTAGTTATCATAGCCGTCCTGCTGTCCTTCATCTTGGTAGTCTCCTTCATAGTCTGGCCATAGGAATAGCCAGGGACAAAGCCATGAGTACTCTTTAAGTACTCGCAAACTACCACTATCAAGTAGTATAGTTCTAGTATAAATGCTAACTCTAAGTTTATTTATAAAGTTAAGTTTGAAACCTAAGCTGAGTTCAGAAACAAAGAAAGATCAAATAAAGTTTGAAAACACCTAAGTGGGAACTTAGTCATCATAGTCACAACTCTGTTGTGGTCAAGTCATATCACAATTAATTTCATAAGTTGTTTTCAAAATATCTGACAACGGAACAATATGGCCACTCCAACTGTCCATAACCACGGACACGGCTATTCGAATAGTTTGACACTCTGTAGAGGTGGTACACTTTCACCACAAGATTCAATACATCTGTCAAGGATAACCCTGAATCATCATACTTAGTATGCAGATAATCAAACATAAGCTTTCCTTTACACACCCTAGTATAAGCACCTCTCCTATGAGCATGGCCTCCCAACCATGACCATCTGTCATCTTGGGCACTGCATAAGTGGACAACATTGAGAGGTAGCCTCATCTCAAACCTCTCCCGCGAGGGAACTAATACTAATGCATATAAACTTCTGGCTAAGCCTTACCCAATTCAGGTATTGTGGTTGTACGGTAAAATTGGAATGGTATCGCATCCGAACCCAACCATCAGTTTTATAAAAGAGCCAAGGCTCATGCCTCAACATTTTCATCATCAGAAACCATTGGTGTTTCTCAACACATGTCAAAACATCTCAATAGAATGACTCATCATTCCAAGGTTTTCACAAGTCATTTTCACCAAGTAGTCCCATCTAAAGTGAATCAAGTTTTTAGTTTAGCTCCAACTACTAAGTTAAGAGTGTTCACTAAGGTGGGATGCTAATCTCAATCTCATGCCATAGAATGACATCTAAGTCTAACTATATAGGTCAAGTTTTATAATCTTTATGCTACCTTTAAACAAGTAAAGGACTTTGGTAAAGTAAATAAGGTAAAGCTTGTAAATAAAACTTGGAGTAGGTATAAGTCAATTTGGTTCTGTAAATCTTCCTGAAATGATTTTTAAACTAAGGGACTGAATTGATTCTAAGTCTAAATATAAAAACCTATATTTGAATTATTGGTCAATGGAAACTAAATGGTGGCCCAGTGGCGCTCTGGCCTTGTAGGGCTTAACGACAAGTCAGCCGGATGTCACGCACTTAAAACCAAGCTGCAGGGGTAATCTGGGCGCTATGATTAGAACACAGATCAACGATCCACGGTCGTCGTCGACGACAGACTTGTCGCCGGCGAGACCGAACCCTAGAGCGGTCAATGGGGGTACGGTGAGGGCATACCAGGGCTCCAGCTAGTGCGGCGAGGCAGGCAAACGAACTGGACGGCAACGGCGGACTCATGCGAGGTCGCGGCAGGGGCTGGGGTGGACGAAATCGACGGGGACTTCTCCTCTGCAGCGGCTACCTCCGGCGCAATTCCAGCGATGGGCTGCTCGAGCGGCTCTGGCGAGAGAGGGGAAACTGTCAGTGGAGAGAGGGGAGTGAGATGGTGTGAAGAAATGGTGCTGGGGAGGCCTTCTTATATAGGCTCGACAAGTGGACCGACGGGTGTGGGCTGGCATCTCCGGCGAGGGCGGTATAGAGGGCTACCGGCATGGGCGAGGTAGGCGAACGGTGGATGGTCTGCTGGCGGTCCTCTACGACGTAATGGTTACGCTAGGGGCGGTGACATTTGGTCGGGGGCTTCCCGCGCTCTAGGAGACAGAGGCGGTGCTCGACGACAATCATGGCGATTGTGGGTCGCACGGTGGTGCACGGTCGTGTCTAGCAGGGTGTGGGTGTCGAGGCGGAGCTGCGTGCATGATTTGGTGTCGAGGCATGGTCTGAGGCGTGCTAGCGGCGATCGTGCTCTGGCGTGCGCTGCGCATGGCGCAGAGAGAAAGGGTGGCGCTGCTCTGGGGTGGTCTAGTGCCTGGCTGGGCTTGGGGAAAGGACAGGGAGTCGCGGTGTGGTCCGGTCTACCTCCTAGACATGGCGAGAGAGGGAGGGGCGATCGGCTGGGAGTTGTCCATGCTCGACCGGCGAGCATGGCGCTCAGGTGGCGCGACACTACTGCAAACGGCTAAGGGATAGCCCTTGATGGCGTGGTTGATACTGGGGGAGACAATGGGAGAGGTTTTAGGCCTTAGTGGCATTGGATCACTGCTCTAAAACAGTAATAGTTAGGCAGTTTGTTTAGTGCTCACTAAGTGTTTGACACAATGGCCGCAAGAGATTTTAAATTGAATTTTTGAAAGATTTTTGGTGTGTGCTTTGATCTGATGCTTGGTAGACTGTGGTTGCTAGGATTTGTTAAATGGAATTCATTTGAGTGGTTTTTGCAAAAGTGGTATCTAGACATATGAACTAGATTCAATTTTCTACTATCATTTAAAATTAGTGTTTGAAGGTTTTTGGGAGATCACAAAGTGGGCCTTGGTACATCACTACTTGTACTAGCAAGGGGTGCAAAGATCCACAATTGTCTCTGTTTGAAAATGAGTGCTAGGAATAGCCAAAGTGGGCTATGTGATTAAAATGGCAAAAGTGACCATTTGCTTATTTAATTCCTTTTGATTTATTTTTCTTTGGGATTTGCTTGGGGATGATCTAGATGATGTGTAATTAACCTTAGAGTAATTTTACAATCACTAGATCACTCAATTATGGCAAATCAAAACAACTCCTATTTAAATGCACACACATATGAATTGTTAAAGATTTTTAAATGGAAAAGTTTTTGTTAACTCTAAATTGGGTAGATTTGATATTGATCACTTGGATTAAAGTTTTGGGATGTTACAAACCTTCCCCCCTTAAACAAACTCTCGTCCCAAGATTTAAGAAAGAAACTAGGAACTAAAGAGATCTAGGAACTCAGTCCTAATGTAATCTTCTCGCTCCCAAGTGGCTTCCTCTTCGGTATGGTTGCTCCATTGAATCTGGAGAAATTTGATACTCCTGGTCCTGGTGGTTCTGTAGGCCTCCTCCAAGATACGGATGGGCACTTCATGATATGTCAGATCCTTGTTGATATCAACAGCTCGGTGATCGATGTTCTTGAAGACTTCGGTCTTCTCTGGCACTTCTAAGCATCTGCGAAGTAACGAGATATGGAACACATTGTGGATGGCTGACATCTCTTCGGGCAGTTCCAGTTGATACGATACTTCTTGGCGGTTCAGAATCTTTAAGGGTTCGATATATCTGGGGGCTAACTTTCCTTTCAGACTAAAACGCTAGGTTCCCTTCAATGGTGAAACCTTGAGATATACAAATTCTCCGACATTGAAAGTCAGGTCTCTCCTTCTCTTGTCAGCGTAACTCTTTTGTCTGGATTGGGCGGTCTTGAGGTGCTCACGGACTTTGTGAACCTTCTCTTCAGCTTCTCAGAGAATATCGGGTCCAAAAATCTGACTCTCTCCTACTTGTGACCAATTCAAAGGGGTATGGCACTTTCTTTTGTATAGGAACTCAAATGGTGCTATTTGCAAACTGGCTTGATAACTGTTGTTATATGAGAATTCTGCGAAAGGTAGACAATCTTCCCATTTTGATCCGTACTCCAACACACAAGCTCTCAACATATCTTCTAAGATTTGGTTGACTCTCTCAGTCTGTCCATCAGTTTGCGGGTGATAAGCGGTGCTGAAATTCAACTTGGTTCCTAATCCTTCTTGGACTTTCTGCCAAAATCTCGAGGTAAATTGGGTTCCTCGATCCGATACTATGGTCTTGGGGGTTCCATGTAGACTAATAATTCTAGCAATGTACAACTCTGCTAGCTTCGAACTCTGGTAGGTCGTCTTGACAGGTATAAAATGAGCGACCTTGGACAGTCTATTAACGATGACCCAGGTTGAGTCATTTCCCCTACTAGAAGTAGGCAAACCGGTGATAAATTCCATTCCGACGGAATCCCATTTCCATTCCGGAATCTGGAATGGTTGCAACAGTCCTGCGGGCCTCTGATGTTCCGCGCTGACTCTCTGACAGATATCACACTTGGCGATGTAGCTTCCGATTTCTCTCTTCATCTCGTGCCACCAAATTTGCTCTTTCAAATCTTGATACATCTTTGTTCCTCCGGGGTGGATAGAATAAAGAGTATCATGAGCTTCTTGCATGATTACTTGCTTCAGTTCCGAATCTGCTGGTACACAGATATGGCCTTTGTACCACAGAACTCCTTCTCCGTCTTTGGTGAATCCAAGTACCTTTCTTGTACCAATACGATGTTTGATTCTGTCAAAACTTTCATTTCCCTTCTGGGCTTCCTTGATTTGGCTAATCAAAGTGGGTTGAAGTTCAATGCTAGCTAAGAATCCTTTGCTAACTAGCTCAGTCCTGAACTGCTCCAACTCCTCATACAAACTGGGTTGCTTCTCCTTGATCATGGTGTTTAGCCTACATGGCAATCTGCTAAGGGCATACGCTACCACATTGGCTTTGCCAGGGTGATAGTGAATGTCAAGGTCATAATCCTTGATTAACTCTATCCATCTCCTTTGCCTCATATTCAGCTCCTTCTGAGTGAAAATATACTTCAAGCTTTTGTGATCTGAGTAAATCTCGCAGCGATTATCCATAAGATAATGACGCCATGTCTTCAGTGCCAAAACTATGGCTGCTAACTCAAGATCATGGGTCGGATAGTTCTGCTCATGCTGCTTCAGTTGTCGAGACAGATACGTGATGACTTTGCCTTCTTGCATCAATACACATCCGAGACCAATCTTGGATGCATCACAATACACATGAAACAACTTCTTGATATCTGGCATGATCAATATTGGGGCTGAAATCAATCTCTTCTTCAGCTCTTGGAAACTGGCTTCACATTTGTCGGTCCATTCAAACTTATTGTCCTTCTTCAACAATTGGGTCATGGGTCTGGCGATGCTTGAAAATCCTTCTACAAACTTGTGGTAATATCCCGCTAATCCGAGAAATGCACGGACTTGGGTTTGAGTGGTTGGGGCTTCCCATTCTTCGACATCTTTGATCTTGGCGGGATCAACAGCGACTCCTTCGACAGACACAATATGTCTTAGGAATCCTACTTCTTTTAGGCAAAACTCACATTTGCTGAACTTGGCATACAACCGATGCTCTCTAAGGGTTTCAAGGATCATTCTCAGATGTTACTCATGCCCTTCTTCTAACTTGGAGTAGATAAGGATATCATCGATAAACACAACAACAAACTTGTCTAGAAAATTCATAAAGATTTTATTCATGAGATTCATGAAATAAGCAGGGGCATTGGTTAATCCAAAAGACATGACCGTATACTCGTATAATCCATAACGAGTAGTAAAGGTGGTCTTCAGAATATCCGTTGCATGAATCTTAAGTTGGTGATAACCAGTCCTAAGATCGATCTTAGAGAACACATTTGCTCCAATCAACTGATCAAATAGATCCTTTATCTTTGGCAATGGGTACTTGTTCTTGATGGTGACGTCATTCAGCTTCCTGTAATCGGTGCACAGACGGTTGCCTCCATATTTCTTGTCGATGAATAATACTGGTGATCTCCATGGCGATGTGCTTGGTTGAATCAAGCCTGTTGCCAACATAGCATCCAGCTGCTTCTTCAATTCCACTAAGGGGTTCATACTATAGGGTCTCTGGGCTATGGGTCCGGTTCCGGGGATTAGCTCAATAATGAACTCAATATCCCTATCCGGGGGCATACCTGGCAATTCATCCGGGAATACGTCAGGGTATTCACAGACTACTCTGACTTGGTCAATGGTGGGCAGGGCTAGACTCTTGTTACACTTGAATTGACGGGGCAAGGTTTCAGATATGTGCTCTACTGATACTCCAGAGCTACTGGTCATGGTGATGGCTTTCTTGGCACAGTCTATCAATCCTTTATGCTTTGACATCCAATCCATTCCTAGTACTACTTCCAAACCTTTGGTTCCAAGTACTATTAGATTGGCATAAAAATCTATCCCATGTATTCTGATAGGCACATCTTTGCAAATTTTTCTAGCTTTTGTAGTTGAACCCAGGATTTGAACTATCATGACATGCTTCAAGTTGGTTGGGTGAATCTTACTAGTGCACACAAATTCTTCGGTGACAAATGAGTGTGATGCTCCAGAATCAAACAACACTCTTGCTAAAACTGGGTTGATAGAAAACATACCCAGCACTACATCTGGCGCTTCTTGGGCTTCTTCGGCGTTCATGTGGAAGAGACGGCCGTTGCGGTTGTGAGGGTTCCCTGGGGAGAATTTTCTTCCTGGTTGAACACGACGCTGCTGTTGAGCTGGGGCATTCACATTGGCAGTGGCGGCAATCTTATTGGGGCACTCATTGGAATAGTGACCTTTTACTCCACACTCGAAACAAGTAATTTGAGACTTGTCTTTCGCTGCCATGGGCACAACATTGCTTACAGTTCTGGGTGCAGTGTTGTTGTTGTTGTTGTTGTTGTTGCTCTTGGGAGGTGCACGGTTGAAATTGTTGGTGTTGCCGAAGTGATTGTTGTTTTCTCCAGACTTCACATTTCCTCCGCTACAGTTGGAGTAGCTTGGGCGATACATTGGGGGTCGGTTGTTCCTTGGTGCATATCCCGCAGAAGGGCTGGGATGGTACTTCTGGTGACTGTTGGATCCAGCTTGGTGCATCATACGACGTTTGCGGTTGTCGTTTGCCTGGTTAAGCTTCCATTCCATCTGAATGGCAGAGTCGACTAGCTCTTCGAGGTCCTAGAAACAGATGTTGATGAGGACCGTCTGCATCTCATCATGCAGTCCGTTCAAGAATCTCTCCTTCTTCTTGGCCTCCGTGTTGATCTCATCAGGTGCATACCTGGCAAGGGACAAGAATCTGTCACGGTACTCCACTACAGTCATTCTGCCTTGCTTCAACTCTCGGAATTCATCCCTCATTCGGGTGACTAGACCCTGCGACACGTGGGTGCGGCTGAATTTAATTTTGAAGCCTTCCCATGTCATCACTTGACCATGGTTCATTGTGCGGACGCTGTTCCACCATGCTCTTGCGTCTCCTGCCAAATAGTGGGTGCCAAAAAGAACTTTTTCCGTTGGCATCCACTCCTGCTACTTCTAAGTTGTTCCCCATTGTCTATAACCAGTCATCAGCATCCAGTGGGTTCTCTGAAGTACTAAAGATTGGGGGATTTGTATTCTGGAAGTTTTTGAGTTTGGATCCATGATGATCCTGATTTCCATGGTTCTGGTTGTTGTGAGCCATCTGGGCGATCTGCTGCAGTGTTGCTAGATTAGCTTGGTGCTCTGCCCTGCTTGCTTCACGGTCTGCAATGAGATTCTGCAGGATCTGCAGCATTGGGTCTTGCAATGAGCTGCTCCCTCCTTGGTTTCCACGAGTCATCTGAAGATTGAGGTAGATAAAGGGGTAAGAGGGAAAGTTCTAAGGTTCATGGTTTTGATTTCAAAGCTAAAACTTTGAGTTTGACTCAGGTTTTTGCAACTAACTTATTTTCATTCATTCAAGCAAAGCACACGATACAAACACACACACATCACAACATCAAAGCGAAACAAATGGTTTTAGGAACCATTCTGTAAGCTACGATACAACGGGACCGATACATCTCATGCTACAACAGTGCTCTAGTGCATCTACTCATCATCGATGAAGTCGGAGTCATCATCGTCGGTGTAGAAGTCCACAGCATCTTCCTCCAAAAAGTCATCATCATTGCTGAGGCAGGAGTCAATATCCCCTTGGATATCTTCACCTTCCTCTTCTTCTTCCTTTACGGCAAGCTGAGCTTCTTGCTCCTTGATGGTCTTCTCAAGGTCGGCCACCTTCTTGCAAAGACGGTCGATGGTGCGATCCTTCTTGGCGCGTTGACGGCGCAGAGACTGACGATCCTGGACTAGAAGTGAGAAAGTCTGGGCCTTCTGGGCTGCAATGGTGAGGTTGTTGTTGGCGAGCTCGCTAGCATTGTCCAACTCCTTCTGTCTATCGTACAGTAGGAAGTCAAGGTTCTCCACTTGACGCTTCAACTCCGGGTGACTTGGCATCTCCATGGGCATTCCCATAAAATCATGCCTTGCATAGTGAGCAAAGCGGGTTCCTTGGATTAGGTTGACACTGAGGGCACACAGACGTGCGAGAGCTTCATGCATTGCCTTCATGCATTGACCTGGATAATCCATCTATCTAGTTGTTCTCTCTCATAGAGAATTGAATCCTCCCAGATACTGGTGCTTCTATCTTGCCTCAAAGATCAGCAGTCACGAGCCATTGTAAATCTCCTCCTGGTGGACCCGGAAGTTGAGATCCAAGGAATTCCGGATGAGGACGCTCCAAGAACTCAGACAGTGAATCCAGATCCCTCTCGAAGATCAGTTGGCCTCCGCTGCCCAACTGGTAGAACTTGTTGTATTGAGCTTCCATCTATAAGAATTTAGGATGAGGAAGTTAGTGAAGTGATCAAGTGTGTCAAAATTTTATGTAGTAATGTAAGAATTTGGAGGAACATGAATTTTTTGAGAGAAAGAATTCCCAAGGGTAAGAGAGGAAATAGTTTTCAGAAATACTCACTTTGGTTTTTGAAACTAAGTTTTTGTTCGGACGTCCATTCTAACTAGGGTCTCCTATGGTCAAGATGGCTCTATACCAACTTGTCAACACCCGGATTTTTAATCCCAGATGCCTGTTATGCGATACATCGCAATCCCAGGATTACCATTTTTGCGTGACATAACAGATTGGATATCACAGTACATCATCCATTACAAACCAATATAAGGTCTTACACAAATAAAGGATCTCATGATCCAATCTTAGTACAATCAAGTAGCGGAATAAATAGCGTAGCGGTGGGTCCATCTTCAGAGTCACAAGCAATGCCGACGATGGAAGATAGTCCTAGTTATCATAGCCGTCCTGCTGTCCTTCATCTTGGTAGTCTCCTTCATAGTCTGGCCATAGGAATAGCCAGGGACAAAGCCATGAGTACTCTTTAAGTACTCGTAAACTACCACTATCAAGTAGTATAGTTCTAGTATGAATGCTAACTCTAAGTTTATTTATAAAGTTAAGTTTGAAACCTAAGCTGAGTTTAGAAATAAAGAAAGATCAAATAAAGTTTGAAAACACCTAAGTGGGAATTTAGTCATCATAGTCACAACTCTGTTGTGGTCAAGTCATGTCACGATTCATTTCATAAGTTGTTTTGAAAACATCTGACAACGGAACAGTATGGCCACTCCAACTGTCCATAACCGCGGACGCGGCTATTCGAATAGTTTGACACTCTGTAGAGGTGGTACACTTTCACCACAAGATTCGATACATCTGTCAAGGATAACCCTAAATCATCATACTTATACGCAGATAATCAAACATAACCTTTCCTTTACACACCCTAGTATAAGCACCTCTCTTATGAGCATGGCCTCCCAACCATGACCAGCTGTCATCTTGGGTACTGCATAGGTGGACAACATTGAGAGGTAGCCTCAGCTCAAACCTCTCCCGTGAGGGAACTAATACTAATTCATATAAACTTCCGGCTAAGCCTTACCCAATTCAGGTATTGTGGTTGTACGGTGAAATTGGAATGGTATCGCATCCGAACCCAACCATCAGTTTTATAAAAGGGCCAAGGCTCATGCCTCAACATTTTCATCATCATAAACCATTGGTGTTTCTCAACACATGTCAAAACATCTCAATATAATGACTCATCATTCCAAGGTTTTCACAAGTCATTTTCACCAAGTAGTCCCATCTAAAGTGAATCAAGTTTTTAGTTTAGCTCCAACTACTAAGTTAAGAGTGTTCACTAAGGTGGGATGCTAATCTCAATCTCATGCCATAGAATGACATCTAAGTCTAACTATATAGGTCAAGTTTTATACTCTTTATGCTACCTTTAAACAAGTAAAGGACTTTGGTAAAGTAAAGAAGGTAAAGCTTGTAAATAAAACTTGGAGTAGGTATAAGTCAAAGGGTATAACCAAAGCATGCCTAATGCATCTTGCTTAGGTTATCTAGCTTGCAAGGATTATCTTGCATTATTAATGATGACTTGCTAGTATAAATACTTGCAAGTGTTAGCTTGCCAATAATAGCTTGCCTTGTGTAGTGTGCAGTGGTTGAAGTTTTCTTCCTCCTCCTCTTGGTAGAACTCCTCCTCCTCGTAGACTTGGTCGGTACTATCGTCTATAAATACATTCGAAATACACAATCACCAAACAATACTTAACTAGTCTACTTAGCACACTAAGACACATATTTGATGATCTATTATCATCACAAGCATCACAAGGTTTAATGAACTAGTTTCATTCTTTTTATTTGAGAAAAGTAATTTCTACTCATTGAAATTAACTAAGATTTAATATTCTCCAATTAAAATATGGGATCATGTGGACACATGTCATCACCACATATTCTAACACATGGAAATGTGATTTAAAGGTTGGATCATATTTTAATGAGTTTAAGTTTAATAATTAATGATTTAAAGTGACTAGAAATGCCCATATAGCATTATTTTGGTACTAGTCCAAAGTCATTGCATGCAAACCTTAATATTATTACATATTCAGATAGGTATGGTTAAATGTGATTTTTGAGAGTTGGAATCAACTCAAAAGCTATTATGGTTGATTTTATAAAAATGTTTGAATGTGCAAAAGCTTCTATTTTGTTATTTTAACTAGGAGAGATATCCAACTCTAAAAGATTTAAATTCAACGGGCTTGGATAGATATTTTCATTAGCTTTCCAACAAAATTGGAATCACTCAATTTGGTTTAGTAAATCTTCCTGAAATGATTTTTAAACTAAGGGACATAATTGATTCTAAGTCTAAATAGAAAAACCTATATTTGAATTACTGGGTCAGCGCGGGAAACTAAATGGGCCGGCCCAGTGGCGCTCCGCGGCGTAGAGCGCGACTGACAGGCTGGGCCCGGATGTCAGCGGCACTTAAAACCCGAAGCGGTACGGGGCAATCTGGGCGCTACGATTAGAACACAGATCAACGATCCACAGTCGCCGTCGACGACAGACTCGTCGCCGGTGAGACCGAACCCTAGAGAGCTCAGTTGGGGTACGGTGAGGGCATACCAGGGCTCCAGCTAGTGCGGCGAGGCGGGCAAAAGAACTGGACGGCGACGGCGGACTCAGGCGAGGTCGCGGCAGGGGCTGGGGTGGACGAAATCGACGGGGACTTCTCCTCCTCTACAGCGGCTACCTCCAGCGCAATTCTGGCGATGGGCTGCTCGAGCGGCTCCGGCGAGAGAGGGGAAACGGTCAGTGGAGAGAGGGGAGTGAGATGGTGTGAAGAAATGGTGCTGGGGAGGCCTCCTTATATAGGCTCGACGAGTGGACCGACGGGTGTGGCTGGCGTCTCCGGCGAGGACGGTACAGAGGGCTACCAGCGTGGGCGAGGTAGGTGGACGGTGGGAGGAATGCTGGTGGTCCTCTACGGCATAATGGCGACGCTAGGGGCGGTGGCATTTGGTCGGGGGCTTCCCGCGCTCTAGGATATAGAGGCGGTGCTCGACAGCGATCATGGCGACTGTGGGTCGCGCGGCGGTGCACGGTTGTGTCTGGCGGGGTGTGGGTTGATACATTGCAAATGTATCTATAATTTTTGATGTTCCATGCTTGGTTTTATCCACTTTCTTGTGTTTTGTTCCAACTTTGGAGTACTTTTCATATGATTTCTTGGACTAACCTATTAACAAGAGTCACAGTGCCAACTGCCTGTTTTTTGCTGTTTTTGGTTCCAGGAAAGTCAGAAAATGAATATTCTCGGAATTGGACGGGACAAAAGCCAAAGTGCCTATTTTTCTAGAAGGGATCAAGTGCCAGAATACAAGACGGAGAAGGGCTAGGGAGCCAACACACCACCTTGCCGCGCGTCCAGGCCTGGCCCGTGCCAGGGGGTGGTGTGGCCCCTCCCGGTACCCCCGCGGCCTCTCCTTCCGCCTATATATTGCCCTCGGGACGAAAACCCAAAGTACCCGATCAAAAATCCACGAAAGAGTCTGTAGCCGCCGTCATCTCCATCCCTAGATCGGGAGGGATCTGAAGCTCTTCCCGGCACCCTGCCGGAGAGGGGAATTCACCCTGGAGGCCTTCTTCATCACCATGCAAGCCTCCGGTGTGATGCGTGAGTAGTTCATCCTTGGACTACGGATCCATGTAGTAGCTAGATGGCTGGTTCTCCTCCTTTGTGCTTTCATGTTTAGATCTTGTGAGCTCCGTTCATGATCAAGGTCATCTATTTGTAATTCATACATGTTGTGTTTGCGGGGATCCAATGGATATTGAGATGCTATTTCAGATTGATTATTGATTCTATCATGTCTTTGTTATTTGTGATCTTGCATGCTTTCCGTTGTTAGTAGCTATCTTGGCCAAGTAGATGCTAGCAACTCCAAGAGTTAGTATTTATGCTTGATAGTGGGTTCATGCCTCTGGTAATCTGGGGAAGCGACAGAAATCTCTAAGGTACTAGATGTGCTATTGCTACTAGGGAGAAAACAACAATCCTTTGTTCATAGAACAATCATATTGTTTACTTTACACGCAGTTCGTAAAGCAATAATCTGTTGCTTGCAACTTAATACTCGAGGGGGTTCGGATGATAACCTGAAGGTGGATTATTAGTCATAGATGCAGTTGGATGGTGGTCTATGTATAATGTTGTAATGCCCAATCAAGTCTCAAAGGAGTCAAGATGATTAGTATATGCATGTATTGCTTTCTCGGTGGTTGTCAATTGCCCCGCTGTAATTTGTTCACCCAACATGTTATCTATCTAAGAAGAGCCACCTCTAGTGAACTATGGATCCCTGTCCTTGTCTTTTACATACAATCTATAAACTGTTTACTGCTTTGTGTTTACTTTCTGCAAACTTTTATTTCTTTCCATTCGATACGTTGAATCCTTTGTTTTCCGCAAAACACGATGAGATTGACAACTTCATCGCAAGTTGGGGACAAAGTTATATGGTTGTGTTGTGTAGGTCTCCACGTTGCTACTAGCACCGGTAGTGCGCCCTGCCAAAGCTCAGCTAGTAACACCTTTGGGGTGTTTCCTTGCTCCTACTGGTTTGATTAAACCTTGGTTTCATAACTAAGGGAAAACTTACTGTTGTGCTCATCATACTTCATCTTGGGGTTCCCAACAAGCTCTACGTCGAACGACGAGCACATCATGGCCGCAAGAGATTTTAAATTGAATTTTTGAAAGATTTTTGGGGTGTGCTTTGATCTGATGCTTGGTAGACTATGGTTGCTAGGATTTGTTAAATGGAATTCATTTGAGTGGTTTTTGCAAAAGTGGTATCTAGACATATGAACTAGATTCAATTTTCTACTGTCATTTAAAATTAGTGTTTGAAGGTTTTTGGGAGATCACAAAGTGAGCCTTGGTACATCACTACTTGTACTAGTAAGGGGTGCAAAGAACCACAATTGTCTCTGTTTGAAAATGAGTGCTAGGAATAGCCAAAGTGGGCTATGTGATTAAAATGGCAAAAGTGACCATTTGCTTATTTAATTCCTTTTGATTTATTTTTCTTTGGGATTTGCTTAGGGATGATCTAGATGATGTGTAATTCACCTTAGAGTCATTTTATAATCAATATATCACTCAATTATGGCAAATCAAAACAACTCCTATTTAAATGCACACACATATGAATGCTTAAAGATTTTTAAATGGAAAAGTTTTTGTTAACTCTAAATTGGGTAGATTTGATCTTGATCACTTGGATTAAAGTTTTGGGATGTTACAAACCTTCCCCCTTAAACAAAATCTCGTCCCGAGATTTAAGAAATAAACTAGGAACTAAAGAGATCTGGGAACTCAGTCCTAATGTAATCTTCTCGCTCCCAAGTGGTTTCCTCTTCGGTATGGTTGCTCCATTGAATCTTGAGAAATTTGATACTCCTGGTCCTGGTGGTTCTGTAGGACTCCTCCAAGATACGGATGAGCACTTCATGATATGTCAGATCCTTGTTGATATCAACAGCTCGGTGATCGATGTTCTTGAAGACTTCGGTCTTCTCCGGCACTTCTAAGCATTTGCGAAGTAACGAGATATGGAACACAATTATACCTGAACCAGCTATACCGGCGCTTGTACCATCTTCTAATAAGAGGGGAGTTATTGAATTAAATGATGAAGTGATGAAGGAAGCTAAGAAATGTCTTAAGGAGAAGGGAATTAAAGCTGCAGATGTCAAGAATTTACCTCCTATAGAAGAATTATGTAGGCCAATTCCCCAGTCATCCACTATTGAGGTACACTCTCTCCAACACTTTGATGAAGGTTATATCCCTTACTATAAACCTCCTGATCAATGCTTAGAAGAATACGATATTTTTATTGTTAAGCAAGATAATTTTAATAAAAGGGTGCAAAATCATCTAATGGAAAATACTAGAGCTATTGTTGAGTTAAAAGATATTGTGGAAAGAACCTCTAATGATGTTAAAATGCTTGTTAAACATTTTCAAATGGTTCAAACTCAAATAGATCAACTTATTAAAGTGCAAAAAGACTTGCTTGTTAATGCTGCTAAAGAAAAACATGCTTATGAAATTAGAACTAGAAGTGGTGCTGCTACCCAGGATCCTCTATATCCTCAGGGGCATCCCAAAAGAATTGAGCAGGATTCTCAACAAGCTGAAAATAGTGGTACTACTCGTAAGAAAAGAAAAAAGAAACATAAAACTATTGTAGAACCATCCAAACCTGCTAAAGATCCTAATAGTATATCTGTCTCTGATGCTGAAACTGAAAGTGGTAATGAAGAAAATGATGTTCCTGATAAAGAAAAAGTTGTAGAAGAACCTGAAGGGCACACTAAGAATACTAAATACACTAAAGAAGATTTTGCTGCTAAGAAACATGGTAGTGAAAGAGAGCCTTGGGTCCAGAAACCTATGCCTTTCCCTGATAAGAAACACAAGTCAAAAGAAGATGAACACTATAATAAGTTTTGTGAGTGGATGAAACCTTTATTCCTACAAATTCCTTTGACTGATGCTATTAAATTGCCTCCTTACTCAAAGTATATGAAGGATATTGTCTCGAATAAAAGAAAGATCCCTAATGAAGAAATCTCTACTTTGCTTGCTAATTATTCCTTTAATGGTAAGGTTCCAAAGAAACTTGGAGACCTAGGGATTCCAACTATTCCGTGCTCTATTAAAAATAGTTATGTTAGAACTGCTTTGCGTGATTTGGGAGCTGGAGTTAGTGTTATGCCTTTTTCTCTCTACAAGAGACTTCAACTTGAAAAACTAATACCAACTGATATATGTTTGCAAATGGCTGATAAATCAACCACTATTCCTGTTGGTATATGTGAGGATGTACCTGTTCAAGTGGCTCATAATTGCTTGATATTAACTAATTTTGTTGTGCTTGAAATGCCTGAAGATGATAATATGTATATTATTCTTGGGAGACCTTTTCTTAATACTGCAGGAGCTGTTATTAATTGTAATCAAGGAAAGGTGACCTTTAATGTTAATGACAAGGAGCATACTGTCTATTTCCTCAAGAAGATTGATAGGAGTTATGGTTTGAATTCAATTGAACATGGTGAGGGCATTCAAGTTGCAGAGATATATTGTCCCATACCAAGAGAAAAATTTGAAACTATTATGATTGGGACCATTGCTATCAAAGTTGAGGTAACATAATCATTAGTGGAATACAAAGTTTTGTTTCATATAAAATTGTTTTGGTAACAAGACCTGATCAACCTTGTTAACAAAAGGATTTCATTGAACAAAACACTGTTTTCACCATGATTATCTCCGCGTACTTCTATTCTATCCATTTAGTTTCTGCTTTCGTTTAGTTTTCTTTTCTGTTGTTAGTTGCTTGCATGTTAGAGTGTCTTAGAACTTCTGAAGTTTTATCTTTGTTTTGTCATTGCATCTTTCTAAAAACCTTTTTCTGTCATAAAATCATTCCGTTATGCCTGAAAATTGCCCAAAAATAAAGTGTCTCGAAAAATTCCAGAAAATTGATATTAAATTTTTACATGAAAAAAGGGGCAGAGGAGTGCCTGTAAGGTACCAGGGGGCCCACCAGGCAGGCACACCACCTGGTGGCGTGGCCAGCCCTGGGGCGCGCCTGGATATGGTGTGGGCCATCCCTGGCCCTCCACTCACTCTCTCACTTGCCACTTTCTTCTCTCTCCCGAGCAAACACCAGTTCATTGCTCGAAATCACGTTCTTGCTGTGCTTGCCCTCGATTTTTCGATCTCCTTGCTCATCCCATCTTTGCTGCTGAAATTTGGAGCATTTGTTCTCCGGTATGTGACTCCTCCGCTTGTCCAAGTAGATTTGTGTTTAGTGGTTTATATCTTGAGTATTTTTCTACTATAGGTGATAGGTTATGAGAGCTTGTAAGCTTGTTTGCTGCTTAGAGATATAGTTTTGATGCATGTTTAGGCCTCATACAAGTCCCTATGAGTAGTGCCCTTCATTATATTCACTTTGCAATCACTTGTTTAATAGATGTTTAAATTTTAGAATATCAAACATGAACAACCATACCTTTGGAGAAATATTTGAGAGGGATGCACCTAGGAGGGCAAGGCCCTCAAGATCAGCCTTTCAGTTTAGGCCATCATACAACAAAGATCTCATTGCACCTCGCATTGGTAATGAAGGAGATGATGGGGATGCTCACCCATCTACTTTTCCTTGTTTTACTTTCTTACAAGCTATAGGGATTCTTGATGATTTCTTGCTACTGATTCAGAGGGTTGGTTTGACCTCATACATGCAAGATGAGAGTGAGCAATATGCTATGCTCACCAAAACTTTTGTTGAGAGCTTCATATTTACTAACACGCCCTATCAGTCAACTATCTCTTTTAGAATTTATAATCTGCCCTTTACCATGCCATTGGAAAGATTTTGCAGTATTGTAGGTGTGGGCATGACGGGGACCGTGAAGAAGATTCAAGGGCAACCCGCTGATTTGCTGGAGCTCTATCGGGGTGTGACCAATGACGACGACCACATAGCTCAGCGCGGAAAGATAAGAAACATCCAACTCCCTGCTCTTAGATACTTTGCATATTATCTTGCTACTAGCGTTCTTGGTAGGGAGAATATGAGTAATATCTCCAACTATCATTTAGCCTTCCTTGCTGCTGCGCTTAACAATGATACTCGGTACAATCTTGGCTCTCGTATTGCTCGCCGCCTAGCTGCTAGGGGGCCTATATATGGGGGCATCATCGCTTCACGTATGGTTAATGCATCAAAGCTTTCAGTGGACCCCAATGATACTATATTGGCACCACAAAGGCTTGACCTTGCTGCTATGAAAACACATCACTTTGTCACTACTGATTCTGATTTGGATAGTCTAGTATATAGGATGTTGTTTACTGACGGTGATGAAAGGGAGATTCCTTTGCCGCAGTCTACTTTGTTCAGTGTTCATAGGAGGTCGTGGTCGTGCTCCAAGGAGGAGGTGGACGAGTAGCTCCGCTTGCTGGGTTTCCACACGCAACACCAGGAGGATGTTCCCTCCTACGATTACTCTGCGTATTATGGTGGGGCATCCTCGAGCTCGCACCAGGACGAGGGTACCTCCTCACTGTACTACGGAGGCGCTCCATCTTGGCCAGCTTGAGATTGTCACCCACTTAGGCCAAAAGCCTAAGCTTGGGGGGAGGTACACCAACACCACACTCATCTCCATATCATTTTGCATCGGTACTTTGTATATTCATGTTTCGTTCTCTTTTTAGTTTCCGTTCTCTCTTTGCTTTTGCTTTCTTAAAACACAAAAGACCAAAAATATTTCTGTTGTCTCTCTTTGTTTGCTTCTTCTTTTGGCCTTGGTTTGCTCGTTTTGCTTTGTTTGAACTATTTGAAAAACCCCAAAAAAATTTGCTTCGCTTGTTCTTCCTTTTTGGTTCTTGTTCTAAAAAATCGCAAACACCAAAAATATTTGTTGTTCTTCTTTGGTTTTGTGAGTTTGTTGCAGGGTTCAGCAGTCCTTAGTGGAATTTGGTTTCATATTATTATTCAAGCCACACAAGTGAAGGGCAATAATAAGGATTAATGACAAGTTGAGGTGTGGTAAGAGGCTGGTAACGAACCCTATTTGTTTTCATTTTTGTACATATACTCGTCATTGTGGGCATGCTTAGCATGTTCGTGTAGGGTGTATGTTATTTATGGATGCTTAGTAGTTCTTGCTTTGATATGATTAGTTCCAGCTTGCCAATAGTTTGTAGCATGTCATATGAATGTTTGTTTGCATTACTCTATTCATAACTTGGTATGACACCGTGGTATCCTCCTATGAATGTTTCACTAGAATTGACTTGGCACATGCTCACGCATGCATATGACTAAAATAATCAGTTAAGCCTCGATGAATTATTTTGCCTTGAGGGTCTTGAATCACTTTCATGCCATGATTAGTCCTGTTTTGTTGCAAGCATGATTATGACAGCTATTGCTCTCTCGTTTGTCGCTCCCTTACTATTGCTAGCCTTCACTTACACTGAGTATATTTTACTCATGTTTCGAACTCCCTGATACGTCCAAAACATATCAACTTTCCCGAACACTTTTGCTATTGTTTCTCCTCTAAACTTGTGTGATTTGGATGCAACTAACACGGACTGACGCTGTTTTCAGCAGAATTGCCTTGGTGTCTACTTTTTGTGCAGAAAATCAACTATCAGGAAAAATCCCGGAAAATATGCCAAAAATCCTATTTCACCAGAAGACTCCCGGAGCCAGAATACGAGACAAAGGGGGGCTGGGCCCAGGACACACCACAGCGTCTGCTGCTAGCCAGATCGCGCCAGGTGGTCCGCCGCCGCAGACACCCCCTCGGTCTCCCTCTTCGCCTATAAGATGCCTTCTGACCTAAAAACTCAGGGGGGTTCGACGTTTTTCCAGAAGGAGTTCCGCTCCACCGCCACCACCAGATTCCACGAAACAGCACCAGAAACTCCGTTCTGGCACCCTGTCGGGACGAGGAATTGGAGGAGATCATCGCCATCATAATCACCATCGCTTCTCCATCGAGCATCCATGTTTCCCCCATCTATGAGTGAGTAATCCCTCGCTATAGGCTATGGGGATGGTAGGGATTGGATGGGATCGTTCATGTAATGGCATCAGATTGTTAGGGCATGGTGCCTAGTATCTTCTATTAGTGCTTTATGACTTTGTTGCGACTTGTTATGCTTAATGCTTGTCACTAGGGCCTGAGTGCCATGATTTTAGATATGAACATGTTATTGATTCATTATGATAGTATTGTTTATGATCTTACCTACAAGTTGTATACACACGTTGTTGTCCAGAACCAATGGCCTTGAAGTGACAAAAATCAGGATAACCGTAGGGAATGGCTTTGATGTGAGGATCACATGTGTTCATGGAGTGTTAATGCTTTGCTCCGGTGCTCTATTAAAAAGAGCACCTTAATTGCCAGTAGTTCCCTTGAGGCCCTGCTGCAAACGGGCTGGCAGGACAAAAGACGTTGTGCAAGTTCTCATTACGAGCACGTATGACTATATATGGAACACATGCCTAGGATTATCTAGTACTTGGATGCTTTATCTTATTTATCTGCAATTGCCCTATGTTCTGATTGCTATGTGAATTGTCTTGTCCATGCAATGCCCGTCCATCCATCCCTATGCCTACCGCACTCGAATCCTACTGTTTTCTGTCTTTACTTTACTACTTCTGTTACTTTACTATTGCTACTACAAAACTGTTGCTACTGATAAACTTCTGTGAGCAAGATTGTTTCCAGGTGCAGCTGAATTTACAACTCAGTTGTTAAGGCTTATAAATATTCTTTGGCTCCCCTTGTGTCGAATCAATAAATTGGGTTTCACTTCCCTCGAAAATACTACGATACACCCCTATACTTGTGGGTCATCAAGACTATTTTCTTGCGCCATTGCCGAGGAGCATAGCTTTATTTATCAAGTTCACTTGGATTCTCTATTGTTCGCTGCCATCCATCCATCTTGGGTAAGTCTCGTGATGGCAAGGTTCCTATTTTACCATCCACTACAAGAAGAGGTACGGTTCTAAACACCTCTGTTGCTCTTGATTCACCATCTGTTATGAGTAAGATCGTTACACCACCACATACACATGCTACACACACTGCTACTACTACTGAATCTGAAACTTCTAATACTTATGATGCTGCTTCTACTATGCTTGATAAGAGTGGTTCATTAGGTCCTTTCCTAGATGCTACGATTGCGAGAACTATAGCTAGAAATACTGAAACTCCTAATGAAGACACAACTACACCTATTAGTTCACCTGAGTCTAGTGAAAGTTATGATATTGAAGATGGTTATGTTGAGATGACCGATGAATTTATTAAAAAAATGTAAAAACACCCATGATAGGAGCGCTGCTAAGAGTCTCCTTGAGAGGCGTACTATTAGACCCAAATTGTCTCCTATTGCTAAGTTTGCTGCTTCTCCCATAAACATTAAAGATAAAGATTATGATTTCTCTCTTGATCTATCTTACATTGCTATGGTTGAGAAAGAACCTTTTTGTGGGACTAAGAATGGAAATGCGGCAGCACATATGAATGAGCTCTCTACCATGAGTGGCTTGTTTTTTGATGATGTTAAGATGCGTACTTCCTTTGTTGCTAAGATTTTCCCTTTTTCACTAAAAGGAGAAGCCAAAACTTGGTTTAGTAATTTACCTCCTGGATCTATTGATAGCCCTGATTGCTTAATTAGTACTTTCCTGCAGAAATATTTTCCTCCTAGTGCTAGACATGCTATTTTGCAGGAACTTTTTGATTTTAAACAGGGAGAAAAAGAGATATTGCCTGAATCATGGGCAAGGTTTTGTGCTTTCATTCATGCACATGCTGGAAGTCCATTACCTAAGAATGAGCTTCTTGATATATTTTATAATGTACTAACTAAAGAATCTAGGAAATACCTAGATAGTTGTGCTGATTGAGTTTTCAGGAATAGGACTCCCAAGGAAGCTGAGGAATTAATGGCTAAAATAAGCAAGAATTATGAAGACTGGACTCCTCCTGAACCAGCTATACCTGAAGTGATTATACCTGAACCAACTATTCCATTGCCTATTCCAACATCAAAGAAGAGGGGAGTTATTGAATTAAATGATGAAGTGATGAAGGAAGCTAAGAAATGTCTTAAGGAGAAGGGAATTAAAGCTGTAGATGTCAAGAATTTACCTCCTATAGAAGAATTATGTAAGCCTATCCCCTACTCATCTACTATTGAGGTACACTCTCTCCAACACTTTGATGAAGGTGATATCCCTTACTCTAAACCTCCTGATCAATGCTTAGAAGAATTCAATATCTTTATTGTTAAGCAAGATAATTTTAATAAAAGGGTGCAAAATCATCTAATGGAAAACACTAGAGCTATTGTTGAATTAAAAGATATTGTGGAGAGAACCTCTAATGATGTTAAAATGATTGTTAAACACTTTCAAATGGTTCAAACTCAAATAGATCAACTCATTAAAGTGCAAAAAGACTTGCTAATTAACGATGCTAAAGAAAAACATGCTTATGAAATTAGAACTAGAAGTGGTACTGCTACCCAGGATCCTCTATATCCTGAGGGGCATCCCAAAAGAATTGAGCAGGATTCTCAACAAGCTAAAAATAGTGGCTCTACTCGTAAGAAAAGGAAAAAGAAACATAAAACTGTTGTAGAACCCTCTGAACCTGCTATAGATCCCAATAGTATATCTGTCTCTAATGCTGAAACTGAAAGTAGTAATGAAGAAAATGAAGCTCCAAATGAAGAAAAAGTTGAAGAAGAACCTGAAAAGCACACTAAGAATACTAAATGCACTAAAGAAGATTTTATTGCTAAGAAACATGGTAGTGAAAGAGAGCCTTGGGTCCAAAAAACCTATGCCTTTCCCTGATAAAAACACAAGTCAAAGGAAGATGAACACTATAATAAGTTTTGGGAGTGGATAAAACCTTTATTCCTGCCAATTCCTTTAACCGATGCTATTAAATTGCCTCCTTACTCAAAGTATATGAAGGATATTGTCTCGAATAAATGGAAGATCCCTAATGAAGAAATTTCTACTTTGCTTGCTAATTATTCCTTTAATGGTAAGGTTCCTAAGAAACTTGGAGACCCAGGGATTCCAACTATCCCTTGCTCTATTAAGAATAGTTATGTTAGAACTGCTTTGTGTGATTTGGGAGCTGGAGTTAGTGTTATGCCTTTCTCTCTCTATAAGAGAATTCAACTTGAAAAACTGATACCAACTGATATATCTTTGCAAATGGCTGATAAATCTACCACTATTCCTGTTGGTATATGTGAGGATGTACCTGTTCAAGTGGCTGATAATTTCTTGATATTAAATGATTTTGTTGTGCTTGAAATGCCTGAAGATGATAATATGTCTATTATTCTTGGGAGACCTTTTCTTAATACTGCAGGAGCTGTTATTAATTGTAATCAAGGAAAGGTGACCTTTAATGTTAATGACAAGGAACATACCATCTATTTCCCCAAGAAGATTGAAAGGACTTATGGTGAACATGTTGAGGGCATTCAAGTTGGACAAATATATTGTCCCATACCAAGAGAAAAATTTGAAACTATTATGATTGGGACCATTGCTATCAAAGTTGAGGTAACATAATCATTAGTGGAATACAAAGTTTTGTTTCATATAAAATTGTTTTGGTAACAAGACCTGATCAACCTTGTTAACAAAAGGATTTCATTAAACAAAACGATGTTTTCACCATGATTATCTCTGTTTACTTTTATTCTTTCCTTTTTGTTTTTGTTCTCATTTAGTTTTCTTTTCTATTGTTAAGTTGCTTGCATATTAGAGTGTCTTAGAACTCCTATAGTTCTAGCCTTGTTTTGTCATTGCATCATTTCCAAAAAAATCTGTCTATCAGAAAATCATTCTTCTATGCCCGAAAATTGCCCAAAAATAAAGTGTCTCAAAAAATTCGATAAAATTCATATTAAATTTTTACGTGAAAAAAGGGGCAGAGGAGTGCCTGGAAGGTACTAGGGGGACCCACCAGGCAGGCTCACTACCTGGTGGCACGGCCTGCCCTAGGTGGCGCCATGCCATGGTGTGGGCCACCCTTGGCCCTCCACTAACTCTCTCACCTGCCACTTTCTTCTCTCTCCCGAGCAAACACCAGTTCATTGCTCAAAATCGTGTTCTTACTGTGCTTTCTCTCGATTTTTTCGATCTCCTTGCTCAGCCCATCTTTGTTGCTGAAATTTGGAGCACTTGTTCTCTGGTATGTGACTCCTCCCCTTGTCCAAGTAGATTTGTGTTTAGTGGATTATATCTTGAGTATTTTGCTGCTATAGGTGACAGGTTATGAGAGCTTGTAAGCTTGTTTGATGCTTAGAGATATAGTTTTGATGCATGTTTAGGCCTCTTACAAGTCCCTATGAGTAGTACCCTTCATTATATTCACTTTGCAATCATTTGTTTAATAGGTGTTTAAATTTCAGATTAGAAGATGAATGAGCATCAACTAAACTAGCATGAACTATGGGTGCCTGAGGTCATGAAGGTTCACTGGGAGGAGGAAGTTTTTTCTTCCATTTACCCATGTTCTGAATTCATGAGAGCCCCAGGAATTCTCCAGGATTTCCACACTTTGGTTTCTAATGCAGGGTTGGAGCACTTTTTGGAGGATGAACCTTGTCAATTTGTGAAGCTAACCATGTCTGTGGTGTAGGACTTTCAATTTAGTTACTCTTTGCCTAACCCCATGGTCCACTACAAAATTTACAATATTGCTATCGACCTTTCTCTCGATGACTTTTGTGCAGCTATTAAGGTACCTTAGTGGGGATCATGTGGAAGGATTAAAGAGAGAGCTACACCACTCATGGGTTTATACGCAGAAATTTGCCAAGGGAGCAGCTTCTCAAAGGAGAGTGAAAAAGTCCGTAACATTCATCTCCCCTCCATTCGCTACTTTGCCTGCTTTATTGACAAGTATGTTCTTGCTAGGAAAACTGCCAATAAGTTATCTTCATATGATCTAGCATTTATCTCTGCTGCTCTTAAACAAGATAGGTCTTACAACTTGGGTGCTTTGATAGCTTTCTATCTTGCCGCCAACCGCGAGAAAGGTGGTATTTGTGGGGGCCTCATTGCTTCTCGTTTACTAGCATTGCATGGTTTAGTGCCTCATCATCTAGACCTACAGTTTCCCATAGAAAGGCTTGATCTTAATTTCATGACACAACATAAATTTGTTTCTTCGTGGGCTAGTTTGAGTGAGTTGTCTTATGAAATAACCTTTCTCAAAGCTGGTTGGAGAAAGAGCAAGTCCGAGCGTGTTGTTCTTTTGCCTGCACCTATTTTGTTTAACCTTGATAACAGGGTAGGATGGTCCCTCACTGAGGAGGAGCTTGACACGTACTTGGGAGAGCTCTCCCAACAGGAGCAGGATACTAGAAGGGAGGTCACGGATGATTCGGTCCAACCCTCGAATGAGGGGGAGTCTTCATATCAGCAGCCTATCTATGATTGGGGAGCTTCTTCTTCCTCCCAAGGGCCCAACTACGACCATTCTCATCATGATCCTCCTGCTTGGAACCCTTACTCGTATCTGGATTGATACCCACTTAGGCCAAAAGCCTAAGCTTGGGGGGAGGTACGCCGACACCACACTCATCTCCTTATCATGTTGCGTCGGTACTTTGTGTGTTCATGTTTCGTTCTCCTTTTAGTTTTCGTTCTTTCTTTGCTTTCGCTTTCTAAAACACAAAAAGACCAAAAATATTTCTGTTGTTTCTCTTTGTTTGCTTCTTCTTCTTTTTTGCCTTGGTTTGTTTTTCCCTTCTTGCTTTGTTTGAACAATTTGAAAAACCCAAAAAGATTTTGCTTTGCTTGCTTTTCCTTTTTGGTTCTCGCTTTAAAAAAATCGAAAACACCAAAAATATTTGTTGTTCTTCTTTGGCTTTGTGAGTTTGTTGCAGGGTTCAACAGTCCTTAGTGAATATTGATTTCATATTATTATTCAAGCCACACAAGTGAAGAGCAATAATGAGGATTAATGACAACTTGAGGTCTGGTAAGAGGCTGGTAACGAACTCTATTTGTTTTCATTTTTGTACATATACTCATCATTGTGGGCATGCTTGGTCTGTTCTTGTAGGGTTTATGTTATCTTTGGATGCTTAGTAGTTCTTGCTTTCATATGATTAGTTCCAGCTTGCAATTAGTTTGTAGCATGTCTTATGAATATTTGCTTGCATTACTCTATTCATAACTTGGTATGACACCGTGGTATCCTCCTCTGAATGTTTCATTTGAATTGACTTGGCACATGCTCACGCATGCATATGACTGAAATAATCAGTTAAGCCTCGATGAATTATTTTGCCTTGAGGGTCTTGAATCACTTTCATGCCATGATTAGTCCTGTTTTGTTGCAAGCATGATTATGACAGCTATTGCTCTCTCGTTTGTCGCTCCCTTACTATTGCTAGCCTTCACTTTCACTAAGTATTTTACTCATGTTTCCAACTCCCTAAAACCAAATATTGCCAAAGTGTCCACCATACCTAGCTATTAGCATCATTTGCTATCTCCGTGCATATTCAATATGCCTTGTTTTCTTCCGAATAAAATGTTTCCTTGTTATGAGAAAGTTAGTTAGTAAAGCTCTCACGAACTTGATGGCACACTTTATTTTCTTGCACTTAATAAACCTAAACCATTGCGTCCTTCTTTGTTGCATATATGCTTGCGCTTTATAAGTTGAAGTTAGCAGAACCATGTATCATGGGGAATAATACGTCCATTTTGCATCACTATTCTATGTCATAATTCACTGTTATTCATTGATATATTTCGTATTGAGAGGTGATACTTATGTTATTTCATCTATTTTTGCATGGTTGATGACTTTTGGAGCATGGACCGTTGCAGTCAGGATTCTGATGGAAAAGGTGCTGTTTGGAGGCAAAATTCGTGAAGATCAGAAAATCCGGGAAAATATACAGAAAATCCTATTTTTCCAGAAGACGAAGGAAGCTAGAAGGGGGGATGGAGATGGGCCACAAGGGGCCCACACCACCCCTGGCACAGGCCAGCCTAGGCCGCACCACCAGGTGGTGTCGCCGCCCTGGTCCATCCCTGGCACTCCCCTCTGGCGTATATTATCCTCCCGAAACCCTAAGACTCGGGGAGCGACCACAGAAATATTCCGCCGCCTCTGCGGGGCGGAAAACACCGAGAGAAAAAGATCTCTCTGGCAGACAGATTTCTGCCGGGGGAATTCCTTCCCGGAGAGGGGAGATCGTCGCCATCAACACCACCATCAAGCTGAACTTCATCAGGATCATCATCATCATCACCACCATCATCACCATCAGCACCCTCATCACCATCTCCATATTGCTGTAACAATTGGGTTGAATCTTGCGTAGTTCATAGGGGAAACTTTCCCGGTGTTGATTACTCTTTGTAGTTGATGCTCTTGAGTGAACCATTGAATTATTGTTTATGCTCAGATTGTTATACATCATCATTCCATCTCTAATCATGATCCATATGATGTCTTGTGAGTAGTTTGTTTTGTTCGTGAGGACATGGGAGAAGTCATGTTGTTAGTAGTGGAATTGTGTTGAGAAAGATTCAATAGTTTGATATTTAAGTTGTGGTGTACTTCTTCTAGTGGTGTCATGTGAACGTCGACTACATGACACTTCACCTATATGGGCCTAGGGGAATGCATTGTGTATTTGGCTACTAATCGTAGGGGTTGCGGAGTGAAACCTGAACCCCCGTTAGGAAACCATTGCACAAGGGACGTAAGGGTCTTAGAGTTTAAAGCTATGGTTAGGTTTCTACCTTAATTACTTTCTTATACTTACGGATGTTTACACGGGGTATAATCACAAGTATGTATTAGTCCTAGGAAGGTCGGTACATTAGCACAGGTTCACCCACACAACACTTAGCAAGCTAAAGAAGATTAATCAACTATATGAAGCGAAAGCACTTGACAGTCTTCCCATGTGTCCTCGAGAACGTTTGGTCATCTTAAGTAATACAACCGGCTTGCCCTTTGCTGCATAAAGGATTGGGCCACTTGCTGCATTTATTCCTACTGTCTTTTGTTTACTCGTACTTTGTTTACTTGCTTTATCAAAAACCCTAAAAATCCATTTGCTAAGTATTTGCAGAGAATTCCTGATCCATACCACTAGCCAGCACCTTCTGCTCCTCGTTGGGTTCGACACTCTTACTTATTGAAAATACTGCGATACACCCCCTATACTTGTGGGTCATCAGGGAACGCTTTCAACATTGCACTGGTACTTAGTACCTCGTTGATATCATGATTCTTTTTGCTTATGGATCCCGGCGGTGTGAAATAAAAGGGGAACTTGTGAGATCATGGAGTTTGTATATGTGTTAGGGAAACGCCTGGGCCGCTAGCCTAAGCCATGCCTAATCATGGTGGAAACTTTCAGCATAACCATAATGAGCATTCTATGAAGCATCCTTAATAAAAATCTATGCACATAGTAAATAAAAAGATCGTTGAGATGCTCATTGTCTGCTTGCCTTGTCATTTTGATTATGGGATAGCTCCTGTATCATGTGCAAGGGGTACCCCATTGGCAGTTCTCTATAATACATATGTACTTACAAAGACAAGAGCTTACTTGTGACTGAAGTTGAGTAGCATGAGGTCCGGTACTCGTGAGTAAGGGGCATGAGACTTCAGTTTATAACTTGTCAAGCATATCCTCTTAGTTGTGTCACTTTCACCTTAACCATATTAAATATGCTTATGATAGGGGAAATGAGAGCTCAAAGCTAATGAGTACCATACTTTCAGCATTTGGAAGCCTTTCAAACTATTCAAAACCTTTTCATTTCCTTGTTGAGTCTCCACTTATTCTATGAGCACCTTCTTGAGAGCATAGTTGTCATTCTTAGTGTAATGTGCTTGTCTCAAAACTTGATTATTTGTGTTATGACTTTGATGCTTGTATCTTTGACATCTTTACTTCTAGTCTTCACCTGAACTTCAGAGGTGCCTTGGCATTCACAATAAAAAGGCAAGCAAGATACCACTCTATCATACATTGTTATGAGCATTGTAATGTTGCTTATGTTTATGTTTCTTGCTACTTATTATTTTTAAGTTGGAATCTCTTCATAGCTTGCAATGCCTATTAAGTAAACTTAGATGCATACTCCTTATTATGAATTGTCTAAGTAGTTGATCACATGCTGAGAACATATACATCTTATGAAGCAAATGTGTTCGTGAAAGTTCTTTTATCGCACTCAGTTTTCAACTGAATTGCTTGAGGACAAGCAATAAGCTAAGCTTGGGGGAAGTTCATACGTCCAAAACGTATCTACTTTCCCGAACACTTTTGCTATTGTTTCTCTTCTAAACTTGTGTGATTTGGATGCAACTAACACGGACTGACGCTGTTTTTAGCAGAATTGCCTTGGTGTCTACTTTTTGTGCAGAAAATCAACTATCAGGAAAAATCCTGGAAAATATGCCAAAAATCCTATTTCACCAGAAGACTCCTGGAGCCAGAATACGAGACGGAGGGGGGCTGGGCCGAGACACACCACACGGCGCAGCAGGCTAGCCAGTAGCGCCGAGGTATGGTCAGCCGCCCCAGACACCCCCTCGGTCTCCTTCTTCGCCTATAAGATTCCTTCTGACCTAAAAACTCAGGGGGTTCGACGTTTTTCAGAAGGAGTTCCACTCCGCCGCCACCACCAGATTCCACGAAACAGCACCAGAAACTCCGTTCTGGCACCCTGCCGGGACGGGGAATTGGAGGAGATCATCGCCATCATCATCACCATCGCTTCTCCATCGACCATCCATGTTTCCCCCATCTATGACTGAGTAATCCCTCGCGGTAGGCTATGGGGATGGTAGGGATTGGATGAGATCGTTCATGTAATGGCATCAGATTGTTAGGGCATGGTGCCTAGTATCTTCTATTAGTGCTTTATGACTTTGTTGCGACTTGTTATGCTTAATGCTTGTCACTAGGGCCCGAGTGCCATGATTTTAGATCTGAACATGTTATTGATTCATTATGATAGTATTGTTTATGGTCTTACCTGCAAGTTGTATACACACGTTGTTGTCCGGAACCAATGGCCCCGAAGTGACAGAAATCGGGATAACTGGAGGGAATGGCTTTGATGTGAGGATCACATGTGTTCATGGAGTGTTAATGCTTTGCTCCGGTGCTCTATTAAAAGGAGCACCTTAATTGCCAGTTGTTCCCTTGAGGCCTTTGCAAGCGGCGGCAGGACAAAAGATGTTGTGCAAGTTCTCATTACGAGCACGTATGACTATATATGGAACACATGCCTAGGATTATCTAGTACTTGGATGCTTTATCTTATTTATCTACAATTGCCCCTGATTGCTATGTGAATTGTCTTGTCCATGCAACGCCCGTCCATCCATCCCTATGCCTACCGCACTCGAATCCAACTGTTTACTGTCTTTACTTTACTACTGCTGTTATTTTACTATTGCTACTACAAAACTGTTGCTACTGATAAACTTCTGTGAGCAAGGTTGTTTCTAGGTGCAGCTGAATTGACAACTCAGTTGTTAAGGCTTATAAATATTCTTTGGCTCCCCTTGTGTCGAATCAATAAATTGGGTTTCACTTCTCTCGAAAATACTGCGATACACCCCCTATACTTGTGGGTCATCACTCCCTTATACCAATTATTGCCAAAAGTGTCCACCATACCTACCTATTAGCATTGTTTGCTATTCCGTGCATATTAAGTATGCCTTGTTTTCTTCTGAATAAAATGTCTATCTGTTTTGGGAAAGTTAGTTAGTAAAGCTCTCACGAACTTGATGGCACACTTTATTTTCTTGCACTTAATAAACCTGAACCATTGCGTCCATCTTTGTTGCGTATATGCTTGCGCTTTATAAGTTGAAGTTAGCAAAACCATGTATCATGGGAACACTTTCGGCACTGCATTGGTACTTAGTACCTCGTTGATATCATGTTCTTTTGCTTATGGATCCCGGCGGTGTGAAATAAAAAGGGAACTTGTAAGATCATGGAGTTTGTATATGTGTTAGAGAAACGCCTGGGCCGCTAGCCTAAGCCATGCCTAATCATGGTGGAAACTTGCAGCATAACCGTAATGAGCATTCTATGAAGCATCCTCAATAAAAACCTATGTAAATAGCAAATAAAAAGATCGCTGAGATGCTCATTGTCTGCTTGCCTTGTCATTTTGATTATGGGATAGCTCCTATATCATGTGCAAGGGGTACCCCGTTGGCGGTTCTCTATGATATATATGTACTTACAATGACAAGAGCTTACTTGTGACTGAAGTTGAGTAGCATGAGGTTCGATACTCGTAAGTAAGGGGCATAAGATTTTAACTTATAACTTGTCAAGCATATCCTCTTAGTTGCGTCACTTTAACCTTAACCACTTAAAGATGCTTATGATAGGGGCAATGAGAGCTCAAAGCTAACGAGTACCATACTTTCAGCATTTGGAAGCCTTTCAAACTATTCAAAACCTTTTCATTCCCTTGTTGAGTCTCCACACATTCTTTGAGCACTTTCCTGAGAGCATAGTTGTCATTCTTAGTATAATGTGCTTGTCTCAAAACTTGATTATTTGTGTTATGACTTTGATGCTTGTATCTTTCATATCTTTACTTCTAGTCTTCACCCGAATTTCAGAGGTGCCTTGGCATTCACAATCAAAGGCAAGCGAGATACCACTCTATCATACATTGTTATGAGCATTGTAACGTTGCTTATGTTTATGTTTCATGCTACTTATTATTTCTGAGTTGGAATCTCTTCATAGCATGCAATGCCTATTAAGTAAACTTAGTTGCATACTCCTTATTATGAATTGTCTAAGTAGTTGATTACATGCTGAGAATATATACATCATATGAAGCAAATGTGTTCGTGAAAGTTTCTTTTATCGCACTCAGTTTTCAACTGAATTGCTTGAGGACAAGCAATAAGCTAAGCTTGGGGGGAGTCGATACATCCAAAACGTATCTACTTTCTTGAACACTTTTGCTATTGTTTTCCCTCTAAACTTGTGTGATTTGGATGCAACTAACACGGACTGACGGTGTTTTCAGCAGAATTACCTTGGTGTCTAGTTTATGTGCAGAAAATCAACTATCAGGAAAAATCCCGGAAAATATGCCAAAAATCCTATTTCACCAGAAGTCTCCGAGGCGAATATGAGAGTGGGGTGAGGCCCAGCCACCACTGTCCGTCTGCTGGGCTGGCCAGCGCCAGAGGTGGTCAGCTGCCCAGACACCCCCTCGGTCTCCCTCTTCGCCTATAAGATGCCTTCTGACCTAAAAACTCAGGGGGGTTCGACATTTTTCCTGAAAGAGTTCCGCTCCGCCGCCACCACCATATTCCACAATTCAGAACCAGAAACTCCGTTCTGGCACCCTGCCGAGACGGGGAATTGGAGGAGATCATCGCCATCATCATCACCATCGCTTCTCCATCGACCATCATGTTTCCCCCATCTATGAGTGAGTAATCCCATGCTGTACGCTATGGGGATTGTAGGGATTGGATGAGATCATTCATGTATTGGCATCAGATTGTTAGGGCATGGTGCCTAGTATCTTTTAGTAGTGCTTTTTAACTTTATTGCAACTTGTTATGCTTAATGCTTGTCACTAGGGCCCGAGTGCTATAATTTCAGATCTGAACATGTTATTGATTCATTATGATAGTATTGTTTATGGTCTTACCTGCAAGTTGTATACACACGTTGTTGTCCGAAACCAAAGGCCCCGAAGTGACAGCAATCGTGATAACCGGAGGGAATGGCTTTGATGTGAGGATCACATGTGTTCACGGAGTGTTAATGCTTTGCTCCGATGCTCTATTAAAAGGAGCACCTTAATTGCCAGTAGTTCCCTTTGAGGCCCAGCAAGCGGGCAGGACAAAAGATGTTGTGCAAGTTCTCATTGTGAGCCCGTATGACTATATATGGAACACATGCCTATGATTATTTAGTACTTGGATGCTTTATCTTATTTATCTAAAAATGCCCTATGTTTTGATTGCTATATGAATTGTATTGTACATGCAACGCCCGTCCATCCATCCCTGTGCCTACCGCGCTCTAATCCTACTGTTTACTGCAATTGTTACTACTGTCTTTACTTTTACTACTGCTATTACTTTACTATTGCTACTACAAAATTGTTGCTACTGATAAACTGCTATGAGCAAGATTGTTTCCAGGTGCAGCTAAATTGACAACTCAGTTGTTAAGGCTTATAAATATTCTTTGGCTCCCCTTATGTCAAATCAATAAATTGGGTTTCACTTCCCTCGAAAATACCGCGATACACCCCCTATACTTGTGGGTCATCAGTGACTGACCTCATACATCTATAAATGAAGAATATGAGAAAGCTTTTATCTTCATTACAGATTATTTTTGTTTGCATGAGCTCTGATGATATGACTTTTTTTCCAGCAAATACAAAATAAACCCGAGACGGTTCAGCGATATATGCATATAACTGAATAATGGACTAAGATTTCTTACTTGCTACAACAGATCCAAAAGGAGAAAAGGAATTACAAATAAGCATACCTAAATTTCCAGGGGAGGAATAATATTCTGAATGGATATTTCTACATACATGCCACTTTGGATTTGATAGCTGATGACCACCACACCACAATACTTCTTGACATGGGCAATATAGAGAAGGTCTCATACAAAGCCAACAATTCTGCCTTTAAAAAAGCCATGTAGGCATATATACATAGATATAATCTACAAACCACATACACAATTTTGGGGGATTAAATCAAGAGAGAGAGAGACGAGGTAGTTCATGAGGCAAATAAGAACTTGGGTACCAAAGAAACATCGATATTAAGCACTCTGGAAGATAATCATAGACAATAGGTGTACCATAAAATTGTAAACACACTCCTCATGTTCCCAGATTTTCAAGCCAATCACTTCAGAAATAGTCTTTGTCTCAAGAACCTAGACACTTATCTCAGCAGCCAATTCTCCCAGGAGTTGAAAACTCTGGACAACAAGAACCCTCCTCAATATAACCTAAAGTGACTTCAAGATTTCTCTGGCCACTAGCACAAAATTTATGAGAACCTGGCCAAATATAAAATGATGGAGACCACACATGAATCCATTAAAGATCATTGGCCGTTCACTTGATAGTAGGAATTCTCCTCAATATAACCTAAAGTGACTTCAAGATTTCTCTTTGCTTGTTCCCATCAGAGGATGTCAGGAAACCAATTATCATTTTGACCTAAAAAATGAAATGTTATAAAATCACAAAACCAGTAACCATATAAGCATACCGATAAACACTTCTGATCAAACACAAACCAACTCACAAATTACCTCTACTTATAAACTCAAGCATCAAATATGAATTCATATCTTGAATTAGTGTATGGATATTTGCAGCCTAGATCATATGCAGGAGTTGCAATATTAGCGTATTAGTGTTTTGAGCTCAAGAGAAACAATGGTGCATGGATCAATCAATGAACCAACTGGATGCGCCTCGCTGTCTATGAAGCTCTTGGGTAGAGGCCCGGGACTATACGCACCATGGTGCTTGATCTGAGATCTAATTTTATCATAGGAACATTCACCTCCATTGCTGGAAAGAAAATAGTAGTAAGAAGAATCATGGCTGTGGTAAAACGTGACAACTCCCCCTTGGATGCATATAGCCATTCTCCAGACTCCATACAATCACCACAATGAATAATATGCATCGAAAGATATGGAGAAAAATAAAACAAATAGAAGCTATGTTACCTGTATTTCATCAAATAGGTAGTGTGCATCAAAACCATTGTTTTTCCCATGGTCACCTTCCTCCTACAAATCCCATTTTTGTGACTTTTCCCACTGAGACCGGTGCCCAAACTACAGAAATCAGCAGCAAGCTAAAAAATCATCAACCCTTTTTCATTGTAACATGAATCACTAGCTACATAAAATTCTTTTTTTGCTAGGGCCTAGAGAGGAGAATCCAGGTGAGAAAAGACTTAACCAATCAGAATGAGCTCCAATGGAAAATTAGGGAGAGAAGATGCAGTTCTAGGAGGTGAGATGTGTTGGGGAATCACCTAGTTGCTATGATGCAGCTGAAGAATTATTTCTCAGCTTGCTACTCTGATTCATTCGTTCTCCTCCTATTGTTGGTTGCTTTGTGGCAGATCTGGGCCGCATCCGTGCATACGATTCAATCCATGGAGACAAGAGCGAGGGGCAGTGGAGGGAGACAAGAGTGACGACGACTCACCTCAGGTTGACCTCGTCCTCGCCGGTGCAGCGGTGGCCCGTGCTCGGACGAGGGTGTCGGTGTGGCCACCTCATGAGGCATTGTGGCCGGCGTGGCCGTGCTTGGCGGCAGGGAGGAGAGGGGGTGGAGAGGAGGAAGAAGGAGCACGATGGGATGGAACAGGAGGCGGTCGCTGCAGCTCCTTTGCCTCTCCCGGCCGCTGACCCGCCTGTGCTCCGCCGCGGTCCGCACTTCAATCCCCGCCGCCGTCTCTGGCCCGCTTCCTCCATCCCAAAGGCCAACGTTCCTGCTGCTGCTCTAACCACCGGCTAGCCGCCGACTTCCATCTCGGCCCTCTGTGCTGTCTCATGGCAAGGCCCGTGAAGAGGAGGAGAAGCGGCTCCTGCTCTCCTATGGCACGGTGGCGGCTCGCCGCAGGGGAGGAGGAGGGACGCGGCGTGGTGGCGGCAGCTCACCGCGGGGGAGGAGGAGGAGGGACACGGCACGGTGGCGACATGGCGCGGTGACGGCGCGGCGACGGTGGCAGCAAGGGTGTGGAGGACGAGGTCACGTGGAGGAGGAGGTTAGGGTTCTCAGCTCAGCGTCTGTTTAATTTGCCCAATTAGCGTCAGGCCTTTGTCCCTCCTAGACCCGGGGTACTCTGAAAAATACCCCTAAAAACAATACGAGTGAGGCTGACTAGCGGGCCCAGACCGGTTTTTTCTGGTCGGCCGAGAGAGAGACGGCTTCAGGTACAAAACCGAGCGCACGTAGCAAATGGTCACACGAGGGTAAAAAAGTCTAACGATGATCATACGGTGTAGGCGCAATGTAATCAGCTGATCCAAGGGCCTATACGCGCTAAGCGCTGTGGTGCAAGCCAGGACTTGCGCCTATTATACCTTTGGATGTAGAAGCCCATCTTGATCACGGATAATCTCTCTTTTGGCGCTTGCACAACTATCATAATGAAACGAGTCGTCCACATTTACCTGGGTTTGCCTTAGATTTGGTTTTATCCAGTTTGCCTGCACGGACGCATGACTTGAATTCGTTTTTCGACATACAACAGTGAGGTATTGGGGTGGGGGGGGCTTCTTCGTGAGTTCGCCGACGCCTAACCCACCAAATGTACCAGCATGCGATAATCACCACCTTCTTTAGCCCAAGGTTGCCTAATCCAGCATCGTACTGTTTGATTCCATAAGCAGAAATTCCAACACTGCCGACCCTCAATCTAGAACGGTTAATGGAAGATGTAGTCTCAATCACTTATTGCCAGCCCTAGATTTTTCCCATAATGATAGACTTGCTCGACATTGGAAAAGAAGATGCAACATGTCCTCCGCAGCAAGATGGCAAAAGATCAAGCTTGGGGATGCCACCTCGTGTCACCCCAAGAAATATCCAAGAAGTACAAGCGTGAAAGCTTGGGGATGCCCAAGGAATCCCCTTCTTCATCAATAAAAATCTCAGGTTCTTCCAAACACTTCATTTTTATTGTTTCATGCATAGTTGTGTTGTGTCTTCATTTTTTCATTTTGGTTTTCGTTTGCTTGGTTTTCTTACTTTGCTTGAATAAATTGGTTGGACCCCCTCTTTCATACATTAGTTTTCAAATAGTTTGGTTTGGTTTGGAAAAGAGTAGGAAAGTTCATGCTTAAGTGGTAAAGAGAGATTGTTTTTGACTGTGGCCTATGCTTTGTCATGTCATGCTTGATATTATTTTGGCTTTATGCTTAGTGATTTTTGCTGTAGCATGACATGTTATAAACAATTTAGATTGCTTAGTGTGCCTTGAAAGAATCATGCGTTGTTTTAGCATATTAAATCATAGTATTGTGGTATTATCCTTTGATGCTTTATTTGGGTTGACTTGGCACATGCTCACACCATGTTAAGACTATCCCAAGTCACCATAGCCTCTATGATCCTTTAGTTTTTGACTTGTAATATCACTTTATCCTTTAATTAATGATGTTTTGTCGCTTTGCATGATTATGGCCATTATTTCTCTCTTAGTTGGTCGCTCCTAGTCTTTTGGTAGCCTCCATAACCAAGTATGAGTTCCACTCATGCATCCAACTCCTAAAACCAAGTTATTCCAAAGAGTCCACCATACCTACCTATTAGCATTTGCTATTCCAAGTATATAGTTGTTTTTATCTACCTTCCGAATTAAACTTGTTATGAGAAAACTAGTGATTAAAGCTCTCACAAACTTGACGGCACACTCTACTTTTCTTGCCCTACTAAACTTGAACCATTGTGTCGTCTATGTTGTATATGCTTGCACTTATATGTTGGGGATTAGCAAAACCATGCTGTCATGGGGAACGCTTTCAACACTGCACTTGTACTTTGTACCTAGTTGATATCATTCTCTTTTGTCTATGGATGTTGTCGGTGTGAAATGAAAGGGGAGCTTGTAAGTCCATGGAGTTATGTATGTGTGTTAGAGAAACGCCTAGGCCGCCAGTCTAATCCATGCGTAATCATGGTGGAAACCTACAGCGTAACCATAATGAGCAATCTATGAAGCATTCTTCTTATAAAAAAAGAGATAGAGATTGAGAAAAAAGAAAAAAAGAGATGAGAAAAGAGGAAAGAGAGAAAAAAGCACCATTTTCCCATGGTAAATAAGAAGATTACTAAGATGCTCGTCGTTTTCTTGCCTTGTCATTTTGATATGGGGATTCTTCCGTATCATCGGGCAAGGGGTACCCCATTGGCAGTTCTCTATGATACACATGTACTTACTATGACACGAACTTACCGGTAACTAAACTTGAGTAGCATGAGGACGACCCTCGTATTCAAGGGACATGAGATTGCCAACTTATAATTTGTCAAGCATATACTCCATAGTTTGTTCACTTTAACCTTAATCACTTCAAGATGCTTATGATAGGGGCAATGAGAGATGAAAGCTAATAAGTACCATAATTTTTGGAAGCTCTTTATGAGACTTGAATCTCTGCTTCCTTCTATGAAGGCCTTTCTTTTACTTTTATGTTGAGTCTCCATCTTCTATCCTTAGGCACCAATTAAGAGAGCATAGTTGTCATTCTTAGTTCTATGTGCATTGTCCCGAAACTTATTGATTGATTCATAATGTTGATATTGCTTATTCTTGAACTATTTGTATCTAGTAACCCTTATGAACTTTGAAGGTGTCCTATGCATTTATGTATTGCTACTCCATGAGGGACAAGCTGAATGCCACTATGCTATGTTTTCTATATGTGAAACAA
This sequence comes from Avena insularis, assembly GCA_023614405.1. NCBI lineage: Eukaryota > Viridiplantae > Streptophyta > Magnoliopsida > Poales > Poaceae > Avena > Avena insularis. Next base: position 135,592,850 of record CM042692.1, on the reverse strand, counting down.
ACAAAAGTCTTTCAATGCATTGTTATTCATGATCTTTGTTTGTATCCTTTCATGTTGCATGCATAGTTACTATGTCTTATTGTTAAAACTTCATCTTTCATGCTCATGTTTAGAGTACTTTGATCCTAGCTTTCAATGCTTTGCAAATGGTTTGATCTTGATTGTGATGGTGCATGTCACCTCAAAAATTATTCTTTTTTATCACTTACCTACTCTAGGACGAGCAGGAGTTAAGCTTGGGGATGTTGATACGTTGCAAACGTATCTATAATTTTTGATGTTCCATGTTTGTTTTATATCTACTTTCTTATGTTTTGTCAACACTTTGGAATACTTTTACACATTTTCTAGAACTAACCTATTAACAAGATGCCACAATGCCAGTTGCCTGTTTTCTTCTGTTTTTGGTTCTAGAAAAGCCAGAAAATGAATATTCTCGGAATTAGACGGGACAAAAGCCAAAGTCAATATTTCACAGGGAACATCGAGCAGGAACAGAGGCAGAGGCGGAGAGGGCCATCCACACCCCCCTTGGCGCAGGCAAGCCTAGGCCACGCCAGGGCATGGTGTGCCCCCCCTGGCCGGCCACCGACCTCGCCCCTTCGCCTATAAAATCCCCCCGGGACAAAAACCCTAAATCGAAGAGCCTCCAGCCATGAAAAGTTCCACAACGCCGCTACCACCAAAGGGGAGATTCGGGGGACAAAAAATCTCTATTCCGGCACCCTACTGGGACGGGGAAGTGCCCCCGGAGCCATCTTCATCGATCTCCACCACCATCTCCGTCGCCGTTGCTGATTCCCATGATGAGGAGGGAGTACTTCTATCTCGAGGCTAAGGGCTCTACCGGTAGCTATGTGTTTATCTCTCTCTCTATGCATGATCTTATTGAGATCATGAGCTTTGTAATCTATAGATCTATTCTGCTATTCAAGTGCTTTAATGAATCTCTGCTTATCCCCACGTGTGTGAAGTTGGCAGTGTGTACACCGTGTGGCACTTTGGCTAAGGTTACATAAATACTTGTTATGAGTTATATTTGGAGTTGGATGTCTCTATGAAATTGTGGTGTTTGTTGGAACCATCTAGCGCTCAAGGTGACAATGTGGGGTTATCTAGATGGGGAAGGCAAACTTTGAGGTGTGCTGTTATAGCCCTACCATGGATTAGAGTGTCCAACCGGAGAGTAGTTCAGAGTAGTATCATAAAGAGAAGATATTTATATGAGAGTGTTCACTAGCGAAAGTATGATCCCTAGGCCTTGTTTCTAAGCATTGAAACACCGTTTGCAATTAGATCTGTTACATGTTTGCTTGCTTCCATCTTTATTTCAGATTGCCTTTAGTCTCTTCCCACGTCAACCACGCGCCATCAAAGCTATTTTCTGGCACCGTTACCACTTATAATTATCTATACCACTTGTATTTCACTATATCTTCGCCGAACTAGTGCACCTATACACCTGACAAGTGTATTGGGTGTGTTGGGGACACAAGCGACTTCTTGTATCCTGATTGCAGGGTTACTTGAGAGGGGATACCTTTGACCACTTCCTCCCTGAGTTTGATAAACCTTGGGTGATCCACTTAAGGGAAAACTTGCTGCTGTTCTAGAAACCTCTATAGTTGGAGGCCCAACAACTGTCTACAAGAATAGAAGTGCGTAGACATCAGAAGGCTCCAAAGCACAGCTGACAGCTCCTCAATCTAGCAGCCGGGGGATCGCATCAGTGTTTCGATCAGCCAGGGCTTGATTCCGGCTAGGACTAGGCCATTTGCTTGCTCGCACTGCCTATTGGACTGGGGGTGTGGCACAGATGCAAGGTCCAGGCGGATGCCCTTATCTCCGCAGAATCGTGCGAAAGCTCCCTTGGCGAAATTTGTGCCGTTGTCGATTATGATGCTGTTGGGGTAGCCAAAGCGTGTGATTATGTCTGTGAAGAACTTGACCATTGTTGGCCCATCCAGCTTCTTTATTGGCTTTGCCTCTATCCACTTGGTGAACTTGTCCACTGCCACCAGCAAGTGTGTCATGCTAAATCGGGCTGTTTTGAAAGGGCCAACCATGTCCAGCCCCCAGACGACAAACGGCCAGGTGATGGGAATTGTTTTGAGTGGTGCAGACGGAGTGTGCTTCTGCTGGCTGAACCACTGACAACCGTTGCATGCTTTGATGATCTGCTCAACATCTTCCAGTGCCGTGGGCCAGTAGAACCCGTGGAAGAATGCCTTCGCCACTATGGCTCGTGACGACGCGTGGTGTCCGCATTCGCCCTGGTGGATGTCGACCAACAGCCGGATTCCGTCCTCTTGGCTCACACATCGCTGATAAATGCCGCCAACACTGTGCTTGTAGAGCTTGTTGTTGATGATGGTGCATGCGCTGGCTCTGCGCTTCACCTGCCTTGCCTCTACCTCTTCTTCGGGCAGCTCTCCTCTGGCCAAGAAATCCATGAATGGCTTGGCCCATGTTGGGGTTTCCCGGATGGCGCACACCGCCTGCATCAGCAGATTCACTTCTTCCCGGATGACCAGGTCGGGCTCGTCCGGAGGCCGACCGAGTGGAGCAGCGGAGCCGGCAACCTCTAGGCTGGAGGCAGCACTTCCCAGGTGCGGCGAAGCCGTCACGGGGATCTTGGAGCCGGCATTCCCCGGGTGCGGCGAAGCAGTCCCCGGTTGCGGTGAAGCCGTTGCGGAGGTCTTGGAGCCGGTAGTCCCTGGGTGCGGTGAAGCTGTCGCGGAGGTCCTAGAGCCGGCAGTCCCCGGGTGCGGCGAAGCAGTCCCCGGGTGTAGTGAAACCGTCGCGGAGGTCCTGGAGCCGGCAGTCCTCGAGTTCGCGTCCAACATTATGCAGTCGGATTCTGGAGACAGCTTGATTGATGGCTTGCGCAGGTGCTCAAGGGAGACTCCAGGCGGAATTGCTTGTCTTGTTGACCCGATGCGGGCGAGCATGTCCACGGCCTCGTTGTTTGCCCTAGGAACATGGTGAAACTCGCATCCTTTAAAACAGGCACATAGCTGCTGTACGAAGAAATGGTATAGAGCCATGTTTGCATCTCTGGCGTCCCAATCGCCCGACACTTGCTGCACCAGCAGATCAGAGTCACTGAAGCATAGGATGCGTCGGATGCCTATTTCCTTTGCCATCTTGAGGCCATGGACGAGCGCCTCATACTTAGTGACATTGTTGGACGCACGGAAGTGGATCTGCAGCACGTATTCTAGCCGGTCTCCTTTTGGAGAGGTGATGACCACTCTGGCTTCGAGCCCTCCATACATCTTGGAGCCATCGAAATGTAGCTTCCAATGCGTGGAATTAGGGCAAGGCGGCAGGTATTGTGTTTCTGCCTAATCAACGAGGAAATCTGCCAAGGCCTGAGACTTGATCGCCGTTCTTGGCTCATACTGTATGTTGTGGGAGGCGAGCTCTATGGCCCATTTCGCCACCCGGCCTGTGGCGTATCTGTTGTCGATGATCTCCGAGAGCGGCGCTAGCACCACCACCTGGATGGAATGGTCTTGGAAGTAGTGCTTCAATTTCTTGGCAGCCATGTACACACCGTACACTAGCTTCTAGTAATGAGGGTAATTATGCTTTGAGAGCTAGAGTACCTCACTCAGGTAATACACCGGTCGTTGCACCGGTTGCGCCATTCCTTCCTCCAGCCTCTCCACTACCAGCACCACACTGACAACCCTGTTGGTTGCTGTGATGTACATCAACATGGGTTCCTTTGCTGCTGGTGCTGCCAGAATAGGTGGTGAGGTGAGCATGCGCTTGAGGTCGCGGAAGGCTTCATCCGCCTGTGATGTCCAGACGATTTTGTCCGTCTTCTTCATGAGTTGGTACAGTGGGAGTGCTTTCTCGCCCAACCGGCTAATGAACCGGCTGAGGCATGCCAGGCATCCGGTGAACTTCTGGACATCTTTCAAGTTCTTGGGCAGCTGCATGCGCTCGATTGCGCCGATCTTCTCCGGGTTTGCCTCGATTCCTCGCTCAGATACGAGAAAACCGAGAAGTTATCTAGCTGGGACGCCAAACACGCACTTCTCCGGGTTCAGCTTCATCTAGAACCGGCGGAGGTTGGTGAATGTTTCCTTCAGATCCTCAAGGAGTGTTTGGCGCTCTTTGGTCTTGACCACCACATCATCGACGTAGGCATGTACGTTTCTGCTAATCTGAGTCTGCAAGCACTTCTGCATGCAACGCTAGTATGTTTCTCCAGCGTTCTTCGATCCGAACGACATTGTGGTGTAGCAGTAGGCTCCATAAGGAGTGATGAATGCTGTCTTTATTTGATCAGCGGGGTTTAGTCGGATCTGGTGGTAGCCGGAATACGCGTCCAGAAACGACAATAGCTCGCAGCCGGGCATGGAACCGATCACTTGGTCTATCCTTGGCAGGGCGAATGGATCTTTGGGGCATGCTTTGTTCAGATTGGTGTAGTCAACACACATGCGCCAAGTCTTGTTCTTCTTCATCACGAGTACGGGGTTTGCCAGCTATTCTGGGTGGAAAACCTCCATGATGAATCCGGCTGCGAGCAGCCGGGTGATCTCCTCACCAATGGTTCTTCTTTTCTCTTCCGCAAAGTGGCGTAGCGACTGTTTGACCGACTTTGCATCTGACCTGACATGTAAAGAGTGCTCCGCGAGCTCCCTCGGAACACCTGGCATGTCCTTGGGGGACCATGCGAAGATATCCCAATTCTCACGGAGGAAGTCGACGAGTGCGCTTTCCTATTTGCTGTCGAGGCCGTCTCCGACCAGGACGAACTTGTCCGGCTTGACCTCGTTCAACAAGATCTTTCTCGTGCCCTTGGATGGCTTGAATTGTGCTTCTCCAGCTGGCTTGGGCTCGCCATCCGGCATGTCCTTCTGCAGGGCCGCCATGTTATGCATGGTTATGCGCTTCTCTTCCGCGATTATCATAGCTTCTGCTATCTTGGACCCGTCTATGGTGCACTCCAAAGACCGTCTATAGCAACCAGCCACGGCGATGACGCCTTTGGGACCTGGTAGCTTCATCTTGAGGTACGCGTAATGTGGCACCGCTATGAATTTGGTGAGCGTCGGGCGCCCTAGGACTGCATGGTACACGCTGTAGAGTTTGACCACCTCGAACCGGATGGGCTTGCGGCAGAAGTTATCCTCCATGCCAAAGATGACGTCCAACTAGATCTTTCTGATGGGGGATTGCAACAGGCCTGGGACGGCTCCGTGGATGGAGGTGCTTGATGGCTCCAGCTGCGACTCGCTGATACTGAGCCGGTCGAGCGAGCCGCAATACAGGAGATTGATGTTGCTCCCTCCATCTATGAGGACACGGGAGAACCTGCAGGAATGCTTCTGGGAGACAATGATAGGATCCAAAACCATCGCATAGGTGCCTGGGTGAGGTAGCTCAGTTGGCTGGTCCTTCTGGCTCCATGCAACTTCTTGCTCCGACTAGTTGAGGTACTTGGGAATGGGAGGAACGATTGCGTTCACTTGTTGTGCTTGGTCTCTGGCTCCGTGGTGAAGACGTGGTAGTTTCCCACCTGCGAGGGTAGTTGTTATCATCATCTTCCCTTCGACGCTGGTTATTGCGATCGCCTGGCGGCCCGCCGGCTGGAGGAGGTGGCGCCTGTCTAGCCGGTGCGCCAGCAATCTCCGCCATCTTCTTCATCTAGTTGCAATGGCGTGTGGTATGCGTAGCCGGCTTGTTGCCTCCGCTATGGAACTTGCATGGCCCATGAAGCATCGACTCGATGGTGTACTTGGGCCTCGGAAGCCGGTCTCCGGCTTCCGCCTACAGCCAGATCCTCCTGCACTGCTGCTACCTGCCTAGAACCGTATTGGTTGTCCGGTTGGTCGTCCTTTCTTTTGCCGTGGCGGTTGTCATGCCACTTGGAATTGTGGCCATTTCCCTCCGGCTGGTACCGATCTATGGCAACATGGACGATTATTTGCCCTTGGTCGTCCACCCGGACGAATCTTTTCATTGCCGCGTCGGCCGTGGCATACTTGTCCGTGATGGCCATGGTCTATGCCATGGTTGTGGGCTCCACCCGGCGAAGCTTATGCTTAAGCATAGTGCCATCTCTGCAGCCATTGATGAAGAAGTCAACCATCTAGTGTTTGCGTACCCCCTCATAGGAGTTGTGCATGCTCGTCCATCAGGTGATGTAGGAGCGATCGGATTCATCCGGGCCCTGCACGCAAAGAGAGAGCTCGCCAGGTCGGCCCGGACGCTTGTAGGTGTCGGTGAAGTTGTGAAAGAACGCCTGCTCGAAATCGATCCAAGCGTTGATTCTATTGTCGGGGAGGCTGTTGAGCCACGTCCTGGCTGAGTCGAGGAGCATGAGAGGGGCGTAGCGTACTGCTACCCAGCGGTTGCCGTTTGCGATGCCCATGGCGGTGGTGTAGTCCACCAGCCAGTCCTCTGGCTTAACCGAGCCGTTGTATTTTGGTGTGTCCCCTGGGAACGAAAATCCCATTGGAAACGGTTCATTCCGGATGCGCGGTCTGAAGCATCTTGGACCGGCTGGGCTTTCTTCCTCCAACGCGCGTAATTGGACCAGCAGGTCGATTCGCGCGCGCGCGTCTTGCTATTCCTCCGGCTCGAGTGGTCCCAACCAGCCGGATAGGCGGGACTTGGGGGGCGTTTGGCCTTTTCCGGCTTTGTCGGTCGGCTCGCAGTTTTTGCTGGTAACAACTGCCACGTCGCGGCTGTTGTGCCCACGGCCTACAGATCCACCGCGTGGGCGGTTGCTCTGCCTTGCTCTATTTGGGGAAGATGCCTTGCTGCCACTTGCAGCCGGATCCGCCATCTGGCGAGCCGGTTGGGTTCTGCTATTAGCAGCCATGCTAAGTTCTGCCTCAGCCTGCTGCTTGTTCGCTGTGACCACAAGGAGCTGGACACGTGCCTGTTGACGGAGCAGTTCCTCGCCCTCCACGTGGCTTAGCTCCGAAACTGCCACCTTCGCATCCCTCATGTTCTCTGCGGGGGTGCTGTAGACCGGCTGCACCACGGGTGTACGCGGATCAGCGGCACGATCCATCTCCAAACCGAGGTTCCGGCCTTGTGACTGGGCTAGGAGGCTGGTGCCAGGAAAGCGCGCGAAGCCGTGCACGATGTTGTACTCCCACATGGTGGCGTTCATCCATCGTTGGGCGGGTGATGGGTAGTCTCGATGGGGGTGATGGGGTTCTGACGGGTAGTCTCCAGGGCTGCCGCAGCTGTAGCTGGGTCCACCTCGATGGGGGTGATGGGGTTGTGGAGGTGCTCGATGGACGCATTTAGCAGGTCCTGGTTCGGGAGGCATGAGTTAGTGGCGCGGCCGTCCACGTTGCGCTCCAGAGGTGGGCGACGGTTCTCCACCGAGCCTGCCATCATGACCTCGACGCTGCCGCTAGCGACGTGTGAGGTGGAGAAACCAGGGGCGCGCCAGAGATGGTGACGAGCTCATGAGAGAAGGCCTCAGTGACGGTGGTGACGTAGACGCAGTGCTCGCCGAAGTGCATGATGGAGCCCCCGCTTGGGAAAATCCCCCCAGCAAAGCAGGACGCGTTGTCGAGGACGCAATCGAAGGAGCTGAGGGTGAGGGTGAGGCCAGAGGCGACTCGCTCACCGACGACGAGTGGAAGTCCCTGCGAAAGATGATCCCAGCCGAAGCGCTGTGCCCCACGGTGGGCACCAACTGTCGTGGTGTGGAACACGGCAGTACCATCGGGGATGGCTAGAAGGGGATAATCAGGATGCTATCGGTGGCTACTCGCAATGGGTTGGGCACAAATACTGCAAACACAGCGATGTACCCAGGTTCGGAGCCCTCTTCGCGAGATAAAACTCCTACTCCTGTGATACATTGCAAATGTATCTATAATTTTTGATGCTCCATGCTTGGTTTTATCCACTTTCTTGTGTTTTGTCCACACTTTGGAGTACTTTTCATATGATTTCTTGGACTAACCTATTAACAAGAGCCACGATGCCTGCTTTTCTGCTGTTTTGGTTCCGGAAAGTTAGAAAATGAATATTCTTGAAATTGGACGGACAAAAGCCAAAGTGCCTATTTTTCGAAGACTCAGGAGCCGAATACGAGATTTGAGGAGAGCTGAGGTGACCACACCCTCCCAGGCGCGGGCTGGGCCTGGTCGCGCCATGGCATGGTGTGGTGGCCCCAGGCACCCCCCCGGTCTCCCTCTTCGCCTATAAGAAGCCTTCTGACCTAAAAACTCCGGGGGGGTTCGACGTTTTTCCAGAAAAAGTTCCGCAGCGCCGCCACCACTAAAGGGGAGATTCGGGGGACAGAAAGTCTCTGTTCTGGCACCCTGCCGGGACAAGGAAGTGCCCCCGGAGCCATGTCCATCGATCTCCACCATCATCTCCATCGACCATCCATGTTTCCCCCATCTATGAGTGAGTAATCCCCCGCTGTAGGCTATGGGGATGATAGGGATTGGATGAGATCGTTCATGTAATGGCATCAGATTGTTAGGGCATGGTGCCTAGTATCTTTTATTAGTGCTTTATGACTTTGTTGCGACTTGTTGTGCTTAATGCTTGTCACTAGGGCCCGAGTGCCATGATTTCAGATCTGAACATGTTATTGAGTCATTATGATAGTATTGTTTTGGGTCTTATCTGCAAGTTGTATACACACGTCGTTGTCCGGAACCTATGGCCCTGAAGTGACAGAAATCGAGATAACCGGAAGGGAAAGGCTTTGATGTGAGGATCACATGTGTTCATGGAGTGTTAATGCTTTGCTCCGGTGCTCTATTAAAAGGAGCACCTTAATTGCCAGTCGTTCCCTTGATGCCCCGCTGCAAACGGGCTGGCAGGACAAAAGATGTTGTGCAAGTTCTCATTGCGAGCACGTATGACTATATATGGAACACATGCCTAGGATTGTCTAGTACTTGGATGCTTTATCTTATTTATCTGCAATTTCCCTATGTTCTGATTGCTATGTGGATTGTCTTGTCCATGCAATGCCCGTCCATCCATCCCTATGCCCCTCTTTTCGAATCCCAATTCTTTGTTTTTGTTACTCTTGTCTTTGCTTTACTACTGTTACTTTGCTATTCCTACTACAAAACTGTTGCTCTTGATAAACTTTGTGAGCAAGATTGTTTCAGGTGCTGAATTGACAACTCAGTTGTTAAGGCTGATAAATATTCTTTGGCTCCCCTTGTGTCGAATCAATAAATTGGGTTTCACTTCCCTCGAAAATACTGCGATACACCCCCTATACTTGTGGGTCATCAAGACTATTTTCTAGCGCCGTTGCCGGGGAGCATAGCTTTATTTATCAAGTCCACTTGGATTCACTATTGTTCAAGCTAAGTTTATTTTCTCCTTGTTTGCTTGTTTCTTTATCAAAAATACAAAAAAATTAGTTCCTACTCTAGTTGTTATTTTTGTTGGTCTGTTATTGTCCTGCTTTGTCATGCTTGTTGTCAATGGTTGGTTTCTTTGAAACTGAAGCTTATTGGCAAGGTGGGTTCATGGAAGATCAAAAATATTATTATAAGGAACACCGCTTGTCACAAAAAGGGAAACACTTATGGGAACAAATTGATAGATTGTATACCATTGCTAGAAACGTGTGCTCTACTTATAATGTTACTTATTGATGTGATGAGTCTTGTTGCAGAAAGAGGTATAAACACCTCCCTTTTCAATGTGAGTATAGTGATAATGATACCATATCTTCCTATGCTAAAGGAATTTATGACTTTTATGATGCAGAACAAATTGAAGAATTTATTGCTTGGAAGGGTGCTTTTGAACTTGCTAGTTTGCTTGAAAATATTGATGATTCACCTTATAAGTATGAGGTTTATGGTATACTTAAATTTTGATTTGATAATTACAAGGATGAAAATAGCCATATCCTTGAATATTTTAATAGATGCTTTCCACAAATGGAAGAGACTAATGCCTTGCAGGAACCTATGGAAGAGATTAATGCCTTGCAGGCTCCTATGGAAGAAGAAATTGATGAACCTGAAATCTCATTAGATGAAAAAGAGGAGGAGAGTGATGAACAAAAGGAGGAAGAATGGATTAGCTACCCATGCCTACCTTCTAATGAGAGTAACTCTTTATCCCTTACATTATTTGATTGTCCTCCATGCTTACTGAAGGAGGATGAATGTTATGTTCCCGAGGTTTCTTTTGAAGATGTTTATGATAAAGCTTTAGTGCTTGTAGATCATGAAGAGCATGCTTTATGTGATAGTTATATTGTTGAGTTTATTCATGAGGATACTGAAGATTATTATGAGAGAGAAAAATATGGTTGTAGAAGTTTTCATGGTATTGAAACACCTCTCTATGTGCTGAAAGTTTTGAAGTTACTCTTGTTTTATCTTCCTATCCCTGTCACTTTGTTCTGTGTTAATTTATTTGCATACAAGATTCCTATGCATAGGAAGTGGGTTAGACTTAAATGTGTTTTGAATTTTCTTCTTGATGCTCTCTCTTACTTCAACTCTTATTTCTTATGAGAGCATCCTCTCAAACTATTATGCTTGAAGATGATAATATGTCTATTATTCTTGGGAGACCTTTTCTTAAATACTGCAGGAGTTGTTATTAATTGTAATCAAGGGAAGGTGACCTTCAATGTCTATTTACCCAAGAAGATTGAAAGGACTTATGATTTGAATTCAATTGAACATGTTGAGGGCATTCAAGTTGGAGAGTTATATTGTCCCATACCAAGAGAAAAATTTGAAACTATTATGATTGGAAAGATTGCTATCAAGGTTGAGGTAACATAATCATTAGTGGAATACAAAGTTTTGTATCATATGAAATTGTTTTGGTAACAAGACCTGATCAACCTTGTTAACAAAAGGATTTCATTGAACAAAACAACGTTTTCACCATGATTATCTCCGCTTACTTCTATTTTATCCATTTTTAGTTTTTGCTAACTTAAAGGCGTTAAAGAAAAGTACTTATTGGGAGATAACCCAAAAGTTTTAGATGAGTCTTGGAAGTTATTACTTTAGTAATAACCGCTCATTATCCTTTTTATTTCCTTTTTGTGCCAAGAGTAACCTCTAATGAAAGAGAAGTAATGATTGGGAAAGTTGTTGTCCCGAAACAGATTTCTGTGCTTCACCGTAAATATTCGTGAGAGAGATCTGTATGTCGGTTTGATCTGTAAGTTTTTGTGCTTATGCCCCAGGTTGTTATATAACTTTCGTTAGTTCAACACTTTTTGATTTGAGCAACACAAGATCTTCTAAAAAATTCGTCTTTACCTGCTCGTCTGTTTTGACAAATTTCTGCCATTTCTGCATTTGCTTCATTTTTATTGTTTCATGCACAGTTGTATTGTTCTTGGAGCGTCTTCTTTTTCGTTTTTTTTTGGTTTTCATTTTCTTGGTTTGCTTAGTTTTCTGAATAAATTGGTTGGACCTCCTCTTACATACATTGGTGTTCAAATAGTTTGGTTTGGATTGGAAAAGAGTAGGAAAGCTCATGCTTAAGTGGTAAAGAGAGCTTGTTTTTGATTGTGGCCTATGCTTTGTCATGCCATGCCTGATATTGTTTTGTCTTTATGCTTAGTATTCTTTGCTGTAGCATGACTTGTTATAAACAATTGAGATTGCTTAATGTGCCTTGGATGAATCATGCGTTGTTTTAGCATATTAAAGCATAGTATAGTGGTATTCTCCTTTTATGCTTTATTTGGGTTGAGTTGGCACATGCTCACACCATGTTATAACTATCTCATGTCACCATAGCCTTTATGATCCTTTAGTTTTCAACTTGTAGTATCACTTTATGCTTTGATTAATGATGTTTTGTCGGTCTGCATGATTATGGCCATTATTGCTCTCTCGTTTGTCGCTCCCTTACTATTGCTAGTCTTCACTTACACTGAGTATGTTTTACTCAAGTTTCCAACTCCCTAAACCAAATATTGCCAAAGTGTCCACCATACCTACCCATTAGCGTCATTTGCTACTTTCGTGCATATTCAATATGCCTTGTTTTCTTCCGAATAAAATGTTTGCTTGTTATGAGAAAGTTAGTTAGTAAAGCTCTCACGAACTTGATGGCACACTTTATTTCCTGCACTTAATAAACCTGAACCATTGTGAACTCTCCATGAAAGTTATATGCTTGCTAATGATAGGCTGGGGATTAGCAGAACCGTGCTGTCATGGGGAACGCTTTCAACACTTGTAAATATATACCCAGTTTATACCTTGCTCTTTTGTTTGAGGATGTCGTCGGTGTGAAATAAAAGGGGAGCTTGTAAGTCCATGGAGTTATGTATGTGTGTTAGAGAAACGCCTGGGCCGCTGGTCTAATCCATGCTGACATGGTGGAAACCTGCAGCGTAACCATAATGATATCTATGAAGCATTCTTCTTATAAATAAGAGAGATAGCTATTGAGAAAAAGAAAAAAAAGAGATTTATGAAAAGAGGAAAGAGAGAAAAAAGCACCATTTTCCCATGGTAAATAAGAAGATTGCTGAGATACTCATTGTCTGCTTGCCTTGTCATTTTGATATGGGGATTCTTCCGTATCATCAGGCAAGTGGTACCCCGTTGGCGGTTCTCTATGATACGCACATACTTACGATGACAAGAACTTACCGGTAACTAAAGTTGAGTAGCATGAGGAGCGACCCTCGTACTCAAGGGACTTGGGATTTTCAGCTTATAATCTGTCAAGCATATAACTCAGATTGGACCTCACTTTCACCTTAACCACATTAAAGATGCTTATGACAGGGGCAATGAGAGCTCAGAGCTAATGAGTACCATACTTTCAGCATTTGGAAGCCTTTCAAACTTTTCAAAACCTTTTCATTTTCTTGTTGAGTCTCCACACATTCTTTGAGCACCTTCTTGAGAGCATAGTGGCCATTCTTAGTTCTATGTGCATTGTCCCAAGACTTGTTGATTTATGCATACCTTGATATTGCTTGCTTTAAACTATTTGTATCTAGTCACTCTTGTAAACTTTGAAGGTGTCCTTTGCATTTATGTTTGCTACTCTATGAGGGACAAGCTGAATGCCACTATGCTATGTTTTCTTTATGTGAAACAAACAAACGTCTTGCAAAGCATTGTAATTCATGAATCTTTTGTTTGTGCCTTTTCATGTTGCATCATAGTTTGTCTTATTGCTAGAACTTTTTCTTTCATGTTATGATTGAAGTACTATGATCCCAGCTTTGAATGTTTACAAATACTTTGGTCAAGTCTTTGATGGTGCATGTCACCTCAAAAATTATTCTTTCTTTTTATCACTTACCTACTCGAGGACGAGCAGGAGTTAAGCTTGGGGATGTTGATACATTGCAAATGTATCTATAATTTTTGATGCTCCATGCTTGGTTTTATCCACTTTGTTGTGATTTGTCCACACTTTGGAGTACTTTTCATATGATTTCTTGGACTAACCTATTAACAAGAGCCACAGTGCTAGCTGCCTGTTTTCTGCTGTTTTTGGTTTCAGGAAAGTCAGAAAATGAATATTCTCGGAATTGGACGGGACAAAAGCCAAAGTGCCTATTTTTCCAGAAGACTCCAGGAGCCAGAATACGAGACGGGGGAGAGCCAGGGGCTGGCCACACCCCCTAGGAGCGGGCTGGGCCTGGCCGCGCCAGGGCATGGTGTGGTGGCCCCAGGCACCCCCTCGGTTTTCCTCTTCGCCTATAAGAAGCCTTCTGACCTAAAAACTCCGAGGGGTTCGACGTTTTTCTAGAAAAAGTTCCGTAGCACCGCCACCACCGAAGGGGAGATTCGGGGGACAGAAAGTCTCTGTTCTGGCACCCTGCCGGGACAGGGAAGTGCCCCCGGAGCCATCTCCATCGATCTCCCCCGAACGTATGACTATATATGGAACACATGCCTAGGATTGTCTAGTACTTGGATGCTTTATCTTATTTATCTGCAATTGCCCTATGTTCTGATTACTATGTGGATTGTCTTGTCCATGCAATACCCGTCCATCCATCCCTATGCCTACCGCACTCGAATCCCACTGTTTACTCCTTTTGTTACTACTGTCTTTGCTTTACTACTGCTGTTACTTTGCTATTCCTACTACAAAACTATTGCTACTGATAAACTGATGTGAGCAAGATTGTTTCTAGGTGCAGCTGAATTGACAAATCAGTTGTTAAGGCTGATAAATATTCTTTGGCTCCCCTTGTGTCGAATCAATAAATTGGGTTTCACTTCCCTCGAAAATACTGCGATACACCTCCTATACTTGTGGGTCATCATCCTGCAAGGATCTACTATCAAAGGGGGCGAATGCCCAATATAGTTGCTTCTTGAGCTATTTCCTTAGCTACTTCTTGCTTGAAATTGTCTAAGTCCGATCCTTCCTCTTGTGTCTACCTAGAACCCTAGCTCTTCCCCCCTTATATACAGGTTGAGGAGGTAGTTTACAAGGTGGATTCTAGGGTTTACTGTTTGGATTTGGGCCTTACAAAGTGGGCCGTCTGGACAGGGCCAAATGGTAGGCCCGGGTCCAGTCAAGCCTCCAAAGATGCAGCCAGGAAACTTGAATCTGAATGGACCGGTGGGGATTCCACCCGGCTGTGGTTCCTTGATCTGGGTCCAGACGGCATGAGCTCCTTGGAGTCGGGCGCTTGGTCCCGTCTTGGCCTACCCGGGGGTCATCCCCCTGACAAAATATTTCCACTTCTTCACTCGAGCATATTCAACAATCAGCCAACACCATTTTAATCTCATGGTTGATTAGAGAAGACTAGGAATCAGGTCCAACAATAAGGAGGAAGGAATTTACCAAAAGAGGAGTAGTAGCAGATCTAATAGATCAAGCCAGGAGCTAAAAGGAGTGGGATGGCATCAATAGCTGATCAAGAATTACCATAAGGACACGAGCACATCAGCAATAGTAGCTATCTTTCCACAATAGGTTACAACACTAATATTCAAGCATATTACTTGTTCTTATTTATTTTGGGAAACAACTCTACAAGCAACAGGAAGATAAAAAAGAAACCTCTCAGATCTGTATAGAAATGTTATCTAGAAATCATCATAGAGGTTTAAGGCATCAAAAATAAGTGTTTGCTCTGACCAAGTAATACCTTAGCTTTTGCATCATAGGTTAGTCCAAGAATCAAATACGAAAATCTGTTCTAAATAAGTTTAAGCCTCAGTCTTTGCATCACCGGCCATGGACAGATCTAGCCATTAGGAACACCCATAGCAGCAGATCATGCAAACAAGATCTACCACTGTGCACACTCCAATATGGAGGCACCACAGTGGCAGTCTCAGTCACAGAAGCCATTAAGGGAAGTTGTCACACCAGTTAACCACCTAGTTGTTTTGGCCAAAGTAGATTTATCATTTTCCTAGTACCAAAAACTAGGAATCAATTGCACCATTATTTCACTGTCAACAATGACAAGAAGTTGGGTTTTTCTCAAGTTCCCAAGCTACAGCAAAGCTGCAACCATCATTCTATAATCCACCAGCGCTTAGACAAGAGGATCAGAATTTAACAATATATTGTATACAAATCACCTTTGCAAGCAATTCCAAATGGAACATAAATAATTTTCCTAGTCATCAATCTAGGAATCATTTCATTTCAAACATCATTTTTCCCAGCATAGAAAATAGCCACATAGTATCAGGATATAATCATATAACCATTAACTCACTAGTTCCTGTCATCTCAAAACAACATTGAGATTTACAATATTGCCTAGATTCAAATCAGCAAAATCAGAACACCAATAAGAGTCACACATGCCAAGCATCATTAGTTCATTCATATTGAGTTACCACAATTAGCAGCATTCCATCAAACTTACATATGCACCACTAGTATCACTCATGCACACCATCATAACCAAGAGATCACCATAGGCCTACAACCAGCATAGCAGGACATAGGCCTGAAAGACGGTCACAGCAATAACTCACTGTGTCCATACAAATGGGTGCATCAAAGAATGGACGCCGGGGTTGCGTCTACATCACCATCCCGCTGACATCAGAGTAGTAGTGGACAACACCGCATCATCGTTGCAATAGCAGCAACCCCACCTGTACACATCACCAATGTAAGACCGCAAGGCGGTGTATCAAAGCACGCTGAGGTTGCAGCCACTGCTGTCATCCCACTAGTGTCAAGGTTGAGGTAGTAGAAGCAGACATAGCACCCACACCACCACCGTGGTGTCCTGGTCACATCAAACCAGGTCGCCGTGAGAGTGCAGCAAGAGGCGGGCCTCAACCTAGAGCTGAGTGGTAGAGTTGCTAGGGATCAGAAGGAACCTTACCGTGTTACCATGGATAGCAGCCCGACTGGCGAACCTAGGGTTCGTCCGGGGCCCGCAGGGAGGAGCAGGGGAGCATGGAGGCGGCATGTAACCGGTGGAGGAGTTCATAACCTGGCCATGAAGGTGTCCGGTGGTGCCAAAAGCGATCGTCGTCGACCTATTGTATGGCGGTGGCAGATCGAGGGTTCCGTGGAGAAAACGCGTGCGAGGGCGATGCAGTGATGCATCGATAGGGAATTAGATAATGAAGGAGTCACCGGTCCGTGTAAATACGAGAGGCGGTGCTGGAGTTGGCCGGCAACTGGCCGGAGCGGCGTCGGTGGCGTCGCCAGCAACAAGAAGGGGGAAAGAGCGTGATATGCGAGAGAGAGTGGGTGGGTGGACCGAACCGGGGTGGGGTTTGACCCCGAGCCCAGTTGGGCCAAGTTGGGCCTAGATGGGCCAATCGGTGGGCCTAGTCTAGTTCCAAAGAAAAATACAAAAGAAAACGAGTTGTTTACCCAATTACTAAATGACCAAACTACCCCTAAACATAATTTATACCCTAGAAAAATATAGAAAAATCCTAAAAATACATATGACATATTGAAATGATCACACAAATAATATATACCTAAGAACAATATAGCTTTACTTATTTAAGTTAAATAAAATGCAAATAAATGTTAACACCACTAAAGTCTAAGTGGTATTTCATAAATTAAGAAAAAGTCCTAAAAATGAACAAAAATCATTTTTGCATATGAAAAAAATCTACTATTTTATAAAAATACTAACTTAATTTGTTTACAAATAAAACTTGAAGCAAATATTTAAAGATATATAATCCTTTGTTGAATTTTATAAAAATAAGGATAACACCTAAAATTAAATAAAATTCACTTCTAAGATCTTAAGTAAGTATGTTTTACTAAAAAATACTAATTATATTATTCCAACACATTTTAAGGTTATTAATAAATAAATCCTTATTTATTATCTAGTTGGTAAATTCTGTAAGGACATTCTTAAATAAGAAATAATCACAATTTTATATAAAACCCTAAATCTTGTACATTTAAATTGTACTTCCAAAACCATAACTTAAGTCTATAATAATACTTAAAAGTAAACTATTAACATTTAGAAAACTCTTTAAAACCATAACTCCAAGATAAACCAACAATTTGAATAAATTTTAATCATCCTTCACTTATAATAAAAGTGAATGCTATTTATCTCTTAATTATTCATGATTTCAAACTTTAATAAATTATTAAAAATCATCTTAATTTAATTTCCTTAAAAGATAAATTATATTCATAATAACAAGTCATATTTAGACTCATCATTCACTTAAACCTAAAGTGAATGATCTCATACTCTTAAACATGCTTATTACAAGGTTTAAAACTTATTAATACTTTTAAACACATCACACCCTAGATCTACTTATGTTTTAAAGTTAAATTTGGTACACCAAATCATGCATAATGCCTAAAGAATATTTATGTTTTTATAGTTAACTTTTGTCTGTTGCAAATTAAGTCATAAGGCATCTCAAATCCACACTTATCGGATAAGCGCAAACGATATCGATCACATTTGATTCACCACAAAGGTTGTTTAAACTTTAACAAAGAAATATTTTCTTCAAAAGTTATTCGTTTTGCCACTTCAAACAACAATATTATAATAAGTCCTTTAACTCTTAACAACTTAACATAATAATTCCCATCATAATTACCAGATAGCAATTCACCTCAATGTTACGATATTATTATACTTCACTTTTATACTTTGCATGCTAAAACTTAAATGCTTTTACCTTCTAAGTAATCTGTTCCTAAAAGGTTATTCTTTTAAGAAACATTAAAAATAATCCTTCAACATTTCTATAAAGGCTTTAATTGATTAATAATCTTGCTTAAGAAATCTTTTAGATACCATGCCCCATTTGAGTGCTTTAGTATTGTATGCTACTTGCTATATTTACATATTGTTTCACACACTCTCACAAGCCTTAACAAGAAGCACACGTGTAAAGCTAGTATAAAAGTGGAACACATTCTAAAGATATCACCACAAGCTGTCAAACCCTAGATTCGAGACGATTACTTCGGGAATTCGCGTTTATCAAACTTGCATTACATTACTTATGCATACTTGCATCTTGCTTCTTTAAACATTAGTCCTTATCGGACCATGATACTATTTACAGAATTTGGATCTTCTAGTATCTCAAAGACCATGATTTCATAATCTTGCAATCACAAAAGGCACATTCACACTTGCTCATGTCCTTTGGTTATTTTCTATCAAATGCTTATAACTCGAATGTTTTCATCACCTGCATTTCAAAAGGGAAAAAAATCACTATTTTCATAATAATATGATTATGGATTATTTACCAAATGGTAATAATCTATTGATACAGTTCCAATGGTAAAGGAACATAATATCTAGGACTTAACAACCAATGTCGCAAGTGATTCTAGCACTGTATATTATGCGTTAACCATGAGATCTGGAATGGGACGGAGAAGTCAGCTGGTCTTCTTCCTTTCACATGGACAGATGACTTTATCGTGAGGCTGTAGCTTCCTTGCAGGGACTCAGCAGATGGGTGGGACTCCTAGCTCCCCGCGATATTAGTGTATAGACTTTCCGTGAGGGGCTGTTGGAGGTATATCTGCCTATATGGGGGTTTCCAGGGACATGATCTGCTCACTAGAGTCTCCAAGGGGTTGCCAGGGTTATATCTGCCTATATGGGGGTTAACGGAGGTATATCTTCTTGGGGAGGTCGTGTCTTCATGTGGGGTCGCGGAGAGGGGCAGTAATTGGCTTGGATCTTAGACTGGGCCACACACCAAGGAAGTGTGGACGAGAATGCAACTCGAATGTGCAACAATGCTAAGGTCTCTCATGGGTAAAGCAATGCACCTTTGCAGAGTGTCAGAACTATGACATGTTACTCCCTGTTCCGGGAAGGAGCTACGAACGCGGCAGGAAAGAAACTCCATGAAAGTTCTGGTCAACTTGTGAAGGCTGTCGGACATAGTTTTTAGAATAAAAGCAACCTTTGAAGAAATGTTTATGAAAACCTGCGTTTGCCTACGACCTATGGTCTGTGGCTATAGTTAGTGCATCAAACACTCATTTTTCATGAACTTGCTGAGTACGCTCGTACTCAATCGTACCTTCTTAACCCTTGCTAGGTTCTAAGCCGTTGAAGATGACGTTAACATCAATTTCTGCTCAAGAAACCATCATCGACAACTCAAGCTTTCCAAGAAAGTCAACATAGACATCAACCGAAGTGAAGACGAAGTTCTGATTAGATAGGAGTAGATACTCTAGCCATAAAACCTACTTCTGTAGAGCATTGCATTAGTAGCAATTGCAAGCCATGGATGCTAGTCTCAATCTTA
This sequence comes from Avena insularis, assembly GCA_023614405.1. Taxonomy (NCBI): domain Eukaryota; kingdom Viridiplantae; phylum Streptophyta; class Magnoliopsida; order Poales; family Poaceae; genus Avena; species Avena insularis. The sequence continues at coordinate 135,573,141 of CM042692.1, read as the reverse complement.
AGTTAGTCCTGAGTTTTATTTCTGGTTCTTTCTTGTTAGAAGTTTCTTATTTCTCTCTCTTTAAGCTAGAGTGTTCTCTGGATCTTTTGTAAAGAGTCGAGTTGTAATCTATAGTCATGTCTTGGACCTGCTGTGTTTCTGTTGTACTACTCTAAGGGATGTAATACTAGTGAATGGTGTTTCATTGGTGTTATGTCAACGACTATAGTGTACTACATCATGTAGTGGTATGCTGGGTCACCGCAGCTGGTATCAGAGCATATGCTTTTACCTTAGGATTAAAACCTTTTAGGAAGATCTATAGGTTGGATAGTGACTATAGGAGCCATCTTATCTAAACCAAAACTTGTGATGGGTATCCACTTGAGGATAAACCTTGTCACACTTAAGTTGGATGTTTTGGTCATCTTTCTTAAGGATTAGTTATATGTAGAAAAAAGCTATGTTAGTGTAGCTCTAAATAGGTATAACACCACTAAGATATCCTAAGTAAGTTAAATAACAAAGAAGATTGTGACTAAGTTTAGGATGTAATGTGGAGTAGTATTAGTGATGGAGTCTATATTTAGAATCCTTGTAAATTTGAAGAACCTTATCACTAGTTGATACCATTATACCACTTAAGGTAGACCATTAGAGAATGTACATATACAATTGGAAGTAAATCATGTGAGATTCACTTGAGAATTCCATGTGATGGAGTAGAATTTTGTTAAGAATCGTTAATAGTAAGCTAAGAAGAAGAGTCTTCATGGTGAGATTAGCTTCCCAATCACGATGACTATGTAAATATTAACAAGTGTGTGGTGAGAATAGCTCCGAGACCATGAAAAGTTTGTAATTAGGTCTATGATAGAAGTCATAGGTATTATAACAGTAAATAAATATGGTAATAACAGTAAATAAAGAACAGTGTAGGTCTATGATAGAAGTCATAGGTATTATAACATTATGATAATTTTTGGATTAAGGTAGTAACTACAATGTTGTTAGTAGTTTTGAGAGATCATGTGAAGATAGTGTACGATAGAATGGAAAATTGGTAGTCCTTAGTAGTCCCAAAAGAAAGGTAAGAGGTTAGTCAAAACCAAAGAGAGACCACTTTGCTCAAAATTATCCTGTTGCAACTGAGCAATTTGGGTAGATATTGAGACAAATAAAATTTTAACCCTTAAGTGCTATGTATCATAAAGTAAACCTATATTAGGAGGTGTCATATACCACACTGCTAAGCCTGAATTCTAGAGATGTTATACTCAACTACTATATTACGGGCTTAGAATAATGTGTGTTATCTGTACCACATTTGGATTTCTTGGTTTTCCTGGATCTTCTTGATTGACTAGATCTTTGCATGAAGTTTGACTTGGTGTGCAAATGCATGTTGCATCATCAAGTTATTACTTGATATTATAGACCTAGATAGAAAAGGGAATACATGTAAGGGAGTGATGAGTTCCAAAGATCAAGATAAAGACTTACACGAAGAAGGAAGCTAAATATAAGGAGTATCAACACTATTTTGAAGGATGGATCAATCCCAACTCATTATGAGCTGGCAATAAGAAGGAATATTAGTGCAGAAATGGTGTGGAGCAACATGAAGGAATGAACTTAAGTTCACTCAAAATAGGTGATGTTGCTAGGAAGCTAATGAAGTAGTTGTACCAAGTTCATGGAAGTAACTTGGAAGGGTGAAAAGGAGAAGTCTTAGAAAAAAAGTGGTATTCAAGGTCTGGCAACTCAGAGAGAATGCCAGTAAGAAGTATAAAATCCGTAGGGTAATCCATACACCTAGGAGAATCCGTAGCTGGTAGCCATAGCTTGTATCTTTGTGGTCTGGCTAATTAGGTAATCTTTGTGTAATTTAAAGAGCATAAAACTTGGCCTAAGTTAAGAGAGACGTAAAAAAAAGTATAAAAATTAAAGCAAACGGCTTTCGAGACATTTCATGAAATCAGGTTTATCAGTGAGAAATAATGTCTAAGAAGATAAAAGTAAAACAAGTAATGTTGGAAGATTCATTTCGGAGATCCACAATTGTGTGGGTGTACCGCAGATTCTTTCGTGAGACCTTATATAGGTAAGGTATAAGATGGACAGAGACCAATACACTTACTATTGAGTTAATGGATATTCTGCATATAGTTTAGAGACCATTAGGAAACCCCAAGGGGGAGAGTAAACAATAAACATGTGCACATATAGGTGGGATACGTGTTGCACGACATCTGTAGGTACCACGGGTTTTAGGGGTACGCGGTTCAACAAGCTTCACACTGGGTGCCCCGCGAAGCGTGGTGCTGGGATATCGAAGCACATCACCAAGAAAAGTATCCCGGGCACGATATATGCCCTAGAGGCCAATAAATAAAGTTTTTTATTGATATATCTCTAATGTTCATAATAGTTTTTCATCATGTTATAACTATATTAAGAGGAAACATTAATACAGGTGTGGTATATAAACAACTAGGTCCCTAGTATCCTCTAGTAATAGTTCATTGGGAAGATCATGATCGAGGTTTCCCGATCATGGACTTGACATAAAATATTCACTTGATAACGAGGTCATTTAATGAAGTGATGGACACACCCGACCGTATAATTGCAACATGACCCAGTCACAAAGTTCAACGTTGCGATATCTAGAAAAGTGTAGTAACTTAATCCTTCGACCATGAGATCATGTTTAATCACTATCTCCCGCGTATGCTTTGATCACATCAACCGTCATGTTCGTACTGGGTGGCCATAAATGTGTGTTTCCGGTATTCTACAAGAACGGTTGAGGCTTGTGATCGGTATCGGGATTTGCCTATCCGAGTGATAGATAGATACTCTAGGCCCACTCGGTGAGACCACATCAATGAGCTTGCAAGCATGTGACTAGGTCATAGAGATGTGATATCATGGGAACGAGTAAACGCATTTGTCAATAACAAGATTGAACTGTATGAGATACATGATATTAGGTCTTGGACAAACCAGGTATCATTGTGCAAAGGGAATAAGACTCGATGTTTAAAAGGTTCAAGCGAATAACACTATGTCGTGGAATGAATAGGGATCATCATGTGTTTCAAGATATAGCTGAAAATCAATGATCAGGGAGAGATCCCCTTCATACCTGAACATTCCCGAACCGTAAGGGTGTCACACTTAAGGGTAATCGATGCTACGGGTTGATCTACTACCGATAGAAAAATAGGAAGAGGGAACCAGAATTGTTCTAGGGAGATATCGAAAGTGTTTCGGGATATCCGATGATGATCAGAGGGGTCTGAAAGGTGTTTCAGAGTGATAGGTATTAGGTAATATGCATTTAATATTAATTAAATGAATTAATATTAAAAATATTATTTAAAATGGATTTTATGAGGCGGCCACCTAAATGGGCCTCACCGGAGGAGGCCCAAGTGGGGGTTGCGCCTTAGGGAAGGCCAGAGGGGGGCCGCCGCCCCTAGTGGGCCTCCCACCACATGGGGCCGATGTGGAAGGGCTGGCCGGCCGCCTCCTCCCTCCTCCTCCCTAATTTTAGTACCACCTCGGGACTTTGAGGGAGGTAGTGCCTCCCTTCCACCTATATAAAGAGGGGCACCCCTCTCCCCAAATCCATCCCACAATTGGCATTTGCCATTGTCTCTCTCCCTCCTTCTCTTCCTCTCAAGCGTGTTCCCAAGTTAGGAACGTGCTACACGAGGTAGAGGTTTGTCCACCCAGCGCACGCTGTTGTGCCACTGGAATCGGTCTGGATCTTCTTCTTCCGCTGCCTTGATGGACCGGAGCTCGGGAGACGTCCTTTACACTGAAGGCCTGTAAAGCTCAACGAGGAATCACCAATAGTGGTGCTAGACGCTTGAAGCCTTCTAGACCTTGAGGTCTGCGAAACTTGGCTTCATCAGCAACATTTGTGTGGGAACGTATTACCGCTTTCTTGGTATTCAAAGGTATGATCACTGTATCCCGCTCGTTATTGTACTTCACCATAGATATATCTTGGGTTGGTGCGTTCTCTTAGTAGGAAAATTTATTGTTTTCTACCACAGAACTCCTTTAGGCATAGGTCCCAAAAGAGGGGAGCCAGAGGCCACCCTAGAGAATAAAGAAGGACATGTGGCTAATGATGCCTGGCCCAAGGGATGTATTGCCCTCTATTCATGATTTGTCCGTCCCACCCTAGATGTCGACAACATGACCAATCCACGTCATGCCCACTGGCGGTAATAGCGTGCGACATTGCCACCATGTAAGCCATAAGGCTCGTGGGGTCCGGGTCGAGATCTCCTTCGGGACCCCGACTGGGAGCCCAGGAGTTTTGTACCCAAATAGCAAACCTTTGACAAGACTCAGAATGATGGACAAGAGCATGTTCCATTCTACATGATGCGGATGGAAAGCGACACATGGAATTACGGTAGGAGAGCACCGCCACATTGTGAGCATGCACACTGCTTCGATGTCGCGTGGTGGCCAACCCATGTGGTGTACCCTTGTGATACATTGCAAATGTATCTATAATTTTTGATGTTCCATGCTTGGTTTTATCCACTTTCTTGTGTTTTGTTCCAACTTTGGAGTACTTTTCATATGATTTCTTGGACTAACCTATTAACAAGAGCCATAGTGCTAGCTGCCTGTTTTCTGCTGTTTTTGGTTCCAGGAAAGTTAGAAAATGAATATTCTCGGAATTGGTCGGGACAAAAGCCAAAGTCCCTATTTTTCCGGAAGGGATCAAGTGCCAGAATACGAGACGGAGAAGGGCCAGGGAGCCACCACACCATCTGGCCGCGCGCCCAGGCCTGGCCGGCGCCAGGGGGTGGTGTGGCCACTCCCGGCACCCCCTCGGCCTCTCCTTCCGCCTATATATTTCCCTCAGGACGAAAACCCTAAGTACTCGATCAAAAATCCACGAAAGAGTCTGTAGCCGTCGTCATCTCCATCCCTAGATCGGGAGGGATCTGAAGCTCTTCCCGGCACCACGGAGAGGGAATTCACCCTGGAGGCCTTCTTCATCACCATGCAAGCCTCCGGTGTGATGCGTGAGTAGTTCATCCTTGGACTACGGATCCATGTAGTAGCTAGATGGCTGGTTCTCCTCCTTTGTGCTTTCATGTTTAGATCTTGTGAGCTCCGTTCATGATCAAGATCATCTATTTGTATTCATACATGTTGTGTTTGCGGGGATCCGATGGATATTGAGATGCTATTTCAGATTGATTATTGATTCTATCATGTCTTTGTTATTTGTGATCTTGCATGCTTTCTGTTGTTAGTAGCTATCTTGGCCAAGTAGATGCTAGCAACTCCAAGAGTTAGTATTTATGCTCGATAGTGGGTTCATGCCTCCGTAACTGGGAAGTGACAGAAATCTCTAAGGTACTAGATGTGCTGTTGCTACTAGGGAGAAAACAACAATCCTTTGTTCATAGAACAATCGTATTGTTTACTTTACACGCAGTTCGTAAAGCAATAATCTGTTGCTTGCAACTTAATACTGGAGGGGGGTCGGATGTTAACCTGAAGGTGGATTATTAGTCATAGATGCAGTTGGATGGCGGTCTATGTATTATGTTGTAATGCCCAATCAAGTCTCAAAGGAGTCAAGATGATTAGTATATGCATGTATTGCTTTCTCGGTGTTTGTCAATTTCCCCGCTATAATTTGTTCACCCAACATGTTTTCTATCTAAGGAGAGCCACCTCTAGTGAACTATGGATCCTGGTCCTCTTTTCCTTTACATACAATCTACAAACTATTTACTGCTTTGTGTTACTTTCTGCAAACTTTTACTTTTTTCCATTCGATACGTTTAATCCTTTGTTTTCAGCAAAACACGGTGAGATTGACAACCTCATCGCAAGTTGGGGACAAAGTTATGTGGTTGTGTTGTGTAGGTCTCCATGTTTCTAGTAGCACCGGTAGTGCGCCCTGCCAAGGCTCAGCTAGCAACACCTTTGGGGTGTTTCCTTGCTCCTACTGGTTCGATTAAACATTGGTTTCATAACTGAGGGAAACTTGCTGCTGTGCTCATCATACCTTCCTCTTGGGGTTCCCAACGAGCTCTACATCAACACCGAGCCATCAAGCATTTTTCTGGCGCCGTTGCCGGGGAGTCAAGGACATCTTCGCAAGGGGAGTCCCTCATAACCAATCTCTTTACTTTGTTGTTTTTGTTTTGCTTAGTTTCTTTTTGCTTTGTTTGCTTGTTTTGTTCTTTCAAAAACACAAAAAAATTAGTTTTACTAGTTTGCTTTCTTTATCAAAAACACAAAAAAATTAAGTATCCTTTAGTAGTCACCTCTCCCTTAGCTCATCATGTTGATCCCTACATTCACTTTGAAAGACCTTTCAATTGGTAGTGGTTCGATAATTGGGAAAGACAATATTGAAGAATTCTTCAATCATGTTAGTAAGCATGAAGATAACTGAGGATAGATCCCTTGCAGAACTTGCTCCAAACTATGAGATTGCTGCAGCTTCTTTAATTCACATGTTAGACGCTAGGTTTGTTAACCTCAACCCCTTAATGCAAGTAATGTTTCTTAAGCTTAAAGAAATTGAGGATCCTGAAAAGAGGGATTTTATACTAGAAACTTTGTTTAAGGAGTTCTATGATGTTGCCAAGGAAGCTAGAAAAGTTTTTGAACATTTTAATATGCTAGGATCATGTGTAGATGTTGTTGGTACACGAGAAAAGATGAACAAAACCTACCCTAATGGGGAGGAACCTAAGATACCAATACCCTTTAAACTAGTAGCAATACATGATGCCATAGAAAAGAATCTTGACTGGATTGTTCCTGCAAACCCTTTTGATGAGAATAGTGAACCTAAGAGCATTGAGAGAGGATCCTCTAGAACTTATTTGGATGATATACCTTGCCTTGTTGAAAATATTTCTGGTATTGATCTTAATGCTTCTTCATTTGAGAACACTTGATTCTTTCTTTGCTTCTTATGCCTAACTTAAAGGCGTTAAAGAAAAGTACTTATTGGGAGATAACCCAAAAGTTTTAGATGAGTCTTGGAAGTTATTACCTCGGTAATAACCTCTCCTTATCCTTTTTATTTGCTTTTTGTGCCAAGAGTAACCTCTAATGAGAGTGAAGTAATGATTGGGAAAGTTGCTGTCCCGAAACAGATTTTTGTGCTTCACCGTAAAAATTCGTGAGAGATCTCTATATGTCAGATTGAGCTGTAATTTTTTGTGCTTCTGCCCCAGGTTGTTATCTAACTCTTGGTAGTTCAACACTTTTTGATTTGAGCAACAGAAGGTCTTCGAAAAAATTCTTCTTACCTGCTGGTCTGTTTTGACAGATTTCTGCCATTTTCTGCATTTGCTTCTTGTGGGTTCCTTTTTGACTCCTTTTGGGGAATTGAGCTTTTTGAAGGAAGTGCTACAGTAGCTAGTGTTCTAATGGAAGTTTATTTGGTGTTATAACTGAACCTTAAGACTTATTTATCTTAATTGCACTAATGTTGCTAATGAGATTGTGTGAAGTTTTGTATGAAGGAAAATTTTCAGGTGTATGGAAGGAATGAGTAATGAGATGAAGGATGAAATAAAGCTCAAGCTTGGGGATTTCACGCGTGTCACCCCAAGAAATATCCAAGAAGTAAAAGCGTCAAAGCTTGGGGATGCCCAAGGCATCCCCTTCTTCATCAATAAAAATCCCAGCTTTCTTCCAAACGCTTCATTTTTATTGTTTCATGCACAGTTGTGTTGTTCTTGGAGCGTCTTCTTTTTTGTTTTCGTTTTTAGTTTGCTTGGTTTGCTTAGTTTTCTGAATAAATTGGTTGGACCCCCTATTTCTTACATTGGTTTGCAAATGGTTTGGTTTGGTTTGGAAAAGAGTAGGAAAGTTCATACTTATGTGGTAAAAAGAGCTCGTTTTTGACTGTGGCATGTGCTTTGTCATGCCATGCTTGATATTGTTTTTGCTTTATGCTTAGTATTCTTTTCTGTAGCATGACTTGTTATAAACAATTGAGATTGATTAATGTTCCTTGGATGAATCATGCGTTCTTTTAGCATATTAAAGCATAGTATAGTGGTATTCTCCTTTGATGCTTTATTTGGGTTGACTTGGCGCATGCCCACACCATGTTATGACTATCAAAAGTCACCATAGCCTTTATGATCCTTTAGTTTTCAACTTGTAGTATCACTTTATGCTTTGATCAATGATGTTTTGTCGCTCTGCATGATTATGGCCATTATTGCTCTCTTAGTTTGTCGCTCCCAGTCTTTTGCTAGCCTCCACAACAAAGTATGAGTTCCACTCATGCATCCAACTCCCTAAACCAAGTCATTCCAAAGAGTCCACCATACCTACCTACTAGCTTATGCTATTCCATGTATATTCATTCTTTTGTTTACCTTCCAAATTAAACTTGTTATGAGAAAACTAGTGATTAAAGCTCTCACGAACTTGATGGCACACTTTAATTTACTTGCCCTTAATAAACTTGAACCATTGTGTCGTCTATGTTGTATATGCTTGCACTTATTTGTTGGGAATTAGCAGAACCATGCTTTCATGGGGAACGCTTTCAACATTGCACTTGGTACTTGTACCTAGTTGATATCATGCTCTTTGTATATGGATGGAAACGTGGTAACCATAATGAGCCTCTATGAGATCATTATGGTTACTATGTGTGTTTCCACCATGACAAAGCATGGATTAGACCGTGCCAGTGCTTTCTCTAACACACATACATAACTCCATGGACTTACAAGCTCCTTTCATTTCAGACCGACGTCCATAAACAAAAGAGCATGATATCAACTGGGTACAATGTACAAGTGCAATGTTGAAAGCTGCTCATGACAAAGATGGTTCTACTAATTCCCAACGTATAAGTGCAAGCATATACAACATAGATGACACAATGGTTCAAGTTTATTAGGGGCAAGAAAAGTAAAGTGTGCCATCAAGTTCGTGAGAGCTTTAATCACTAATTTTCTCATAGAAAGTTTAATTCGGAAGGTAGATAAAAACATGAATATACTTGGAATAGCAAATGCTAATAGGTATGTATGGTGGACTCTTTGGAATAACTTGGTTTTAGGAGTTGGATGCATGAGTGGAACTCATACTTGGTTATGGAGGCTAGCAAAAGACTGGGAGCGACCAACTAAGAGAGCAATAATGGCCATAAGCATGCAAAGTGACAAAACATCATTAATTAAAGCATAAAGTGATATTAAAGTCGAAAACTAAAGGATCATAAAGGCTATGGTAACTTGGGATAGTCATAACATGGTGTGAGCATGCGCCAAGTGAACCCAAATAAAGCATCAAAGGAGAATACCATAATACTATGCTTTAATATGCTAAAACAACGCATGATTCTTCCAAGGCACATTAAGAAATCTCAATTATTTATAACATGTCATGCTACCGCAAAGATCACTAAGCATAAAGCAAAAACAATATCAAGCATGGCATGACAAAGCATAAGCCACAGTCAAAAGCCAGCTCTCTTTACCACTTAGCATGAACTTTCCTACTCTTTTCCAATCCAAACCAAACTATTTCAAAATCAATGCATTAAAGAGGGGGTCCAACCAATTTATTCAGCAAACTAAGCAAACCAAGCAAACGAAAACCAAAAACAAAAAACAAATACGCTCCAAGAACAACACAACTGTGCATGAAACAATAAAAATGAAGTGTTTGGAAGAAACCTAAATTTTTTATTGATGAAGAAGGGGATGCCTTGGGCGTCCCCAAGATTTAATGCTTGTACTTCTTGGATATTTCTTGGGGTGACACGTGTGGAATCCCCAAGCTTGAGATTTAGTCCATTCTTTATCTCATTACATCATTCTCTCCATACACCTGAAATTTTTCCTTCATACAAAACTTCACACAATCTTTATTAGCAACATTAGTGCACTCAAGATAATAAGTATTTGGGTTGAGTTTCAACACCAATAAAACTTCCATTAAAACACAAGCTACTGAAACACTTCCCTTGAAAATCTCAATTCCCCAAAGGAGAACCCAAAAAGGAATCAACAAGAAGCAAATGCAAATAATGGCAGAAATCTATCAAAACAGACCAGCAGGTAAAAACCAATATTTTCGAAGACCTTCTGTTGCTTAAATCGAAAAGTGTTGAACTAACAAAAGTTAGATAACAACCTGGGGCAGAAGCACATAAATTAACGCCTCAAAAAGACGTACAGAGATTTTAGACGAATTTTTCCGGTGAAGCACAAAAATCTGTTTCGGGACAACAACTTTCCCAAGGATTACTTCAATCTCATTAGAGGTTACTCTTGGCACAGAAAGCAAAAAAAAGGATAAGGAGAGGTTATTACTGAAGCAATAGCTTCCAAGACTCAACTGAAACTTTTGGGTTATCTCCCAATAAGTACTTTTCTTTAACGCCTTTAAGTTAGGCATGATAGTTTGAGAAGATGCTCACATAAGAAATATGAATTGAAGTAAAAGAGAGCATCAAGAAGAAAATTCAAAACACATTTAAGTCTAACCCACTTCCTATGCATAGGAATCTTGTAAAGAAACAAGTCATGAAAGCACAAAGCAACAAGCATAGGAAAGCAAAACAAGTGCAACTTCAAGACTTTCAACATAAAGAGGTGAAACTTAATATTATTGAGATGCATAAAACCATGTTTCCCTCTCTCATAATAACTTTCAGTAGCATCATGAATAAAATTAACAATATAACTATGACACGAAACATTCTTATCATGAGCCACACGCATAAAATAATTAATACTCTCCACATAAACATAGTCATTCTTATTAATCATAGTGGGAGCAAATTCAACAAAATAGCTATCATTATTATTCTCATCACCATAATCATCAAATATAGGAGGCATATTGTAATCATAATTAATTCTCTCCTCAATAGTAGGTGGACTGAAAATATCACACTCATCGTTGTAATCATCATATATCGGAGGTATAGTATCCTCAAAGTAAATTTTCTCTTCCGTGCTTGGGCGACTAAAAATATCATGCTCATCAAAACCAGCTTCCCCAAGCTTAGACTTTTCCATAGCATTAGCAATAATGGTGTCCAAAGAATTCATACTAACAACATTGCTATTAGCATGCAAATAAAGTTCCATAGGTTTTTTAATTTTCTCTTCAAACACTTCATGTCCTAACTCAAAGAGAAATACTATAAAGCTCTCTAATTTTTTTGTTCTTTTCCATTAAGCCTAACTAGTGAAAACAAGACACAAAAAGACAAAATTGCAGAATCTAAAGGAAATAACTTCGAGCACTCACACAAGATGATGTGAGTACCTTTTACCTTACCTCCCCGGCAACAGCGCCAGAAAATACTTGTTGGCGTGTGGTTGACGTGGGAGCTTCTTCTTCTTCTTCAGTCCCCGGCAACAGCGCCAGAAAATAGCTTGATGTCTACGCACTTCTATTCTTGTAGACAGTTGTTGGGCCTCTAAGTGCAGAGGTTTGTAGAACAGCAGCAAGTTTTCCCTTAAGTGGATAACCCAAGGTTTATCGAACTTAGGGAGGAAGTGGTCAAAGGTATCCCTCTCAAGCAACCCTACAATCAAGATACTAGAAGTCTCTTGTGTCCCGAACACACCCAATACACTTGTCAGGTGTATAGGTGCACTAGTTCGACGAAGAGATAGTGAAATACAAGTGGTATGGATAAAAGACAACGGTGCTAGAAAATAGCTTGATGGCGTGGAAGTGACTAAAGGCAAACTGAAATAAAGATGGCAACAAGCAAACATGTAACTGATCTAGTTGCAAACGGTGTTTCAATGCTTAGAAATAAGGCCTAGGGATCATACTTTCACTAGTGAACACTCTCATATAAATATATTATCTTCATGATACTACTCTGAACTAATATTCGGTTGGACACTCTAATCCATGGTAGGGCTATAACAGCACACCTCAAAGTAAGCCTTTCCCATCTAGAAAACCCCACACTATCACCTTGAGCTCTAGATGGTTCCAACAAACACCACAATTTCATAGAGACATCCAACTCCAAATATAACTCATAACAAGTATTTGTAATCTCTAGCCTAAGTGCCACCATGGTGTGCATGCTATCACTTTCACACACATGGGGAGAGCAGAGATCTATTAAAGCACTTGAGTAGCAAAGTAGATCTACTTGATTACAAAGATCATGATCACAATATGATCATGCATAGAGAGAGAGATGAACACATAGCTACCGGTAGAACCCTTAGCCTCGAGAGAGAACTACTCCCTCATTATCATGGGAATCAACAACGGCGATGAAGATAGTGGTGGAGATCGATGGAGATGGCTCCGGGGGCACTTCCCCGTCCCGGCAGGGTGCCGAAAGAGAGACTTTCTGTCCCCCGAATCTCCCCTTCGGTGGCGGCGGCGCTGCAGAACTTTTCGTGGCTGGAGGCTGTTCGATTTAGGGTTTTTGCATCGGGAGGCATCTTATAGGCGAAGAGGCAAGGTCGGTGGGCGGCCAGGGGGCCCACACCATGCCCTGGCGCGGCCTAGGGCTGCCCACGCCAATTGGTGGTGTGGTCGCCCTGTGGCCTCCCTTCGTCTCTCCTTCGGACTCCATGTGTCTTCCGGTAAAATATTGACTTTGGCTTTTGTCCCATCCAATTCCGAGAATATTGATTTTCTGATTTTCCTGGAACCAAAAACAGCAGAAAACATGCAACTAGCACTGTGGCATCTTGTTAATAGGTTAGTCCAAGAAAGTGTATAAAAATACTCCAAAGTGTGGACAAAACATAAGAAAGTAGATATAAAACAAGCATGGAACATCAACAATTATAGATACGTTTGCAACATATCACCCGCTAGGAGGGGCGACCAAAGATGAAGTGACCGACGTGTCTAGTAAGCTACCACCGCCACCCTCAAGCTTCCTTGGGCCGGGGGCTGCGCTAGCACCCGCTAACACCCTCCTGTGTTCCCACCGGAGGCCATCGGAAATCGCCCATGCGTGTGATCTTGGCTTGTTCGACTCGTGGATCTAGTGGGGTATTCCCTGCACACCATCAGTCGACATGCCCTCACCTTGCCAGTTTTGTCCCCTACCCATTGTGGCACCACGGTGGAGGAAACCTAGAACCTTCAGAGGGGAGACTAGCACATGGTCCGACTCCCCACAGGCTCCATATGTATGCCCATCGTGAAGCGTCGTGAGGGCACATCTGGTCAAACTTTAGATCGCATGACGTGTTGTTCATCCAAGGGGGCGCTTCGGCTTTTCCCCCGCACAACACCGTCAAGCGGCTCACCAGAGAGGTGTGCACCGTGCATCCAAGCATGGAGGCACGATGCCCCCTCAAATGGTTAGCCGTGTCGGTCACCTTTGACGATCAGGATCACCTCGACCGATGCACGGGCGTGGGGATCCTGTTGTTGGTAGTCTCTCCGACTATCAACAACGTCAAAATGACCAAGATGCTGGTGGATGGAGGTGCGGGCCTAAACCTCCTATCCGCCCAACTCATGAGACAGCTCCAAATCCCTATGGAATGCATGTCCCCCAAGGGAGCGTTCCAGGGGATCAACCCGGAGGCGACCCAACCGCTGGGGCAGGTCACCCTGCCCGTCATGTTTGGGACACCCGAGAACTTACGCATAGAGAACATCACATTCGACATGGTGGTTGTTGCCCTACAACGGCATACTTGGTCAACCTGCCTTGGTGAAATCCATGTCAGCCACGCATTACTCCTACAACACCATGAAGACCCCGACCATGAAAGGGGTCATCATCATCCAGTCCGATCCTTGGGACACCATCTTCTGCATGGAGCAGTCTTACCAGGAGACTGCATCAGCGGTTTTTTGGGGCTCATGGGAACCTAATGCATTGGGCATGTTACCTATGCCGAATAAGCGCTAACCGAGGATCGTGACCTCATCAAGAAGGCCCCTCTGCTAGAGTGAGGAGGATGTCCCATCACCATTAGGGGGCGCCTCACCCACAAATAGGAAAGTGTGCTCATCACCTTCCTCCGGGAGAATGCTGATGTGTTTGTCTAGGAACCAGCTGGTCTTCCTGGGGTACCGAGGGAGGTGATCGAGCACTGACTAGAAGTTTGCCCGAGAGATCACCTGGTAAAGAAGAAGGTCCGGTGCCAAGCATAGGATAAGCAGGACTTCATCATCTCGGAGGTTCGAAAGCTAAAGGCCGCTCAGGTCATCCGTGAAGTATGGAACCTGACTTGGGTTGCGAACTCTGTCCTGGTTCCCAAGTCGCACAACAACAGCAAAAGGATGTGCGTCGACTTCATGGACCTGAACAAGGCCTACCACAAGGATCCATTCCCTCTTCCACGAATCGACTAGATAGTTAATTCCATGGCAGGGTGTGATCTCTCTTCTTCCTCGATGCCTTCTCCGGCTACCACCTGATTAAGATGGCAAAATAAGACAAAGAAAATACGGTGTTCATCACCCCAGAGGATGCTTTTGTTACACTTGCATGCCCTTCAGGCTAAAGAATGTCGACGCCACGTTCCAGCACGCCATGAGGGTGTGTCTGGGAACCCATATCAGCCTCAACATGGAGGCCTACATCGATGACATCATGGTCAATACCGAGCACCACCGCACCTTGCTTAGGGACTTGGATGAGATGTTCAAAAACCTGCGCAAGGTCCACCTCAAGCTTAACCCTGAGAAATGTGTTTTCGGGGTTTCCTCGAGAAATATGCTCGGTTTCCTAGTTTCTCACCGGGGCATCAAAGTTAATCCCGACAAGAACAAGGCCATCGACCAGATGGAAGCTCCTAGACAGGTCAAGGAGGTGCAGTGTCAAAACGGGTGTATCACAACCCTGGGATGCTTCAACTCTCGGCTAGGAGAGTGATCCCTTCCATTCTTCAACCTCTTGAAGAAGTCGAGAGACCTCAAATGGACCCTGGAGGCAGAGGCCGCGTTTCAAGATCTGAAGCGCTACCTCACCTCCCCTCTGGTACTGGTGGATCCCAAGCCTAGGGATCCTCTACTACTATATGTCGCTACCACAACTCAAGTGGTTAGCACAATGCCTGTTGTGGAGAGGGAAGAAGATGACCCGCGTGTCATCACGAAGGGCCCCCGTCAGCGGACCAAGCCAGGTACACTTCCTGAACTCGATGAGTTAGGAAGTGATCCTGGATGCCTAGAAGTGCCTCTTCCTGATCCTGACAAGGTGGAGCCCGTGGAGGGAGATGACCCGGACATCATTGTTGAGGTCCTCGGTCCATGGACTGAGTCAGGCACAACTCCTGAACTCTGGGAGTTAGGAAGCGACCCTGGATATCCGAAAGCGCCTCCTCCTAGGTACTGCAACTCGAGCGTTGAGGAGTAGTAGGATCCCCCAAAACAGTAAAAGGTGCAGCGCCCTGTGTATTTCATTAGCACGATGATGCGCGATGCTCGAGTTTGTTACCCTACGCTCTAGAAGCTCCTTCTCGGTATCCTCATTGCATCGAGGAAGCTTCAACACTACTTCGAGGCCCATCGTGTCACCATGGTGACCAAGCATTCCTTGGAGCGCATGTTGCACAACAGGGAATCCACGAGGCGAGTGGCGGAATGGGCCATGGAGCTATCTGGCTTTGACCTTCATTTTTTCCACGCCCAAACCATCAAGAGCTCGACTTTGGCTAAGTTCATCGCCGAATGGACTCCCACCCTAGAGGACAAGGAGGAACCTACCTCCTCCCTTCCCAAGAGTACTGACCATGCGACTAGACCATGTACTTCGACAGTTCTTACTCAATCGACGGCTCGGAGGTTGGCGTGCTCCTAGTGTCAGCAACCGGAAGCGAATTAAAGTACGTGGTCCAGATGTTCTACCATAGATAACATTCGACCAACAACACCGCCGAGTATGAAGGCCTACTCACCAGCCTCATGATCGTGAAGGACATGGGGATCAAGCGCCTGGTCGTCCCTCGGATTCACAGTTGGTCATCAACCAGATCAATAAAGACTACGACTCCCCGTGGACAGCCCCTGATACATCCATTTTGCATCACTATTCTATGTTATAATTCACTGTTATTCATTGATATATTTCGTATTGAGAGGTGATACTTATGTTATTTCATCTGTTTTTGCATGGTTGATGACTTTTGGAGCATGGACCGCTGCAGTCAGGATTCTGATGGAAAAGGTGCTGTTTGGAGGCAAAATTCGCGAAGTTCAGAAAATACGGGACAATATTCGGAAAATCCTAATTTTCCAGAAGACGAAGGAAGCCAGAAGGGGGGCTGGAGATGGGCCACAGGGGGCCCACACCACCCCCTGGCGCGGGCAGCCCTAGGCCGCGCCAGCAGGTGGTGTGGCCGCCCTGGCCCACTCCAGGCTCTCCCCTCTGGCGTATATTATCCTCCCGAAACCCTAAGACTCGGGGGGCGACCACAGAAAGATTCCGCCGCCTCTGCGGGGCGGAAAACACCGAGAGAGAAAGATCTCTCCGGCAGACAGATTTCTGCCAGGCGAATTCCTTCCCGGAGAGGGGAGATCGTCGCCATCAACACCACCATCAAGTTGGACTTCATCGAGATCATCATCATCATCATCACCACCATCATCACCATCAGCACCATCTCCATATTTCTGTAACAATTGCGTTGAATCTTGCATTAGTTCATAGGGGAAACTTTCCCGATGTTGATTACTCTTTGTAGTTGATGCTATTGAGTGAACCGTTGAATTATTGTTTATGTTCAGATTATTATACATCATTATTCCATCTCTGATCATAATCCATATGATGTCTTGTGAGTAGTTCGTTTTGTTCTTGAGGACATGGGAGAAGTCATGTTGTTAGTAGTAGAGTTGTGTTGAGAAAGATTCAATAGTTTGATATTTAAGTTGTGGTGTACTTCTTCTAGTGGTGTCATGTGAACGTCGACTACATGACACTTCACCTATATGGGCCTAGGGGAATGCATTGTGTATTTGGCTACTAATCGTAGGGGTTGCGGTGTGAAACCTAAACCCCCGTTAGGAAACCATTGCACAAGGGATGTAAGGGTCTTAGAGTTTAAAGTTGTGGTTAGGTTTCTACCTTAATTACTTTCTTGTACTTACGGATGTTTGCAAGGGGTATAATCACAAGTATGTATTAGTCCTAGGAAGGTCGGTACATTAGCACAGGTTCACCCACACAACACTTAGCAAGCTAAAGAAGATTAATCAACTATATGAAGCAAAAGCACTTGATAGTCTTCCCATGTGTCCTCGAGAACATTTTGTCATCTCAAGTAATACAACAGGCTTGTCCTTTGCTGAATAAAGGATTAGGCCACTTGCTGCATTTATTCCTACTGTCTTTTGTTTACTCGTACTTTGTTTATTTGCTTTATCAAAAACCCCTAAAAATCCATTTGCTAAGTATTTGCAGAGAATTCCTGATCCATACCACTAGCCAGCACCTTTTCCTCCTCGTTGGGTTCGACACTCTTACTTATCGAAAATACTGCGATACACCCCCTATACTTGTGGGTCATCAAGACTATTTTCTGGCGCCGTTGCCGGGGAGTGAAGCGCTATTGGAGAGTGGAACTGGTAAAGGAAACTTCTACTGTGAGTATTGTTTACTTATATTAGTTGCTTTATTTTTGTTATGGATAATTTGCTGAGTTCCTTATTTGATAATGGTACTACCACTGCTAAGGTAGTAGATAAGCCACCACCTGCTAAGAATGATGTTTTTAAAATACCTACAAGAATTATTGATCGTGTTATGGATAACTACTATCCATCCCGGTGATCATTTACTCTTTATACACGAATTATGCGGGTTGTTCTAGTGTGCAGGTATTACTATAGATCAAGTTAAGAAGAAGTTATTCTCATTATCACTAAAAGGAAGAGCTGAGGAATGGTATAAGCTGCTGAAGAATGGTCAAGCTCTGGAATGGGAGGAAATAGTGCCTCTATTTTATTCAAAGTTTTATCCTCCTAGTGAGATTCATAAAGATCGGAATCAAATATACAACTTTTGGCCTCTTGATGGAGAGAGTACATCTCAAGCTTGGGGGAGATTGAAGTTACTAATGCTCAAATGTCCCGTTCATGAGCTCCCCAACAATATTATTATCAATAACTTTTATGCAAGACTCCCTCTACATGATAACGATTTATTGGATGCTTCTTGTGCTGGATCATTCACTAGCATGGAAGAAGAAGCTAAATGGGATCTTCTGGACCGTATTCAAGACAATGCTGAAGCATGGGAGAATGAAAAAGGTAGAAAGTTAGGTATAAATTATGATTGTGAATGCATTGAATCTTTTATGGGAACTAATGACTTTCAAAATATTAAAAATGCTTATGGTCTAGACTCTCAAGCTATTGCTTCTTATTTTAAGGCTTTTGCTTCCTACATTGAAGTGCCTAAAAAGAAGTGGAATAAGTATCATGAACCTTATAAAGATATTGCTAAGAGTGTTCCTGCAAGAAATACTAGAGTTTATACTACTAATCATGTCTTACCTGAACCTTATATTGAGAAAATGCCTTTCCTAGTTAAGATAAGGGAACATTCTATGATGGCTAGTATGGTAGATGAAAGTATGAATAAAGCTGTTGAACCTGATAAACAAAAGGTTGATGAACCTATAATAGCAAATGTGAAAGACTTTGTTACTAAATATGAGAAAGAGGGACACCCTATCCTTTGTAAGGATACCTCTAATATTGTTTCACAAAGTAGTGTTATGAGAGCTAGTATTCCTATGTTTGCTGTTAGAATAAGTGATCATTGCTATGACGGTCCTTGTGATAGTTATATTGTTAAGTTTATGCATGATACTGAAAGTTACTATGAAAGAGGAAAAAGTGTTCTTATGCATCTTAATAATATCAAGTTTCCTCGTTTTATGCTGAAAGTTTTTATGTTGCATCTCTTTTGCCTTCTTATGTAAGTAGCCTCTGGTTTCAACAAATTGTTTGTTTAAAAAATTCCCTTGCATAGGAAGTGGGTTAGACTTAAATGTGTGTATTTTTGCTTCTTAATGCTCTCTTTCACTTCAATTCATATTCCTATGTGAGCATCATCAAAATTATCATGCCCATCTTAATGGCAATAAAGAAAGAGCTTTTTGCGAGACAACCCAATTTGTTTTTGCTTTCAGTTTGTTTTTGTTTCTTTGAGTCTTGGAAGTTATTACTTCGGTAATAACCGCTCCTTATCCTTTTTGTTTGGTTTTTCTGTCAAGATCAAACTCTAATGAGAGAGAAGTAAGATTTGGGGAGGTTGCTGTCCCGAAACAGATTTTTGTGCTTCACCGTAAAAATTCGTGAGAGATATCTGTATGTCGGATTGAGCTGTATTGTTTTGTGCTTCTGCCCCAGGTTGTTATTTAACTTTCGTTAGTTTTGCACTTTTTGATTTGAGTAACAGAAGATTTTCTAAAAAATTGATCTTTACCTGCTGGTCTGTTTTGACAGATTTTTGCCACTCTTGCATTTGCTTATTTATTCGATTTCCTTTTTGAATTATTTTTGGGTTTTCGGAAGGACTTGCTTCAGTAGCTTATGTTTTGATGGTTTTCAGTTGAAGTTGGACTCAAAAGGTTTTATCACTTCACTTATATTAATGTTGCTAATGAGAACTGTGTGAAAGAAATTTCTAGGAAGTGGAGATAGTGGTGTAATAAGAAAGAGAAGGGTTTTATGACTCAAGTAATAAGTGTATGAAGATGAAGATACCGATGATATTCAAGTGATGACTGCGGAAGAATCTACTAGATACCAAATTCAGAGACCTGCAGAGTCCGTTTTCAAATAGGTAACAGTTCTGGTAAGAAAAGTTCCGCGAAAATACCATCCAACTATATTTTTGCAGTTTTTAGTCAATAAGGAAAGTTATGAAGTGAAAAAGGGACGGAAACAGAGCCAGGGTGGCTGACACCACCCTGTGGCACGGGCCCACCCCTGGCCGCGCAACCAGGTGGTGAGTCCACCCCGGACTCCGCCTCCGACTCGTTTTCTCCCAGTACCTTCCTTTTGATATGAAACTTCGTAATATATAACCCCCCAAGATCCCCCGAGGTTCGTATATTGTGTTTTCGTCGTGTTTTTGTTTCGATCTGTTTCTGCCAGGACATACTCTTTGAAGGTTTAGAAGCACAATGGTGTCCTCCTAGGATAAAGGGAAGGAGCCTATGGAGGAAGACCTCCAAGACCCCGGGAAGGAGAAGGAGATCAAAAGTGAAGATGAAGAGGAGCAAGGCCAACATCCGCACACCGGCACTACCATTGCAAGCATTGGAGTGGTGACAAAACCTGCCAGGGTTAGAAGGACTGCACAGATGCAGACTGGGGGGAAAGCTCCTCGTCACTGCTTGGCTCCATGGTCACCTTATCCAAGTACCAAGAGTCCCTTCCATACCTTTATCCATAACCATGCAGGAAAAGAAGACCACAAGGAAAGAGAGCGGAAAAGGAATCACAAGAGCTGGGATCCACAATCTAACATGATCATGTACCGCATCAAGCACAACTCGGAGTTGATTCGTACCCTCACTTTCGAGATTGAGGACTTGGGGAAACTGATTAGAGAGCTCATCGACAGGATACCACCACCTAAGGAGTAATTCGTCATCAGGTTTGGCGTCCCCTTGGTTTGTTCCAAGCTTGGGGGAGTGCCGCGGTATCACATCACTATCTTCTATCTTTTTACCTTTTTAGTAGAGTCATATCATGAATAGAGGAGTTATTATGTAGTATGGTTTGCATTATGGAAGTGTCCCCTCTCTCGTTAGATAAGTATCCCTTGGTGTGAGTTGTCGTTATGGAATATTAATGAGAAGTTCTATCATTCACTCTTTTTCATAGCTTATATTAGTTTTCAATTCATGGTTATATGATTGATCTTGTTGTTAGTATTGGTATCACTTTGGGATCATTGAGTTAATTTAGTTGGTTTTGGCAAACCTGGCTTGGTCAATAGCACACTATTTTTGAGAGTTGAATGAAAAAGATAAAAGTATTCTAAAGAAAAATAATCTCATCATCTTTATTTCTTGATTTGCTCCTAAGTTTAGTATTCTCTAGTTAAGATCTTTTGTGCTTCCAAGGAAGATTGCATGTTTATCTTTATCACTTGTATGTTTGTTTGTTTCCTTCAACTCTTGTACTTTCTACCCAGCCTTGCTAGCCAAAAAACTGTACTGAGAGGGAATTATTCTTGTGCATCCACTCCTTTAAACCAAAACCTTTGCCATCTGTGTCCACCATACCTACCTAGTAGCATTATTGCTATTCCAAGTAAATTCTTGTTTTGCCTACCTTCCAAATTAAACTTGTTATGTGAAAATTAGTGATTAAAGCTCTCACGAACTTGATGGCACACTTTACTTTCTTGCATTTAATAAATTTGAACCATTGTGCTCACCTATGTTGCGTATATGCTTGCACTTTGTAAGTTGTGAATTAGCAGAACCATGATGTCATGGGGAACGCTTTCAACATTGCACTGGTACTTTGTACCTAGTTGATATCATGTTCTTTTGTCTATGGATGTCGTCGGTGTGAAATGAAAGGGGAGCTTGTAAGTCCATGGAGTTATGCATATGTGTTAGAGAAACGCCTGGGCCGCTAGTCTAATCCATGCTGACATGGTGGAAACCTGCAGCGTAACCATAACGAGCATCTATGAAGCATTCTTCTTATAAAAAAGGTCCTATATTGAGAAAAAAGAGAAAAAGAAAAAAAGAGATTATGAAAGGAGGAAAGAGAGAAAAAGGCACCATATTCCCATGGTAAATAAGAAGATTGCTGAGATGCTTGTTGTCTGCTTGCCTTGTCATTTTGATATGGGGATTCTTCCGTATCATCGGGCAAGGGGTACCCCGTTGGCGGTTCTCTATGAAACACATATGCTTACGATGACAAGAACTTACCGGTGACTAAACTTGAGTAGCATGAGGAGCGGCCCTCATATTCAAGGGACATGAGATTCTCAATTTACAACTTGTCAATGCATATCCTCATATTTGATCACTTTAGCCTTAATCACCTAAAGATGCCTATGATAGGGGCAATGAGAGCTGAAAGCTAATAAGTATCATAATTTTTGGGAGCTCTTTATAAAACTTGAAATCCCTGCTTCCCTTTGTGAAGGACCTTTCTTTTACTTTTTAGTTGAGTCAGTAAACCTATTCCCTTCTACCTCAGCAAGTATTTTGAGTTGTTGTGTTTCATTCATTCATATGATGAATTATTCATTCATGTTTCTTATGTTCCTTGTTTTGCACATTTCTCTTATCTAGATGTTTACTACTTTGAAAGCTATCACTGAAAACCAGTTATTTGTGAACTCCAGCAAATTATCAACTATTCTTCGACCAAGAGCTAAGTTTGCCATTATCAATTATGATTTACTTTATATATCTTTATTGTGTTTCCTTTACTCATTGCAAGTTGAGTTATATAATAGTGAGTTGTCTTCTAGTATGATCTATGTATTTGATGAATATGATGCTTCTTGTCCGTATTCTTTTATCGACTCTTCACTCCATAAACCTGAGGCCATGTTTATTGAGCTCAGTTTCGCTTGGGGACAAGCGAAGTCTAAGCTTGGGGGGAGTTGATACGTCCATTTTGCATCACTATTCTATGTCATAATTCACTGTTATTCATTGATATATTTCATATTGAGAGGTGATACTTATGTTATATCATCTGTTTTTGCATGGTTGATGACTTTTGGAGCATGGACCGCTGCAGTCAGGTTTCTGATGGAAAAGGTGCTGTTTAGAGGCAAAATTCGCGAAGTTCAGAAAATCCGGGAAATATACGGAAAATCCTATTTTTCGTAAGACGAAGGAAGCTGAAGGCTGGAGATGGGCCACAGGGGCCCACACCACCCCCTGGCGCGGGCAGCCCTAGGCCGCGCCAGCAGGTGGTGTGGCTGCCCTGGCCCACTCTAGGCTCTCCCCTCTGGCGTATATTATCCTCCTGAAACCCTAAGACTCGGGGAGCGACCACAAAAAGATTCCGCCGCCTCTGCGGGGCGGAAAACACCAAGAGAGAAAGATCTCTCCGGCAGACAGATTTCTGCCGGGGGAATTCCTTCCCGGAGAGGGGAGATCGTCGCCATCAACACCACCATCAAGCTGGACTTCATCGGGATCATCATCATCATCATCACCACCATCATCACCATCAGCACCCTCATCACCATATCCATATTGCTGTAACAATTGCGATGAATCTTGCATTAGTTCATAGGGGAAACTTTCCCGGTGTTGATTACTCTTTGTAGTTGATGCTATTGAGTGAACCGTTGAATAATTGTTTATGTTCAGATTATTATACATCATTATTCCATCTCTGATCATGATCCATATGATGTCTTATGAGTAGTTCGTTTTGTTCTTGAGGACATGGGAGAAGTCATGTTGTTAGTAGTGGAGTTGTGTTGACAAAGATTCAATAGTTTGATATTTAAGTTGTGGTGTACTTCTTCTAGTGGTGTCATGTGAACGTCGACTACATGACACTTCACCTATATGGGCCTAGGGAAATGCATTGTGTATTTGGCTACTAATCGTAGGGGTTGCCGGAGTGACAAAAACCTGAACCCCCGTTAGGAAACCATTGCACAAGGGACGTAAGGGTGTTAGAGTTTAAAGCTGTGGTTAGGTTTCTACCTTAATTACTTTCTTGTACTTACGGATGTTTGCAAGGGGTATAATCACAAGTATGTATTAGTCCTAGGAAGGTCGGTACATTAGCACAGGTTCACCCACACAACACTTAGCAAGGTAAAGAAGATTAATCAACTATATGAAGCGAAAGCACTTGACAGTCTTCCCATGTGTCCTCGAGAACGTTTGGTCATCTTAAGTAATACAACCGGCTTGTCCTTTGCTGCATAAAGGATTGGGACACTTGCTGCATTTATTCCTACTATCTTTTATTTACTCGTACTTTGTTTATTTGCTTTATCAAAAACCCCTAAAAATCTGTTTGCTAAGTATTTGCAGAGAATTCCTGATCCATACCACTAGCCAGCACCTTATGCTCCTCGTTGGGTTCGACACTCTTACTTATCAAAACTACTGCGATACACCCCCTATACCTATGGGTCATCAACCCCCTATGTCTAAGAAGTCAGAAAGTTCGAGCAGCACTTTGACAGGATCAGAATGGAGCATGCCCCCCACGGCTCCAACATCATCACAAACAAGTTATCGAATATCACATCTTCCTGGGGATACGTACCTCTAGAAGTCCTTGTGGAATGGCTACTCAGGACCTCCATCAAGGTACCCCGCGATCAAGAAAGAACATAACCCTGGGGAGAGCCCTCGGTGCTGACCATTATATGTGAAGATATGGTTGCAGCGCTATGTGCCCACGGGGACAAAGACATGGGAACCATTACCGGCAAGATACCCCGCGGACAAACAAGCATAGATCCATAGGGAAAGCCCTCGGCAAAGACCATCGCATGTGAAGCGATGGCTGCGGAGCCATGTGGCCCCCGGGATGAAGACAAGGGATTGGAGTGGCTACTCAGGCCCTCCATCTAGATACCCCAGGGCGAGCCTTCGGCGCCGACCATCGTATGCGAAGCGATGGTTGTGGAGCCATTTTCCCTAGGGATGAAGATTGAGGATGGAAGAGGCTACTTAGGCCCTCTATCTAGATACCCCGGGGCAAGCCCTCGGCACCGACCATCGCATGTGAAGAGATGGTTGCGGATCCTTGTGCCCCCGGGGACGAAGACAGGGGATGAAAGCGACTACTCAGGCCCTACATCCATATACCCTAGGGTGAGCCCTCAACACGGACCATCGTATGCGAAGCGATGGTTGTGAGTCATGTGCCCTTAGGGACGAATACATAGAAACACTTCCCAGCAAGAGCGTCGTCCCAGCAGAGGAGACACTTAGGATAGACTAGGCCGCAAACATAGTGAGGTACCTCATGGACCGGGAGCTCCCCGATGAGCATGCCAACACCGAGAAAGTGTTCTGACAAGAGAAGATGTACATCCTGGTAGATGGAGACCTCTATCGGAAATGCGAATCCGATGTCAAGCTCCACGACATCTCTAAATAAGAAGGGCACAAGCTCCTTGCTAAAGTCCATGAGGGGTGGTGCTCGAGACACCTCGCCTCATGGACTTTGGTAAGGAAGGCATTCCGCCAAGGGTTCTATTTGCCAATGGTGTTATCGGATGTCGAATACTTGGTCAGGACCTATGACGCCTGCTAGTTCCATGCCAATGACACCCACTAGCCATCTCAAGCTATTCAAATTGTTCCCCTGACATGGCCTTTTGTTGTCTGGGGACTTGACATCATTGGGCCACTCCCACAGGCGGTGGGAGGGTACCTGACATGGGCATAACCTACAGGTACTCGAGTTTGGCATATACGGTCTTGGCACGGCAGAAGCCCACGGTGTTGCCAAGGCCCAATTGAGGATTCGGGTGACTCAAGGAGACTCCGATTGCTTGCAGCACAAGATGGAGCTTAAGCTAGAAAGTTCAAAGGGATGAACCCTAATCTGTAACCGACTCGACCTGCTACCTGAGACCTAGCCTATCTATATAAAGGCTAGGAGGGGGCGGCGAGGAGGACAATCACAACCCTAGTTTCCACAACCATCGCTAGATTGCATCTGCGCACCCCTATAACTTTCGACTCCCTCGATAATTCCAAGAGTAGACAAGCAGGAGTAGGGACCTTTACGAGGCCTGAACCTGGGTAAACCTTGTGTCCCTGTGTGCTTGTTTGCTAGCCGATTGATGCCTCCAGCGCTCCCTCCTTCTCCAAAACCCAAGTCCATAACAATGGGCATCGACGAGTTAAACCCTCGTTAATGGGCGCCGTCTGTGGGAACTGGGAGTGCTGATGTCGCGGCTTCTTTGGCCCCATCAACCGCGATCTACAACTCCACAATAACAGAGATTCGCCAACTCTTCGGCACTTTCAACTTCACCGTCCACATGCCAGCCACTCGCCCGGCTTTCGAGTCCATGGGCGATGGGATCAGCCTGGCGATCAGGAGCTTTCGCTTCCAGGTCGGTCAACTAGGCATGCTTCGCCTGCCTGACCAGCCGACGACACCCGCGATTGCTCTAGCATCGTGGTTCCCGCCACCAATCAACACCCTCAGTGAACTCAACACCCTAGCAACAGCTGGAAGCACGGACAGTGACAGCAGTCGTGAATCCGATCTGGGTGGCCTGGCCACACAAGATGGAGCCTACGACTCTAGATCTGAAAGTTGTGGGAGCAACAGCTTCGCCAATCACTTCATGTGCGCCGTCATCAACACGGGCGACACCGACGTCAATCGCGAAAACACCGGTACTGGTACTGGACTGACCAATGGCGGTATACCAGTCGCAAACGATGGCCCCACCAACGGTGCGCCCACCAATAACGGGACGGGAGGAGAACCGCACCTCATAGCGAATGAGAATACCAGAGAGCGCTTGATGATCAAGCTCAATGACAACGAGTGGGCATGCTGTCGAGAAGCTCTACGGGGCAATCCTCTACCACCTAACTCATCGCAGGACATGCTGATGGGCTACCATTGGCTGCTGAAGGAAGAATTCAAACGCCAACAACAGGTAATCATGCAACTTGAGGCGTGTAGAAATGCGGCAGATGAGTCGAGCCTTCAGCGGGCTCAGCTCTCCTCCCATGGAGGATCCTCCTCCAAAGGCAATGAGTACGTGGCCAACAAAAGATGATCTCGACTGGCCCACCTCACTGACAAGGAGCGCGTAGATGTCGTGGAAGTCCTCAACTTCGGCTCTATGATGGTGGATACGCAGGGAAACATGCTCCCGAAGACACCGGAAGCAGCGGTGATAGCAGCTACCATGTACCTCCTCAACAACCAGCTACCGGCTGGAGATCCGCGAGCTGCCATGCACCGATCTACGATCGCGGGCCTGGGACTAATCGAAGCTTCCCTCTAAAGAGCCAACACCAGAGCCGAAGAAAAGCAAGGCTCTGGCCAAACGCTACACCTCGCCCTCGTCCAGCAATGATAGCCACGACCTGTCTTGATGTTGTCGCTCACAGCGGCACGATCACGACTACGACGCGCGTGATGACATCACGCAGCGCAAAGTCGACAAAATGCGTGCAAGATGCACTCGTTCGACTGACCCAGAGGACGAAGAAGTAGAGCTCTGTGGCGCTAGATGCTTCCACATGGCCATCAGGCAGAAGCGAATGCCTAAAAGGTTCAAACTCCCATCGGAGAACCCAAAATTTGATGGCCTACAGGACCCGAAGATTTGGCTAGAGGATCACATCTCCTCCGTTAGGCTGCATGGAGGGAGTCGAAGCACGGCCATGCAATGCCTGCAGCTACAGCTATAGGGCGTTGCTCGCGCATGGCTCAACAATCTCCCGCGTGGATCCATTCGCAGCTGGGAAGAGCTAGTCTACAGCCTCGTGCGCAACTTCAAGGGCACTTACAAAAGGCCCGCATCAATCAAAGAGCTAAGAGGTTGCCACCAAAGATCTGGCGAGTCGCTGCGCTCGTATATCTAGAGACGGTCTATCATCAAGAACTCTATAGAAGACATCTCCAAGGATCGCGCAATCGACGCATTCAACAGTGGCGTACACCGCAGAGAGCTCAGGGAGGAGCTGGGCCACTCGAAGTCCAAAACAATCGACCACCTGATGGAAATCACGAATTGGTGGGCTGATGGAGAGGACTCGGTGAAAAACCGTGCCTACTCTGACGATGACGAGGACCTCGGGCGCAAACGCGACCGCCGAGGGAAACGTCGAATGCACGGATACGAGGACCGCGATGAAGTCGACATGATCGCAGCCGGCTACGCTAACAAACGCGATGACAACCGCAACAGCGGATATCACAGTGGTGGATACCGCGCCACTAGGAAAACCATGCAAGTGTGGCAGCGCCGCATTCGCAAAGAGGCACCCGCAACATCCATCCGGGACAAACTATCCAGACCATGCAACGTGCACTTCTACATCGACAAGCACGACGACAAGAAAAAGTCCAGCCACCTTCTAAAGGATTGCCGTGAGTTCCTCAAACTCCACAAGGGCCTGGCCTAGATGAATCGCGACGCGGTCAACCAGGGTTATGGAGCTGCCCCAGGCACTGTGGCACATGGAGCTCCTCTACCACCGCCCGGACCACCACCACCTGCGGTTGCACCAGCCCATAACCATGGAGGCGAGGCGTACCCCCGACCACTAGGGAAGATGGGGATGATCCAAAAGGGTCGCCCCTCAAATCAAGCACATAAGGCAATCACTCGCTGATACATTGCAAAGGTATCTATAATTTTTGATGTTCCATGCTTGGTTTTATCTACTTTCTTATGTTTTGTCCACACTTTGGAATAATTTTCATATGATTTCTTGGACTAACCTATTAACAAGAAGTCAGAAAATGAATATTCTCGGAATTGGACGGGACAAAAGCCAAAGTTACTATTTTCCTGGAAGACTCACGAAGCTAGAAGGAGAGTCGGAGAGGGGCCATAGGGTGGCCACACCACCCCATGGTGCGGGTCCACCCAGGCCGCGCGAGGGCATGGTGTGGGCCCCCTGGCTGGCCATCGACCTTGCCTCTTTCTCCTATAAGAGCCTCCTGATGCAGAAACCCTAAATAGTCAATCAGAAATCCATGAAAAGTTCCGCAGCGCCGCCGCCACCGAAGGGGAGATTCGGGGGACAGAAAGTCTCTGTTCCGGCACCCTGTCAGAATGGGGAAGTGTCCCCGAAGCCATCTCCATCGATCTCCACCACCATCTCCATCACCATTGCTGATTCCCATGATGAGGAGGGAGTAGTTCTCTCTCGAGGCTAAGGGTTCTACCGGTAGCTATGTGTTCGTCTCTCTCTCTATGCATGATCTTATTGAGATCATGAGCTTGTAATCTATAGATCTACCTTTGTACTCAAGTGCTTTAATAGATCTCTGCTCTCCCCATGTGTGTGAAAGTGACAGCGTGCACACCATGGTGGCACTTAGGCTAGATATTACAAATACTTGTTATGAGTTATATTTGGAGTTGGATGTATTTATGAAATTGTGGTGTTTGTTGGACTCATCTAGTACTCAAGGTGACAGTGTGGGGTTTCTAGATGGGAAAGGCTTACTTTGAGGTGTGCTGTATAGCCCTACCATTGATTAGAGTGTCCAACCGGAGAGTAGTTCAGCGTAGTATCATAAAGAATAATATATTTATATGAGCGTGTTCACTAGTGAAAGTATGATCCCTAGGCCTTGTTTCTAAGCACTGAAACACCGTTTGCTATTAGATCTATTACATGTTTGCTTGCTTCCATCTTTATTTCAGTTTTACTTTAGTCTTTTCCACGCCATCAAGTTATTCTCTATCACCATTACCAATTATAGTTATCTATACCACTTGTATTTCACTATCTCTTCGCCGAACTAGTGCACCTATACACCTGACAAGTGTATTAGGTGTGTTGGGGACACAAGAGACTTCTTGTATCTTGATTGCAGGATTGCTTGAGAGGGAATACCTTTGACCACTTCCTCCCTGAGTTCGATAAACCTTGGGTAATCCACTTAAGGGAAAACTTGCTGTTGTTCTACAAACCTCTGCACTTGGAGGCCCAACAACTGTCTACAAGAATAGAAGTGCGTAGACATCACTCGCCAAGTCAATTTGGCGATAAACTCTCTGCTATCCACCACTGAGTACCTCAGTGGCAGCGAGTCATGCATCACCTTTGACAAAAGCGACCACCCGCGTCAAGTACCTCGCCCGGGCCACTATCCCCTGGTACTCGAGGCGCAGATCGGCGGGTTCGAGATGAGTCGTGTCTTCATGGACGGCGGAAGCGGCATTAACCTCATGTTTGCGAGTACCTTGTGAGCAATGCGGATCCCCCTGACATGTCTGGAAGTCCTAGATACGATGTTCCACAGCATCGTCCCAGGGAAGGGAGTGTACCCCCTGGGCAAGATCAACCTCGATGTCATCTTTGGCACGTTGCAAAATTTTCGGCGAGAGCGCATCGACTTTGAAGTCGTCGAATGGCCCTCATAGTACCACTGTATCCTCGGACGTGTCGTGTTCACGAGGTTCATGGCGGTACCACACTACGCCTATCTGCAGATGAAGATGCCAGGACCAAACGGCGTCATCACAATCAACAGAAGCTTCGAGAGGTCCGATAGTTGCGATAGGGAATTCAACAGAATCTCCCAGTCCTTTAGCATGCAAGAGGAACTCGCAAGATTGAAGGCGTTGATAGACAACAGTCTTCCTCCCCTGAGCAGGCCAAGTTCACTCGACCTGTCCTTCGACTCATCGGTGCACACAAAGAAAGTCCAGGTCCACCCAACAGACCCGACCAAGACGACCCTCATTGCCAACAACTTGAGTTCCGCATAGAAACTCACGCTCGTCGAATTCCTCCATGAGCACTGGGAAATCTTCGCCTGGTGTCTAGCGGACATGCCAGGGGTTCCCAGAGAATTCGCTGAGCACTCACTCAACGTGAATCCAGACGCAAGGCTAGTCAAGAAGACAATACAGCGACTGTCTGAACCAAGAGCCAAAGCGGTCGGTATGGAGATCGATAGACTCCTCGACGCGAATTTCATACGCAAGATCAAGGAAAACACCTGGCTTGCAAATACAGTGCTTGTGCCTAAAAAGGACACGGATATACTGCGGATGTGCATGGACTTCACCTCCTTAAACAAGCACTGCCCAAAGGATCACTTCCCGTTGCCACGGATCGATCAAATAATCGACTCCACTGCGGGATGTGAGCGTCTCTGCTTCCTCGACGCCTACTCAGGCTACAACCAGATTCGAATGAAGGAGGAAGACCAGGAGAAAACGGTGTTCACAACACCCTTTGGTGTGTTCTGCTACAACACGATGCCCTTCGGGCTAAAAAACGGGGGAGCTACCTATCAGAGTGCATGCAGGCTTGCCTCAAGAACCAACTTGGTTGCAATATCAAAGTCTACATTGATGATATCTCATCAAAACCAAAGAGGAAGCCACATTAATCGACGATCTCCACGAGACCTTCGCTAACCTCGACCGCTACCGGATCAAGCTCAATCCGGACAAATGCGCCTTCGGCGTACCATCCGGGCAACTACTCGGGTATCTCATCTCTGCGAGAGGGATCGAAGCAAACCCGAAGAAAATAAAGGCCATACTGGTCATGGAGAAGCCGAAGAATGTAAAAGGCATCCAATAGCTGGATGGGCGAATTGCAGCGCTTAGTCGATTCATCAGTCGAATGGGTGAAAAGGCACTACCCTTCTACCAACTCCTCCGCAAAGCTGGCAAGTTCGAATGGACGGACGAAGCACAAGAAGCATTAGAAAACCTCAAGCGTGTACTATCCACCTCGCCAGTACTGGTGGTGCCTCGTGAAAAGGAACCGATGCTGGTATACATTTCCTTCACCAACCAGGTGGTTAGCACTGTGCTCGTTGTGGAGCGAGCCGAAGAAAATAAAGTCCATGGGGTCCAGTGCCCAGTATACTACCTCAGCGAGGTGCTCACGCCAACAAAGCAGCGGTACCCGCACTACCATAAGCTGGCGTATGGTGTCTTCATGATAGCCAGGCAAATGCATCACTACTTCTAGGAGCGCCCAATCGTGGTGGTAAACGATACCCCGTTCGAACATATACTCAATAATCCTAACGCCACCGGACGAGTCGCGCTCTGGGGAATCGAACTGTCTCCACGAGACATCACATCTGAGAAGCGCGACGCGATCAAGTCGCAAGTTCTCCCGGACTTCCTTGTGCACTAGATGGAGAACCAGCTCCCCGACAAGCCAGATATGTCCTATCTCTCGACAATGCACTTCGATGGGTCCAAGCGAAAGGACAGAGCTGGCGCAGGTGTCATACTGACATCGCCCCAAGGAGACAAGATGAAGTATGTTCTGCGAATGTAGTTCACAGCCTCCAATAACGAAGCCGAGTACGAAGCCTTAATCCACGGAATGCGGATGGTGAAAGCCTGTGGCACCAAGAGGCTCATCATCTACGGCGACTCCAAGATGGTGGTCAACCAAACGATGCATGAGTGTGACGCACTGAGCGACAA
This sequence comes from Avena insularis, assembly GCA_023614405.1. NCBI lineage: Eukaryota > Viridiplantae > Streptophyta > Magnoliopsida > Poales > Poaceae > Avena > Avena insularis. Next base: position 135,541,058 of record CM042692.1, on the reverse strand, counting down.
CATGATCGCCTATCGCGACCTCTACGACACACTTGAGGGAGACTTCGACGGCTATGAGCTGCGACACATCGGCCGCGAAAGCAACGAAGAGGCGGATATACTCGCCAACATCGGCTCCACCTGCGCCCCCATACCACCTGGGGTATTCCTCGAGTGCATTTGCGAGCGCTCCATCAAGCCCAAGGCTCTAGAGAAGAAAGCAAGCACGTCACCGGACTCAGGGGCTCTGCCACCCAACGAGCCAATGGCACTCGATGACATGGAGCTTCGTATGGGACTTGAAGGCCCAATGGAGGTCATGATGATCGAGCCATCTTGGACACAGTCGTACATCACATATCTGCTCAACAAGAGGCTGCCAGATGACCCGACTGATGCATGACACATCGTGCGATGATCCAAGGCATTCGCCCTCATCAACGACGAACTATACAAGCGCAGCATCACAAGAGTACTTCAATGGTGCGTCTCCAACGGGGACGGAAGGGCCGTCCTCCTCGACATACATGAAGGCACTTGCGGACACCATGCTGGCAGTCGTTCCCTCGTTGCCAAAGATCTACGAGATGGATTCTATTGGCCCACGGCCATGCGCGACGCCAAGGACATCGTCCAGTGCTGCAATGCTTGCCAGCGATTCATGGACAAACCACACGCACCTGGCGCGGAACTCAGGCCAATACCATTGGCTTGGACATTCGCACAATGGGGACTTCACATGGTCGGCAAGCTCCCAAAGTCCTCGCGAGGAGGTTATGTCTACCTCTTAGTCGTGGTCGAAAAATTCACAAAGTGGATCGAGGCCATGCCGATGAAGAATCAATCAGGAGCCAGCACCGTCAAGTTCTTTGAGTCCATCGTCTACCGTTTTGGAGTGCCACATAGCATCATCACGGACAATGGGACGAACTTCACCTCCAAGGAGTTCTAGGAATTCTGCGAAAACTTGGGAATCAACATTAGCTACGCCTCGGTGGCTCACCTTCAGACCAACGGTCAAGTCGAAAAGGCCAACGGCCTCGTCTACGATGGAATCAAGAAGCGACTCCTTCGACCACTCGAACAAGACGCTGGATGCTGGCCAGACGAGCTACAGTCCGTACTTTGGAGCCTACGCACAACTCCAAATAGTGCCACGGGCTACACTCCATTCTTCATGGTGCACAGCGCTGAAGTGGTGCTACCCACAGAATTACGCTACAAAGCCCCACGGGTGGTTGCATATAGCGAGCAAGAGTCAACTCTCGCACTCGAAGATTCCATCGACGTCCTCAATGAGGCACGCGAGATTGCTGCAGAAAGATCAACGATCTATCAGCAGAACCTCCGCAACTACCATAGCATAAGGTTACACCCCAGATCCTTCGTCGAAGGAGATCTGGTCCTACGACTGAAGCAGCAAGGGCACCTCAAACTCGAGTCCCCTTGGGAAGGACCTTATGTGATTACTGAAGTAATCCCAGGTGGCGCCTATCGCCTCAAAGACCTAGAAAGCGGAGTCACATACTCCAACCCCTAGAACGTCGCGCAACTGCATCGTTTCTACCCCTAGTCATTTTTACATTACAAATAAGGCTATTCAACCAGGCTACTTAGCCACACATTGTACCTCGTACTATTCTGCGAATAAATAAAGCTAAGTGCCCCAAAACTCTGTGTCTTTCTCTATTTTTCTTGCAATTTCATCACTCGGGGTCTGCGCCACCCTTTAAACCTTCGTTTTACAAACAAATCGCAGTATCCTGAGTAGTTGACACACTACCAATCGAACCCTTGATAAACACCAACCCAGTTGCAACGCACCTGACAGGTTGGCAAGGTGCTGAGATAAATACACGTCAGGCTAACGAAAAGGAACTGTAGAGTACAATACACTTGAAAATTATACAAGCTAGCAAGCTCTTCACATATCAATGGGTATTAAATACACGCAACACAATCATACGAACTTTACAACAATTATACATCTATGTGCAGGATACAAATTACGCTACTGCTGCAAAATAAGAACATTTGTCTGCTCCTCAAAGAAGTCGACAATGTCCTCTATTGGCTGATAAACCGCTTGATAGTGCGGAACCATGTCCCAAGTCATTCCTTCCGGTGGAGGCGGCGGCCCAGCAGCAACATACGCGACGTCCACATCTGGCTTATGCAGTTGCACCAGCGATAGCGCACACCAAGGACCACGCTTATATCCTGAAACTTCGCCAGAAGAGCCAACAGGCTTGAGGGAACCACGTCGAGAGGAAACATTGCTTGGAAGATATGCCTAAGGCACGACTACGCCTTCTTCAAGCATTGAAGTACTCGCAAAGAACGATCCTGCAGGGTCGCCAACGCGACTGCACGGTCGTGTTCCACCCAATAATACCCACTAGCCTGCAGCTGCTCCTGGGTCAGGTCATTCATTCGAATAGCCACCCGGTCCTTCTCATCCTGCGGATGACAAACACTAACAACTACACCAAGTAAGAGAAAAGTGTAAGGCCAAGGCATCGGCGTGAATGTCTAAAAGAAAGGATAAGAAGATAGAGAGCTAACATTTAAAGTGCTCGTTCAGCTGAGCAACTTCGTCTAGAAGATACTTCTCGCGAGCGGTGGCCTTCTTAGCTTTCGACTTCCACACATCTGCCTTACCGCGGATCATAGGGAACTCACGCTCCAACTGCTTAACACGGTCGCGCAGTCGCGTGAGCAACGACAGTTCCTCCACCTCCGAATGTGGTTGCGTCGTGGTTTCATCGGTGGAAGGAGAGTCATAAGGATCACTCGAAGGACCACTCGAAGGACCCTAGTTACAATCAAGCAAGAGCCAAATGAGACCAATCATACATTGATAAAAAGGAGGATTGCATTCAAATTCGATAAAGGTATCAAGGGGAACCCCCCACAAAATGCAGATCAGCAAAAGAAAGCTACAACTATTACAAAGGGCAGCTATGGAGCAATATGCTTCTTCGACTTGGACTTCAGCTCCGGGGGCTTGCTCGAATCCGTGGCAGTCTCCGATGCCACAGACTTCCCGGTGGTAGCCCCAGACACCGACGCCTTCGCTGTCTTCACTCACCGCAACTCTACAGAATACTTGGTGACTGTCTCGATGAGACGAGGCCTATATTTACTGCATTTAGTGGCAAAGGGAGCAAACACTACCTGCTGGCCTTCCGCGTCAACAGACATCGCCTCAGATATTGCGCTCGGGTCTAGCTCCGCACCATGTGCTTGCGCCATCGTGAGTGCCATGGTAGCACCGAGAGACCACTGACTATTCTTCAAATCCGTCGGGATGCCTTCCGTGAAAGACTCCACCAAGCCATCAAGAGTCTCGATTAAGCTAGCCTTGGGGAACATATGCTCGCGGAGGCGGCTCAGCATGTTCTTGGCCTTCCCGAGCGTATCTTGGAGGGACACGCTACGGTCCTCGACTGCAGCCACGGCACCAGTCAAGGCGTCCACACGGCACAAGGACTGGGCATTGAAGCCTACACCGGCGGCATCTACGTACATAGAGCATCAACACAGCAACATGAAATCAAATAGGAAAAATACAAGTGCAGCTGAACAATACCTGAGAGAGCCTTCGCAATCGAGAAAAGTTGTTATTTTAACAATTTCTCCCTCTAGGCAGTGGAAGCGCGCAAGTCCCCCTCACGCTTCTACGACTCCTCCAGACCCACGACTGCCTCATCGCACCTTTTCTCCGCTGTGGCAAGTCCCTTCTCGAGGGAAGTAACGCGGCGGAGAAGCTCGTTATGCTCCCCTACAAAAGGGCAGAGCCTGACAAAACTAAGTTCACGAAGTCCTACATAAGCAGAGCCAAGAGAGAATATCACTACAAAACCTTCGACTGCGCGGTGGCGATTGTCCAGTAGGGCATGCTGTCGACCCAAAGCAAGGATTTGCTCCGCAAGGCGATCAGATTCCTTCACAATGAGCTACACCAAGAGAAACGAAGACTTAGCATTAGCTAAAAGCACAAAATCAACTGCTAATGGCAAAAAAGACACTCACGCGTTCCTCTAGGGACTCCGAAGATACCTGTCGGGCAGTCGTTCGTGCAACCATTTGGTGCTCCCCAGCATGTGGGGAACTCGAAGAATTGGCGCCGGAGTAGGCCGCCACTGGAGGAGAAGGAGACCGTGCGGCCACCTCCTTGGTCTTGGAGTCTGTGACTTCAGATTCTTTCACAAATTGGCAATTGGCGGAAGACGACGACACTGTTTGACTACAAACAAGACTAGCACCATGATCAGAAGAAAAATTCTAACAAACAACAAGATGCACTCACAAATATCAACAACTTACCTGTCAAACTTATCGAGATCAAAGGAGTCCCCCAATGACTCCATCGGCAACCTCAGCTTCTTTCGAGCTGGAGGAGCCATGGCGCATACAGGCACGGCAGGAATAGGCTCCTCCACAGCAGCAGGAGATCCCTCAAGTGTTGTCAGCGAAGAAGCATCAGAATCCTTGCTGCAGGAGTGCTTGCGAGTGTCGTGGCCACTGGACTCGGGGGCTTCCTCCTCTTCTTCAATCAGGACGGTCAAATCCGACTCGTCCTCTTCCACAGCTTCACGCGGGATAACCCCTTTAGGCTGAGGAGGCCAGCTGGAAGCCACTTTCCAGCCCTACAATCAGAAGAAACATTAGTATATGATAAGCACTTGGCAACCAATCGAAAAATATGGACTACTTTACATGAAAGCTCTACCTCAGGTGGAGGGTTGTTGGCGTCAAAAGGAGGCACGACTGATTCACCTAGGAGATCCTCCTTAGCGGTGTATTTAGTCACCAGTCGCAACCTCATGTCTACCTCACCCGCAGAAATGCCCTCCGTAGATATGCAAGTGACTCGCCAGCACCGATCCAGCGGTACATCGGATGGACCCTAGCCAATAGAGGCTAGATACGGTGGTGCAACCACGTGCAAATGAGTGCAGCCCCACCCTCTTCTTTGCCTATGCGGCCTTCGAGGTTGTAGACACACTAATATAGCATCTCCGTCTCCTTGGACTCGCTAGGCATCACGATGTTCTTCCAGGAGCGCCTCCTCTTGCAAGCTGCCACAGGGTCGAAGGGCACGAGTCCATAGTGCTCTCCGTCGGCCTTCTGGTCACGGATGTAGAACCACTTATCTCTCCACCCTTCGACAGACATAGTGAGCTTGATATCAAAGTAAGTGGCGGAAGAGTCGACGTGGATCCTGCAGTCCCTACATCATAGACTACCGAACCAGAAGCCGACTGACGTTTGAGCTTAAAAATCTTCTTGAAGAGACCAAAGTGTGGCTCGATTCTGAGCCAGCACTCGCAAAGGGTGATGAAACAAGTTATGTGGAGAATCGAATTTGGGGACAGCTGGTGCAGTTGGAGCCCATAGAAACAGAGAAGACCCCTGACAAAAGGATGCAGGGGAAGAGAGAGACCGCGGATGATGAACGCAAGGAACATCACCCGGAAACCAGCAGGAGGAACGGGAATTACCTCCTCGCCAGGCAGGCGGGAGTCATCTTCCGCGGGAGGAGGTGCTCCATCTTGATGGAGATTAAACAACTTCGAGGACTTGATGATGGACGGGCGCCAGGACCCATTGGTGAAGTGAGTCCCCGCACCCTTCTTCTTCCTAGCACCAGCGGCGCTGGTGCCCATGATGCCGGCGCCTCTCTTCTTCTTGGCAGCGACAATGGCGGCCGCAGATCCAACCACAGAGCCTCCTTTCTTCTTGCCCATCTTGCGATGGCGATGCGAGCGCAGGAAGTAACTAGGAAAGACATGAAGCTGGTCTAGTGCCATGGAGAGTATGTGAGCAAAGGAGCAGAGAGAGCAGCAATGGCGAAGGAACCATGAGCAAGAAGAGAGAGGAGAAAAAAATTATCGCATCTGCGCTGCTACTTAACCTCCTAGCGGATTTCATCCAACGGCCAGCAGAAACCCTACTGGGCGCGTGGCGGACATTGCCATTGATGCGTGGCGAAGGTGAATCACGAACCGTCCCCCACAACTCCCATTACATGCAGAAATCGAGGAGACACAGTTAAAACAGAAGATTACGCATGCCTAGTCAAATCAAAGTCAGAAAGTAGGACCCACTGCTCATCACGTCCCGTCAAAGTCGCTCACGCGGGCAAATAACGTCATCACATCGTCAGCACTGATGTCATCAATTCCAGCAGAAGAACATTTTGACTACTTTAGTCCATGCTCGAGTCTTTGACTCAACCAAGCACTCGGGGGCAACTCCTAACAGGAGCGCTAGCCGCGCACCCGAAAGAATTTTTATGCGGGTATACAAGCTTCACGAAAACCCTTCACTCGAATCAATGATTCGATTGTGAACTACAGGTTACTCCCATAGGGAGCGCTAGAAGCACATTCGACTAAAACAAGCAACAAAAGACGACAACAGTTGCAAAATGTTTTTAGTCCCCACTCGAGTCTACGACTCAAATAGGCACTCGGGTGCTACTCCCATAGGGAGCGGTGGCCACGCACCCTATGATTATATTTCCTTGTACATCGTACTATGTTGATAACATCCACACTCGACTGATATGGCGACTCCGCCTCATATTTTCCCTACAAAGAGATTACGTCTCCTGGGTCACCCGAATCATCTCCGTGATGACAAAAATTTGGATGTCGCGCTTACAACGTGAAGATAAGACCTGAATAAGGCCTGGCAACGCATCTGCTGCACACTACCAGAAATATATCCGTACCTATAGGTGCGATGAACATGCCTTGACGGACGGGTCGAGTGCTCACATTTATACACAGGAATTCGACTCCTGTAAGACCTCCACGGCCTGAGTCGAATTACGCCAGCACTTTTCCAAATTCGAGTCCAGGGACTCGAGTTTGAGTAGATTGTGTTGTTTTGCCCTAAAGCAGTTAACTGATACCGATAATAAATCAGGCACGTATATCAACAATCTCTATGACATAGACAGAAGACTCGAAAATATGCTCAGTCATGCACTCGAAAGACTTCATAATGTCTACAATCGAATCTGCGATTCCACTGGACACTCGGGGGCTACTGACATGGGCATACGCTACAGGTACTCGAGTTTGTCATATACGGTCCAGGTACGGAAGAATCCCACGGCGTTTCTAAGGCCCAGTTGAGGATTCGGGTGACTCACGGAGACTCCGATTGCTTGCAGCACAAGATGAAGCTTAAGATAGAAAGTTCAAAGGGACGAACCCTAATCTATAATCGACTATACCTGCTACCTGAGACCTAGCCTATCTATATAAAGGCTAGGAGGAGGCGGCGAGGAGGACAATCACAACCCTAGTTTCCACAACCATCGCTAGATTGCATCTGCGCACCCCTGTAACTTTCGAATCCCTCGATAATTCCAAGAGCAGACAAGCAGGAGTAGGGACCTCTACGAGGCCTAAACTTGGGTAAACCTTGCGTCCCTATGTGCTTGTTTGCTAGCCGATTGATGCCTCCAGCGCTCCCTCCATCTCCAAAACCCAAGTCCATAACAATGGGTATTGACGAGTTAAACCCTCGTCAGTACCATACATACTCGTCGCCATCGACAAATTCACCAAGTGGCCCGAGGTGGATCCAGTTCGAGCTATCACCTCCCAGACTGCCATCAAGTTTATCCGGGGTTGGCATGCCCAACTAGATCATCACCAACATTGGCTCACAGTTCACCAGTTGCGCCTTCATCGCCTACTGTGCCAGCCTCTGCACCAAGATCTGCTTCGCTTCGGTGGCCCACCCTAAAGTAATGGGCAAGCGGATTTCCTCAGCGCAGAGGTGCTACGCAGGATCAAAACCCAGACCTTTGATCGTCTCAAAACCAGCAGACAAAGCTGGATTGAGCAGGTCTCGATCATCCTCTGGTTGATATGGACCACCCTGAGTAGGGCCACGGGAGAGACCCGTTTCTCCCTAGTCTATGGAGCCGAGGCAGTGCTTCCCACTGAACTGTAGCACGGACCCCCAGGGTGGGAGCTTATGGAGAGGCCGCCTAGGGGGAACAAAGAATCAGCGACATCAACTTTCTCGAAGAGGTTCGAAACCTGGTTGTTGTGCGTGCCGCTCACTACCAATAGAGCCTGCACCACCATCGCAGTCGCCGGGTCTGACCGTGAACCACAAAGAAGGCAACTTAGTCCTAGGACTAGAGCGGTCCGCCTAGAGACAGAAGATGGTATGCTCCAACTTGATGTTATCACAAGTTCTACCCGTAAGGTGCTCTAGAATAAGGTTGCACGCTGCCGAGTTAATTGTGTGCAGCGCATGAGTCCAGGAAGGATCACACCACATGTCTTGCCTACTTCCCTAATGGCACGCCATCAGAGCAGTGGGCACAACTGGGCTTGCCTACGGTTGGTCTCCAATGGTGGTCGAGCTACCAAAGGAGCAGAAACGCTCGGGGCTACCCTCGAGCATGTTCAACAATAAGGTTGGGTGCTACCGAGTTAGTTGTGCCACGCGTGAGTCCAGGTGGGATCACCCCGTATGTCTCTCCTACTGACCTGATGGACATGCCATCAGGGCAGTGGGCATAGCCGGGTTTGCACACGGTTGGTCTCCAATGGTGGTCGATCCACCAAAGGAGCAGAAATGCTCGGGGGCTACCCCCGAGCACTAAAAATCCATGTACGCCATCCGAATCCCATAGCACAAGCAATGTATCCAGGACTACCCATGTTGATGAATAAAAATGAAGTGGTCTTTCACGCACTCATTTTTCGTGATCATTCACCCGGGGCTTTGAGAGTTGTGTTGATACGTCTTCCGCGGATGGCTAAGGGATAACTCCCTTAGTCATCATTACCAGTCATCAAACCAAAGAAATAAGGGAAAGACATGTCAACACGAGCCCATGGGCACCAAATAAGTACCTTCTTTTATTCAAGGGCAAAAGTACAAAGCTATGGCTAAGAAATGTTAAGGTCACTTTTCTAAGTCTTACATGCCACTCGCTTGATATTCGATGTAGGTTTGGCCCTATCGTTGTACGGAGTCTTGGGCCAACCACGGGGATGGGGTCCTTCATGGGATCAAGGCCCGCTTCATGGAAGAACTTGGCTCGATGCTGGTTGTTGATACGTCGTAAACGTATCTATAATTTTTGATGTTCCATGCTTGTTTAGTATATACTTTCTTATGTTTATTCATACTTTGAGGTATTTTTATACATTTTTTGAAACTAACCTATTAACAAGATGCCACAGTGCTAGTTGCCTATTTTCTGTTGTTTTTTGTTTCAGAAAAGCTAGTAAGGAAATATTCTCGGAATTGGACCGGACAAAAGCCAAAGTCAATATTTTACCCAAAGCAACTAGGAGTCCGGTGGGCAGCCGAAGAGGGGCCACGAGGCGGCCACACCCTAGGGTGGCGCAGCCAGCCCTAGGCACGCCGCCACCTGGTGTGGGCTCCTCGGGCCTCCATCGACCTTGCCCCTTCGCCTATAAAAGCCTCTCGGGATGAAAACCCTAAGTACCCGATCAAAGACCCAATCATAAATCCATGGAAGAGTCTGTAGCCACCGCCATCTCGATCCCTAGATCGGGGGGATCCGAAGCTCCTCCCGGCACCCTACAGGAGGGGAGAGATCACCCTGGAGGCCTGCTAGCTCGTGGTTGATATCGAGCTCGTTGGGGAACCCCAAGAGGAAGGTATGATGAGCACAACAGTAAGTTTTCCCTCAGTTGTGAAACCAAGGTTATCGAACCAGTAGGAGCAAGGAAACACGTCCAAGGTGTTGTTTCCAACTTGGAATCCTGCACAACACAACCACAAAACTTTGCCCCCAACATACAGTGAGGTTGTCAATCTCACCGATTTTGCTGAAAACAAAGGATTAAACGTACTATGTGGAAGAAAGTAATAGATTGCAGAAAGTAAACAGAAAACAGTAAACAATTGTAGATTGATGGTAAAAGAAAGGACCGGGGTCCATAGTTCACTAGAGGTGACTCTCCTTCAGATAGATGACATGTTGGGTGAACAAATTATAGCGGGGCAATTGACAAACATCGAGAAAGCATACATGCATATACTAATCATCTTGACTCCTATGAGATTTGATTGGGCATTACAACATTATACATAGACCGTAATCCAACTGCATCTATGACTAATAATCCACCTTCAGCTTAACATCTAAACCCCCTCCAGTATTAAGTTGCAAGCAACAGATAATTGCATTAAGCATTGCGTGTAAAGTAAACAATATGATTGTTCTATGAACAAAGGATTGTTGTTTTGTCCCTACTAGCAACAGCACATCTAGTACCTTAGAGATTTCTATCACTTCCCCAGATTACCAGAGGCATGAACCCACTATCGAGCATAAATACTAACTCTTGGAGTTGCTAGCATCTACTTCTCGAAGATAGTTACTAACAACGGAAAGCATGATAATGTTCTTCAAAATGATAGATTGTTCCTCCATAGTTTTAGTGAATAGTTTATTTTGCTCATATTGCATTTGCATGAAGTTTTTAGTGGCTCTTTCAACTTCTAAAATTCTTCCTTCACTAGGTAATCCAGGTTTACCATTATAGCCATAAGTATTATTAGGAGGGTACGGCCTATAATTGTTATTACCATAAGCATTGTTGCCAAAATTGTTATTTCTTATGAAGTTCACATCAACTTGCTCTTCTTGAGCAACCAAAGAGGCTAAAGGAACATTATTTGGATCAATATGGGTTTTCCCATTAACAAGCATAGACATAATAATATCAATCTTATCACTCAAGGAGGAGGTTTCCTCAACAGAATTTACCTTCCTACCTTGTGGAGCTCTCTCAGTATGCCATTCAGAATAATTAACCATCATATTGTCTAGAAGTTTTGTTGCAGCACCCAAAGTGATGGTCATAAAGGTACCTCCAGCAGCAGAATCCAATAGGTTCCTTGAAGAATAGTTCAATCCTGCATAAAAAGTTTAGATGATCATCCAAGCAGTCAGTCCATGAGTGGGATAATTCTTAACCAAAGATTTCATTCTTTCCCAAGCTTGAGTGACATGTTCATTATCAAGTTGTTTAAACTTCATTATTTCACTTCTCATAGATATAATCTTAGCAGGAGGATAGTACTTTCCAATGAAAGCATCTTTGCACTTAGTCCAAGAATCAATACTATTCCTAGTTAAGGAATTCAACCATTCTTTAGCTTTTCCTCTCAAAGAGAAAGGAAACAATTTCAGGTTAATAATATCACCATCTATATCCCTATGCTTTTGCATCTCACAAAGTTCAACAAAGTTATTTAGATGGGAAGCAGCATCTTCATTACCAATACCAGAAAATTGTTCTCTCATAACAAGATTGAGCAAAGCAGATTTTATCTCAAAGAAAGTATCTCCAGGCACAGGTGGAGCAATAGGTATGCTCATAAAATCATTGTTGTTGGTGCTAGTGAAGTCACACAACTTAGTGTTTTCAAGAGTAGTCATTTTTTTTGGGTTTTCAAATAAGAAAGCAAACTAGTAAAACTAAAAAATTTGTGTTTTTGATAAAGAAACAAGCAAACAAAGCAAAAATAAACTAAGCAAAACAAAAATAACAAAGTAAAGAGATTGGTTATGAGGGACTCCCCTTGTGAAGATGTCCTTGACTCCCCGGCAACGGCGCCAGAAAAATGCTTGATGGCTCTGTGTATGGCGCCCAGAAAAGTGTTGGTCGATGATGATGTAGAGCTCGTTGGTAACCCCAAGGGGAAGGTATGATGAGCACAACAGCAAGTTTCCCTCAGTATGAAACCAATGTTTAATCGAACCAGTAGGAGCAATGAAACACCCCAAAGGTGTTACTAGCTGAGCTTTGGCAGGGCGCACTACCGGTGCTAGTAGCAACGTGGAGACCTGCACAACACAACCACAGAACTTTGTCCCCAACTTCCGATGAGGTTGTCAATCTCACCGTGTTTTGCTGAAAACAAAGGATTAAACGTATCGAATGGAAAGAAGTAATAGTTTGCAGAAAGTAAACACAAACCACTAACAGTTTATAGATTGTATGTAAAGGAAAGGACCGGGATCCATAGTTCACTAGAGGTGGCTCTCCTTAGATAGATAACATGCTGGGTGAACAAATTACAACGGGGCAATTGACAAACATCGAGAAAGCAATACATGCATATACTAATCATCTTGACTCCTTTGAGACTTGATTGGGCATTACAACATTATACATAGACTGCCATCCAACTGCATCTATGACTAATAATCCACCTTCAGGTTATCATCTGAACCCCCTCCAGTATTAAGTTGCAAGCAACAGATTATTGCTTTACGAACTGCGTGTAAAGTAAACAATACGATTGTTCTATGAATAAAGGATTGTTGTTTTCTCCCTAGTAGCAACAACACATCTAGTACCTTAGAGATTTTTGTCACTTCCCCTGATTACCAGAGGCATGAACCCACTATCGAGCATAAATACTAACTCTTGGAGTTTCTAGCATCTACTTGGCCAAGATAGCTACTAACAATGGAAAGCATGCAAGATCACAAATAACAAAGACATGATAGAATCAATAATCAATCTGAAATAGCATCTCAATATCCATCGGATCCCCGCAAACACAACAGGTATGGTTACAAATAGATGATCTTGATCATTAACGGTGCTCACAAGATCTAGACATAAAAGCACAAAGGAGGAGAACCAGCCATCTAGCTACTACATGGATCCGTAGTCCAAGGATGAACTACTCACGCATCACACTGGAGGCTTGCATGGTGATGAAGAAGGCCTCCTGGGTGAATTCCCCTCTCCGGCAGGGTGCCGGGAAGAGCTTCAGATCCCTCCCGATCTAGGGATGGAGATGACGGCGGCTACAGACTCTTTCATGGATTTTTGATCGGGTACTTAGGGTTTACGTCCCGAGGGCATCTTATAGTCGGAAGGGGAGGTCGAGGGGGTGCCTGGGCTGGCCACACCACCCCTTGGCGCGGGCCAGGCCTAGCCGCGTGGCCAGGTGGTGTGGCCGCCCTCTGGCCCCTCTCCGTCTCGTATTTTGGCACTTGATGACATCCGGAAAAATAGGCACTTTGGCTTTTGTCCCGTCCAATTCCGAGAATATTCATTTTCTAACTTTCATGGAACCAAAAACAGCAGAAAACAAGCAGCTGGCACTATGGCTCTTGTTAATAGGTTAGTCCAAGAAATCATATAAAAAGTACTCCAAAGTGTGGACAAAACACAACAAAGTGGATAAAACCAAGCATGGAACATCAAAAATTATAGATACATTTGCAATGTATCACGCCATAAAAGGGCTTGATGGCTCAGGATACATTGAGCTTGTTGGGAACCCCAAGAGGAAGGTATGATGAGCACAATAGCAAGTTTCCCTCAGTTATGAAACCAAGGTTATCAAACCAGTAGGAGCAAGGAAACAATTCTAAGGTGTTGCTACCAACTTGGAATCCTGCACAACAAAACCATAGAACTTTGCCCCAACTTACAGTGAGGTTGTCAATCTCACCGATTTTGCTAAAATAAAGGATTAAACGTATTGTGTGGAAGATAGTAATTTCTTGCAGAAAGTAAACAGTAAACGGTAAATAGTAGATAGTAGATTAATGGTAAAAGAATGGACCGGGGTCCATAGTTCACTAGAGGTGATTCTCCTTAAGATAAATAGCATGTTGGGTGAACAAATTACAACGGGGCAATTGACAGACTCGAGAAAGCATACCATGCATATACTAATCATCTTAACTCCTATGAGATTTGATTGGGCATTACAACATTATACATAGACCTTAATCCAACTGCATCTATGACTACTAATCCACATTCAGGTTATTATCCGAACCCCCTCCAGTATTAAGTTGCAAGCAACAAATAATTGCATTAAGCAAAGTGTGTAAAGTAAACAATTCGATTGTCCCATGGACAAAGGATTGCTGATTTCTCCCTAGTAGCAACAGCACATCTAGCACCTTAGAGATTCCTGCCACTTCCCCAGATTACTAGAGGCATGAACCCACTATCGAGCATAAATACTCCCTCTTTGAGTTACTAGCATCTACTTGGCCAAGATAGGTACTAACAACGGAAAGCATGTGATACGTAGCAAACGTATCCATAATTTTTGATGTTCCATGCTTGGTTTTATCTACTTTCTTGTGTTTTGTCCACACTTTGGAGTACTTTCTATACACTTTCTTGGACTAACCTATTAACAAGAGCCATAGTGCCAGCTGCCTATTTTCTGCTGTTTTTGGTTCCAAGAAAGTCAGAAAATGAATATCCTCAGAATTGGACGGGACAAAAGCCAAAGTCAGTTTTTCACCGAGGGACACCCGGAGCCAGAATACGAGACGGAGAGGGGCCAAGGGGCCGCCACACCACCTAGCCGCACGGCCTAGCCTGGCCTGCACCAGGCGGTGGTCTGGCCGCCTGAGGCACCCCCTCGGCCTCCCCTTTCGCCTATAAGATGCCTCCGATACAGAAACCCAAAGGACCCGATCAAAATTCCACGAAAGAGTCTGTAGCCGCCGTCATCTCCATCCCTACATCGGGAGGAATCTGAAGCTCTTCCCGACACCCTGCTGGAGAGGGTAATTCACCCTGGAGGCCTTCTTCATGACCATGCAAGCCTCCGGTGTGATGCGTGAGTAGTTCATCTCTGGACTACGTGTCCATGTAGTAGCTAGATGGCTGGTTCTTCTCCTTTGTGCTATCATGTTTAGATCTTGTGTGCTCCGTTCATGATCAAGATCATATATTTGTAATTCCTACATGTTGTGTTTGCGGGGATCCTATGGATATTGAGATGCTATTTCAGATTGATTATTGATTCTATCATGTCTTTGTTATTTTTTATCTTGCATGCTTTCTGTTGTTAGTAGCTATCTTGGCCAAGTAGATGCTAGCAACTCCAAGAGTTAGTATTTATGCTCGATAGTGGGTTCATGCCTCTAGTAATCTGGGGAAGTGATAGAAATCTATAAGGTACTAGATGTACTGTTGCTACTAGGGAGAAAACAACAATCCTTTGTTCATAGAACAATCGTATTGTTTACTTTACACGCAATGCATAATGCAATTATCCGTTGCTTGCAACTTAATACTGGAGGGGGTTCGGATGATAACCTGAAGGTGGATTATTAGTCATAGATGCAGTTGGATTACGGTCTATGTATAATGTTGTAATGCCCAATCAAGTCTCAAAGGAGTCAAGATGAGTAGTATATGCTTATATGCTTTCTCGATGTTTTTCAATTGCCCCGCTGTAATTTGTTCACCCAACATGTCATCTATCTTAAGGAGAGCCACCACTAGTGAACTATGGACCCCGGTCCTTTCTTTTACTATCAATCTACAATCAACTGTTTACTGCTTTCTATTTACTTTTTGCTAACTATGACTTTCTTCCACTCGATACGTTTAATCCTTTGTTTTCAGCAAAACCGGTGAGATTGACAACCTCATCGCCAGTAGGGGGCAAAGTTCTGTGGTTATGTTGTGGAGGTCTCCACATTGTTGCTGGCACCGGTAGTGCGCCCTGCCAAAGTTCAGCTAGCAACACCTTTGAGGTGTTTCCTTGCTCCTACTGGATTGATAACCTTGGTTCATTACTGAGGGAAAACTTGGTGTTGTGCTCATCATACCTTCCTCTTGGGGTTCCCCAATGGGCTCGATATATTTTAGGCTAAGCAACCGATTTTCGGGCGCCATTGCCGGGGAGTCAAGGACATCTTCACAAGGGGAGTCCCTCATAACCAATCTCTTTACTTTGTTATTTTTGTTTTGCTTATTTTACTTTTGCTTTGTTTGCTTGTTTCTTTATCAAAAACACAAAAAAATAGTTTTACTAGTTTGCTTTCTTTATTAAAAACACAAAAAATGACTACTCTGGAAAATATTAAGTTGTGTGACTTCACTAGCACCAACAACAATGATTTCATGAGCACACCTATTGCTCCACCTGTTCCTGAAGCTACTTTCTTTGAAATAAAACCTGCTTTACTCAATCTTGTTATGAGAGAACAATTTTCTGGTATTGGTAATGAAGATGTTGCTGCTCATCTAAATAACTTTCTTGAACTTTGTGAGATGCAAAAGCATAGGGATATAGACGGAGATATCATTAAGCTTAAATTGTTTCCTTTCTCTTTGAGAGGAAAAGCTAAAGAATGGTTGAATTCCTTGACTAGGAATAGTATTGATTCTTGGACTAAATGCAAGGATGCTTTCATTGGAAAATACTATCCTCCTGCTAAGATTATATCTATGAGAAGTGAAATAATGAAATTGAAACAATCTGATAATGAACATGTTGCTCAAGCTTGGGAAAGAATGAAATCTTTGGTAAAGAATTGTCCCACTCATGGACTGACTGCTTGGATGATTATCCAAACTTTTTATGCAGGATTGAACTATTCTTCAAGAAATCTATTGGATTCTGTTGCTGGAGGTACCTTTATAACCATTACTTTGGGTGCTGCAACAAAGCTTCTGGATAATATGATGGTTAACTACTCTGAATGGCATACTGAAAGAGCTTCACAAGGTAAGAAGGTAAATTCTGTTGAGGAAACCTCCTCCTTGAGTGATAAAATTGATGTTATTATGTCTATGCTTGTTAATGGGAAAGCCCATATTGATCCAAATAATGTTCCTTTAGCCTCTTTGGTTGCTCAAGTAGAGCAAGTTGATGTGAACTTTATAAGAAATAACAATTTTAGCAACAATGCCTACAGGAATAATTTTGGTAACAACAATTATAGGCCATATCCTCCCAACAATGGTAATGCTTATGGAAATTCCTACAACAATAATAGGAGTGCACCCTCTGAACTTGAAGTTATGCTTAAAGATTTTATTAGTAAACAAACTTCTTTCAATAAAACTATTGAGGAGAAACTCTCTAATGATGAAAGAAATATAGCATCAGTGGCTGAAGCTCAATCTTCTTTGAATAAAATGATTGCTAAACCCGAAACTAATGAGAATCCCTTTGCAGCTACTAATGCCATACAAGTTAGAATTGATGAAAATGTTAGACTATTAGCTAAATTGCATGCTAAGTGGGAAAGAGAAGATGAAATTGCTAGAAACATTAGTGTTTCTACTATCACTACACTAGTGTTGAGGCTAGTAATTGCTATACTACTTTAGATGATAATTATGATTTTGATCTTGATGGTTGCAATATCTCTGAAGTTATTAAGGTCCTACAAAAGCTTGCTAAAAGTCCTAATGCTAGTGCTATGAATATGGCCTTTACAAAACACATTACTAATTCTCTCATAAAGATTAAAGAAGAAAAGATGAAACATAAAGCTTCTATTCCTATAAAACAAGAAGATGGTTGGGAACCCATCATTAATATGAAAGTGAATGATTTTGATTTCAAAGCTTTATGTGATCTTGATAGTAGTGTTTCTATTATGCCTAGAAGGATTTATGATATGCTTGATTTGCCACCCTTGGAAGATTGTTATTTAAATGTCCCACTTGATGATAATGCTAAAAAGAAACTCATGGGGAGTATTAATGATGTTCTTATTATGGTTAACAATGCCTATGTCCCCGTTGATTTCTATGTTTTGGATGTTGAATGCAATGCTTCTTGTCCTATTACTTTGGGAAGACCTTTTCTTAGAACCGTTGGTGCCATTATTGATATGAAAGAGGGCACCATTAAATATCAACTTCCACTCAAGAAAGGTATAGAACACTTCCCTAAGAAGAGAGAGAATATTTGTTTTTCCTCTCCTATGAAAACAAAATTTGCTCTTAATGCTTCTTCATTTGAGAACACTTGATTCATTTTCTTGCTTCTTATGCCTAACTTAAAGGCGTTAAAGAAAAGTACTTATTGGGAGATAACCCAAAAGTTTTAGATGAGTCTTGGAAGTTATTACCTCTGTAATAACCGCTCCTTATCCTTTTTATTTGCTTTTTTGTGCCAAGAGTAACCTCTAATGAGAGAGAAGTAATGATTGGGAAAGTTGTTGTCCCGAGACATATTTCTGTGCTTCACCATAAAAATTCGTGTAAAATCTCTGTATGTCCTTTTGAGGCGTGAATGTTTGTGCTTATGCGCCAGCTTGTTTTCTAACTTTCGTTAGTTCAACACTTTTCGATTTGAGTAATAGAAGGTCTTCAAAAAAATTCTCCTTTACCTGCTGGTCATTTTTGACAGATTTCTGCCATTATTTGCGTTTGCTTCTTGTTGATTCCTTTTTGAGTTCTCTTTGGGGAATTGAGCTTTTTGAGAGAAGTGCTACAGTAGCTTGTGTTTTAATGGAAGTTTTATTGGTGTTGAAACTGAACCCAAAGACTTATTATCTTGAGTACACTAATGTTGCTAATAAAGATTGTGTGAAGTTTTGTATGAAGGAAAAATTTCAGGTGTATGGAGAGAAGGATGTAATGAGATGAAGAATGGAGCTCAAGCTTGGGGATGCCACACGTGTCACCCCAAGAAATATCCAAGAAGTACAAGCGTCAAAGCTTAGGGATGCCCAAGACATCCCTTTCTTCATCAATAAAAATCTCAGGTTTCTTCCAAACACTTCATTTTTATTGTTTCATGCACAATTGTGTTGTTCTTGGAGCATCTTCGTTTTTGTTTTTGGTTTTCATTTGCTTGGTTTTCTTAGTTTGCTTGAATAAATTGGTTGTACCCCCTCTTTCATACATTAGTTTTCAAATAAGTTTGGTTTGGTTTGGAAAAGAGTAGGAAAAGTCCATGCTTAAGTGGTAAAAAGAGCTTGTTTTTGACTGTGGCCTATGGTTTTCATGTCATGCTTGATATTGTTTTGGATTTATGCTTAGTGATTTTTGCTGTAGCATGACATGTTATAAACAATTGAGATTGCTTAATGTTCCTTGAAAGAATCATGCGTTGTTTTAGCATATTGAAGCATAGTATTGTGGTATTCTCCTTTGATGCTTTATTTGGGTTGACTTGGAGCATGCTCACACATGTTATGACTATCTTAAGTCACGATAGCCTTTATGATCCTTTAGTTTTCGACTTGTAAGTTTACTTTATGCTTTAATTAATGATGTTTTGTCGCTTTGCATGATTATGGCCATTATTGCTCTCTTATTTGGTCGCTCCCAGTCTTTTGCTAGCCTCCATAACCAAGTATGAGTTCCACTCATGCATCCAACTCCAAATAAAACCAAGTTATTCCAAAGAGTCCACCATACCTACCTATTAGCATTTGCTATTCCAAGTATATTCATGTTTTTATCTACCTTCCGAATTAAACTTGTTATGAGAAAACTAGTGATTAAAGCTCTCACGAACTTGATGGCACACTTTAATATTCTTTCCCCTAATAAACTTGAACCATTGTGTCGTCTATGTTGTATATGCTTGCACTTATATGTTGGGAATTAGCAGAACCATGCTATCATGGGGAACGCTTTCAACATTGCACTTGTACATTGTACCTAGTTGATATCATGCTCTTTTGTCTATGGATGTCGTCGGTGTGAAATGAAAGGGGAGCTTGTAAGTCCATGGAGTTATGTATGTGTGTTAGAGAAACGCCAGGGCTGCCAGTCTAATCCATGCCTAATCTTGGTGGAAACCTGCAGCGCAACCATAATGAGCAATCTATGAAGCATTCTTCTTATGAAAAAAAGAGATAGAGATTGAGAAAAAGAGAAAAAAGAAAAAAAGAGTTGAGAAAAGAGGAAAGAGAGAAAAAAGCACCATTTTCCCATGGTAAATAAGAAGATTGTTGAGATGCTCATTGTCTGCTTGCCTTGTCATTTTCCTATGGGGATTCTTCCGTATCATCGGGCAAGGGGTACCCCGTTGGCGGTTCTCTATGATACACATGTACTTACTATGACAAGTACTTACCGGTAACTAAACTTGAGTAGCATGAGGAGCGTCCCTCGTATTCAAGGGACATGAGATTTCCAACTTATACTTTGTGAAGCGTATACTCCATAGTTTGTTCACTTTAACCTTAATCACTTCAAGATGCTGATGATAGGGACAATGAGATCTGAAAGCTAATAAGTACCGTAATTTTTGGAAGCTCTTTATGAGACTTGAATCCCTGCTACCTTCTATGAAGGCCCTTCTTTTACTTTTATGTTGAGTCTCCATCTTCTATCTTTATGCACCTATTGAGAGAGCATAGTGACCATTCTTAGTTTAATGTGCATTCTCCCAAGACTTGTTGATTGATGCATAACTTTGATATTGCTTGTTCTTAAACTATTTGTATCTAGTCACCCTTATGAACTTTGAAGGTGTCCTATCCATTTATGTCTGCTACTCTATGAGGGACAAGCTGAATGCCACTATGCTATGTTTTCTCTATGTGAAACAAACAAACGTCTTGCAAAGCATTGTTATTCATGAATATATTGTTTGTGCCTTTTCATGTTACAACATAGTTGCTATGTCTTATTGTTAGAACTTTATCTTTCATGCTATGTTGAAGTACTATGATCCCAGTTATCAATGTTTTACAAATACTTTGATCAAGTTTATGATGGTGCATGTCACCCCAAAAATTGTTCTTTCTTTTTATCACTTATCTACTCGAGGACGAGCAGGAGTTAAGCTTGGGGATGTTGATATGTTGCAAACATATCTATAATTTTTGATGTTCCATGCTTGTTTTATATCTACTTTCTTATATTTTTTCCACACTTTGGAGTATTTTTATACACTTTCTTGGACTAACCTATTAACAAGAAGCCACAGTGTCAGCTGCTTGTTTTCTGCTGTTTTTGGTTCCAGGAAAGTCAGAAAATGAATATTCTCGGAATTGTACGGGACAAAATCCAAAGTCAATATTTCACCGAGGGGGACACGGAGCTAGAATACGAGACGGAGAGGGGCCAGGGGCCGCCCACACCACCTGGCCGCGCGGCCAGGCCTGGCCGATGGCAGGGGTCTTGCGGCCACCTAGGGCACCCCCCGGCCTCCCCTTCCGCCTATAAGATGGCTCCGATACAGAAACCCTAAGTACCTGATCAAAAATCCATGAAAGAGTCTATAGCCACCATCATCTCCATCCCTAGATTGGGAGGGATCTGAAGCTCTTCCCGGCACCCTGCCAGAGGGGATAATTCACGCTGGAGGCCTTCTTGATCACCATGCAAGCCTCCGGTGTGATGCGTGAGTATTTCATCCTTGGACTACGGATCCATGTAGTAGCCAGATGGCTGGTTCTCCTCCTTTGTGCTTTCATGTCTAGATCTTGTGAGCTCCATTCATGATCAAGATCATCTATTTGTAATTCTGCATGTTGTGTTTGCGGGGATCCGACGGATATTGAGATGCTATTTCAGATTGATTATTGATTTTATCATGTCTTTGTTATTTGTGATCTTGCATGCTTTCCGTTGTTAGTAGCTATCTTGGCCAAGTAGATGCTAGCAACTCCGAGAGTTAGTATTTATGCTCGATAGTGGGTTCATGCCTCTGGTAATCTGGGGAAGTGACAGAAATATCTAAGGTACTAGATGTGCGGTTGCTACTAGGGAAAAAACAACAATCCTTTGTTCATAGAACAATCGTATTGTTTACTTTACATGCAGTTCGTAAAGCAATAATCTGTTGCTTGCAACTTAATACTGGAGGGGGTTCGGATGATAACCTGAAGGTGGATTATTAGTCATAGATGCAGTTGGATGGCGGTCTATGTATAATGTTGTAATGCCCAATCAAGTCTCAAAGGAGTCAATATGATTAGTATATGCATGTATTGCTTTCTCGATGTTTGTCAATTGCCCCGCTGTAATTTGTTCACCCAGCATGTTATCTATCTAAGGAGAGCCACCTCTAGTGAACTATGGATCCCGCTCCTTTTCTTTACATACAATCTATAAATTGTTACTGCTTTGTGTTTACTTTCTGCAAACTATTACTTCTTTCCATTCGATACGTTTAATCCTTTGTTTTCAGCAAAACACGGTGAGATTGAAAACCTCATCGCAAGTTGGGGACAAAGTTCTGTGGTTGTGTTGTGCAGGTCTCCATGTTGCTACTAGCACCGGTAGTGCGCCCTGCCAAAGCTCAGCTAGTAACACCTTTGGGGTGTTTCCTTGCTCCTACTGGTTCGATTAAACATTGGTTTCATACTGAGGGAAACTTGCTGCTGTGCTCATCATACCTTCCTCTTGGGGTTCCCAACGAGCTCTACATCATCATCGCACCAGCACTTTTCTGGGCGCCATACACAGAGCCATCAAGCATTTTTCTGGCGCCGTTGCCGGGGAGTCAAGGACATCTTCACAAGGGGAGTCCCTCATAATCAATCTCTTTACTTTGTTATTTTTGTTTTGCTTAGTTTCTTTTTGCTTTGTTTGCTTGTTTATTTATCAAAAACACAAAAAAAAATAGTTTTACTAGTTTGCTTTCTTATTTGAAAACCCAAAAAAATGACTACTCTTGAAAACACTAAGTTGTGTGACTTCACTAGCACCAACAACAATGATTTTATGAGCATACCTATTGCTCCACCTGTGCCTGAAGATACTTTCTTTGAGATAAAACCTGCTTTGCTCAATCTTGTTATGAGAGAAAAAAATTCTGGTATTGGTAATGAAGATGTTGCTTCCCATCTAAATAACTTTGTTGAACTTTGTGAGATGCAAAAGCATAGGGATATAGATGGTGATATTATTAAGATGAAATTGTTTCCTTTCTCTTTGAGAGGAAAAGCTAAAGAATGGTTGAATTCCTTAACTAGGAATAGTATTGATTCTTGGACTAAGTGCAAAGATGCTTTCATTGGAAAGTACTATCCTCCTGCTAAGATTATATCTATGAGAAGTGAAATAATGAAGTTTAAACAACTTGATAATGAACATGTTGCTCAATCTTGGGAACGAATGAAATCTTTGGTTAAGAATTGTCCCACTCATGGACTGACTGCTTGGATGATCATCTAAACTTTTTATGCAGGATTGAACTATTCTTCAAGGAACCTATTGGATTCTGCTGCTAGAGGTACCTTTATGACCATCACTTTGGGTGCTGCAACAAAACTTCTGGACAATATGATGGTTAATTATTCTGAATGTCATACTGAGAGAGCTCCACAAGGTAGGAAGGTAAATTCTGTTGAGGAAACCTCCTCCTTGAGTGATAAGATTGATATTATTATGTCTATGCTTGTTAATGGGAAAGGCCATATTGATCCAAATAATGTTCCTTTAGCCTCTTTGGTTGGTCAAGAAGAGCAAGTTGATGTGAACTTCATAAGAAATAACAATTTTGGCAACAATGCTTATGGTAATAACAATTATAGGCCCTACCCTCCTAATAATACTTATGGCTATAATGGTAAACCTGGATTACCTAGTGAAGGAAGAATTTTAGAAGTTGAAAGAGCCACTAAAAACTTCATGCAAATGCAATATGAGCAAAATAAACTATTCACTAAAACTATGGAGGAACAATCTATCATTTTGAAGAACATTAGCCATCAACTTGAGAGTCTAAATAGGGCAATTCCTAGTTTACAATTGAAACTCTCTAATGCTGAAAGAAATATATCATCTTTGTCTAAAGCTCAATCTTCATTGATTAATAAAATGGCTACTAAACCTGAAACTAATGAGAATCCCTTTGCAGCTACCAATGCTATACAAGTAAGAATTGATGAAAATGTTAGACTATTAGCTGAATTACATGCTAAGTGGGAAAGAGAAGATGAAATTGCTAGAAATATTAGTGTTTCTACTATTACCACCACTAGTGTTGAGGCTAGTAATAGTTATAATACTTTAGATGATAAATTTGATTTTGATCTTGATGGTTGCAATATCTCTAAAGTTATTAAGTTCCTACAAAAGCTTTCTAAAAGTCCTAATGCTAGTGCTATGAACATGGCCTTTACAAAACACATTACTAAGGCTCTCATAAAGATTAAACAAGAAAAGATGAAACATAAAGATTCTATTCCTATAAAACAAGAAGATGGTTGGGAACCCATCATTAATATGAAAGTGAATGACTTTGATTTCAAAGCTTTATGTGATCTTGATAGTAGTGTTTCTATTATGCCTAGAAGGATTTATGATATGCTTGATTTGCCTCCACTTGAAGATTGTTATTTGAATGTCCCACTTGATGATAATTCTAAAAAGAAACTCCTGGGGAGTCTTAATGATGTCCTTATTATGGTTAACAATGCCTATGTCAGCATTGATTTATATGTTTTGGATGTTGAATGCAATGCTTCTTGTCCTATTACTTTGGGAAGACCTTTTCTTAGAACTGTTGGTGCCATCATTGATATGAAAGAAGGCACCATTAAATATCAACTCCCACTCAAGAAAGGTATAGACCACTTCCCTAAGAAGAGAGAGAATATTTATTTTGCTTCTCCTATGAAAACAAAATTTGGTCTTAATGCTTCTTCATTTGAGAACACTTGATTCTTTCCTGCTTCTTGTGCCTAACTTAAAGGTGTTAAAGAAAAGTACTTATTGGGAGATAACCCAAAAATTTTAGATGAGTCTTGGAAGTTATTACTTCAGTAATAACCGCTCCTTATCCTTTTTATTTGCTTTTTGTGCCAAGAGTAACCTCTAATGAGAGAGAAGTAATGATTGGGAAAGTTGCTGTCCCGAAACAGATTTCTGTGCTTCACCGTAAAAATTCGTGTAAAATCTCTGTTCGTCTTTTTGCAGCGTGAATTTTTGTGCTTCTGCCCCAGATTGTTATCTAACATTCTTTAGTTCAACACTTTTTGATTTGAGCAACAGAAGGTCTTTGAAAAAATTCGTCTTTACCTGCTGGTCTGTTTTGACAGATTTCTGCCATTTTCTGCATTTGCTTCTTGTTGGCTCCTTCTTGAGTTCTTTTGGGGAATTGAGAATTTTGAGGGAAGTGCTACAGTAGCTAGTGTTCTAATGGAAGTTTATTTGGTGTTAGAACTGAACCTTAAGACCTTTTATCTTGAGTGCACTAATGTTGCTAATAAAGATTGTGTGAAGTTTTGTATGAAGGAAAAATTCCAGGTGTATGGAAGGAATGAGTAATGAGATGAAGAATGGACTAAAGCTCAAGCTTGGGGATGCCACGCGTGTCACCCCAAGAAATATCCAAGAAGTACAAGCGTCAAACCTTGGGGATGCCCAAGGCAGATCCCTTCTTCATCAATAAAAATCCCAGGTTTCTTCCAAATGCTTCATTTTTATTGTTTCATGCACAGTTGTGTTGTTTTTGGAGCGTCTTCTTTTTCGTTTTCGTTTTGGTTTTTCGTTTTCTTTGGTTTGCTTAGTTTTCTGAATAAATTAGTTTGAGCCCCTCTTTCATACATTGGTTTGCAAATAGTTTGGTTTGGTTTGGAAAAGAGTAGGAAAGTTCATGCTTATGTGGTAAAAAGAGCTTATTTTGACTATGGCCTATGCTTTGTCATGCCATGCTTGATATTGTTTCGGCTTTATGCTTAGTATTGTTTGATGTAGCATGACTTGTTATAAACAATTGAGATTGCTTAATGTGCCTTGGATGAATCATGCGTTGTTTTAGCATATTAAAGCATAGTATAGTGGTATTCTCCTTTGATGCTTTATTTGGGTTGACTTGCCGCATGCTCACACCATATTATGACTATCCCAAGTCACCATAGCCTTTATGATACTTTAGTTTTCAACTTGTAGTATCACTTTATGCTTTGATCAATGATGTTTTGTCGCTCTGCATGATTATGGCCATTATTGCTCTCTTAGTTTGTCGCTCCCAGTCTTTTGCTAGCCTCCACGACCAAGTATGAGTTCCACTCATGCATCCAACTCCTTAAACCAAGTTATTCCAAAG
This sequence comes from Avena insularis, assembly GCA_023614405.1. Taxonomy (NCBI): domain Eukaryota; kingdom Viridiplantae; phylum Streptophyta; class Magnoliopsida; order Poales; family Poaceae; genus Avena; species Avena insularis. The sequence continues at coordinate 135,515,294 of CM042692.1, read as the reverse complement.
AGTCCACCATACCTACCTATTAGCTTATGCTATTCCAAGTATATTCATGCTTTTGTTTACCTTCCAAATTAAACTTGTTATGAGAAAACTAGTGATTAAAGCTCTCACGAACTTGATGGCACGCTTTACTTTTCTTGCCCTTAATAAACTTGAACCATTGTGTCGTCTATGTTGTATATGCTTGCACTTATTTGTTGGGAATTAGCAGAACCATGCTTTCATGGGGAACGCTTTCAACATTGCACTTGGTACTTGTACCTAGTTAATATCATGCTCTTTTGTATATGGATGTCGTCGGTGTGAAATGAAAGGGGAGCTTGTAAGTCCATGGAGTTATGTATATATGTGTTAGAGAAACGCCTAGACCGCTGGTCTAATCCATGCTGACATGGTGGAAACCTGCAGCGTAACCATAATGAGCTGTCTATGAAGCATTCTTCTTATAAAAAAAGAGTCCTATATTGAGAAAATAGAGAAAAGAGAAAAAAAGAGATTATGAAAAGAGGAAAGAGAGAAAAAAGCACCATATTCCCATGGTAAATAAGAAGAATGCTAAGATGCTTGTTGTCTGCTTGCCTTGTCATTTTGATATGGGGATTCTTCCGTATCATCGGGCAAGGGGTACCCCGTTGGCGGTTCTCTATGATACACATGTACTTACAATGACAAGAACTTACCAATGACTAAACTTGAGTAGCATGAGGAGCGGCCCTCGTATACAAGGGACATGAGATTTCTGACTTATGCTTCGTCAAGCATGTACACCATAGTTTGTTCATTTTAACCTTAATCACTTCAAGATGCTTATGATAGGGGCAATGAGAGCTGAAAGCTATAAGTACCATAATTTTTGGAAGCTCTTTATGAGACTTGAATCCCTACTTCCTTCTATGAAGGCCTTTCTTCCACCATTATATTGAGTCTCCACCTTCTACCTTTATGCACCTACTTTGAGAGCATAGTGGCCATTCTTAGTTCTATGTGCATTGTCCCAAGACTTGTTGATTGATGCATACTTTGATATTGCTTGTTTTAAACTTTTGTATCTAGTCACTCTTATGAACTTTGAAGGTGTCCTATGCATTTATATTTGCTACTCTATGAGGGACAAGCTGAATACTATTATGCTATGTTTTCTTTATGTGAAACAAACAAACGTCTTGCAAAGCATTATTATTCATGAATCTTTTCTTTTGTGCCTTTTCATGTTGCATCATAGTTTCTTTGTCTTATTGCTAGAACTTTGTCTTTCATGTTATGATTGAAGTACTATGATCCCAGCTTTGAATGTTTTACAAATAATTTGATCAAGTCTTTGATGGTGCATGTCACCTCAAAAATTATTCTTTCTTTTTATCACTTACCTACTCGAGGACGAGCAGGAGTTAAGCTTGGGGATGTTGATACATTGCAAATGTATCAATAATTTTTTATGTTCCATGCTTGGTTTTATCCACTTTCTTGTGTTTTGTCCACACTTTGGAGTACTTTTTATATGATTTCTTGGACTAACCTATTAACAAGAGCCACAGTGCCAGCTGCCTATTTTCTGTTGTTTTTGGTTCCAGCAAAGTCAGAAAATGAATATTCTCATAATTGGACGGGACAAAAGCCAAAGTGCCTATTTTTCTGGATGTCATCAAGTGCCAGAATACGAGACGGAGAGGGGCCAGAGGGCGCCCACACTACCTGGCCGCGCGGCCAGGCCTGGCCCGCGCCAGGGGGTGGTGTGGCTAGCCCAGGCACCCCCTCGGCCCCCCATACCGACTATAAAATTCCCTCGGGACATAAACCCTAAGTACCCGATCAAAAATCCATGGAAGAGTCTATAGCCGCCGTCATCTCCATCCCTAGATCGGGAGGGATCTGAAGCTCTCCCCGGCACCCTACCAGAGAGGGGAATTCACCCTGGAGGCCTTCTTCATCACCATGCAAGCCTCCGGTGTGATGTGTGAGTAGTTCATCCTTGGACTAGGGATCCATGTAGTAGCTAGATGGCTGGTTCTCCTCCTTTGTGCTTTCATATCTAGATCTTGTGAGCTCCATTCATGATCAAGATCATCTATTTGTAATTCTGCATGTTGTGTTTGCGGGGATCCGATGGATATTGAGATGCTATTTCAGATTGATTTTTGATTCTATCATGTCTTTGTTATTTGTGATCTTGCATGCTTTCCGTTGTTAGTAGCTATCTTGGCCAAGTAGATGCTAGCAACTCCAAGAGTTAGTATTTATGCTCGATAGTGGGTTCATGCCTCCGTAACTGGGAAGTGACAGAAATCTCTAAGGTACTAGATGTGATGTTGCTACTAGGGAGAAAACAACAATCCTTTGTTCATAGAACAATCGTATTGTTTACTTTACACGTAGTTTGTAAAGCAATAGTCTGTTGCTTGCAACTTAATACTGGAGGGGGTTTAGATGATAACCTGAAGGTGGATTATTAGTCATAGATGCAGTTGGATGGCGGTCTATGTATAATGTTGTAATGCCCAATCAAGTCTCAAAGGAGTCAAGATGATTAGTATATGCATGTATTGCTTTCTCGATGTTTGTCAATTGCCCCGCTATAATTTGTTCACTCAGCATGTTATCTATCTAAGGAGAGTCACCTCTAGTGAACTATGGATCCCGGTCCTTTTCTTTACATACAATCTATAAACTGTTACTGCTTTGTGTTTACTTTCTGCAAACTATTACTTCTTTCCATTCGATACGTTTAATCCTTTGTTTTCAGCAAAACACAGTGAGATTGACAACCTCATCGCAAGTTGGGGACAAAGTTCTGTGGTTGTGTTGTGCAGGTCTCCACGTTGCTACTAGCACCGGTAGTGCGCCCTGCCAAAGCTCATTTAGTAACACCTTTGGGGTGTTTCCTTGCTCCTACTGGTTCGATTAAACCTTGGTTTCATACTGAGGGAAACTTTCTGCTGTGCTCATCATACCTTCCTCTTGGGGTTCCCAACGAGCTCTACATCATCATCGCACCAGCACTTTTCTGGGCGCCATACATAGAGCCATCACGGCGCCGTTGCTAGGGAGTCAAGGACAACTTCACAAGGGGAATCCCTCACAACCAATCTCTTTACTTTGTTTTTTGTTTTGCTTAGTTTATTTTTGCTTTGTTTGCTTGTTTCTTTTATCAAAAAACATAAAAAAAAATAGTTGTACTGGTTTGCTTCCTTTATAAAAAACACAAAAAAAATCCTATCTCAAGTTGCTATTATGTCTAGCATTGCTCCAATCACTATGTCGCCTGAGGAAATGATTTTTACTTTTAAACAAGGAATTGAAAAGAGTTTCAAAGAAGCTTGGTCTAAAATCTCTGATTTACATGAAAAAACTGAACCTAAAGTGACTCTAAGCTTGTTTCTTAGAAGTTTCTACTTTGGACTTGCTCTTTGCTATAGATATGCTTTGGATGTTGTAGTAGGAGGATATTTCCTCTAATGCAATGAGGGTGAAGCTTTTAATGCCATAAAAAAGTTGGTTGCAACATATGACTTGCCTAGCAAATCTGATTCCTCCATTACAAACATATTGCTAGATTGAACACTCTTGAGACCAACACAGCTTCTTTAAAAGAATGCTATAAATTGCTTAGAGAGCATCATTAATATGTTCCAATAAATTCTGAATCTTCAAAATGGCTTCCTACAGTAAAAGTTGTTATAAAAATGAAACTTTTTATGCTCGTTGTGATATCATGTCTGAATTCTATCGTATGCCTAAAGACGTCTATGAATCTTTAAATCTTTGGGGACTTTCTGAAAGGAGGAGAAGAAATATCTCTTACTAATAATGCCACAATATTACCCATTGGAATAGTGATGACCCACAAGTATAGGGGTGTATCGCAGTATTTTCGAGGGAAGTGAAACCCAATTTATTGATTCGACACAAGGGGAGCCAAAGAATATTTATAAGCCTTAACAACTGAGTTGTGAATTCAGCTGCACCTGGAAAAAATCTTGCTAACAACAGTTTATCAGTAGCAACAGTTTTGTAGTAGGAATAGTAAAGTAACAGCAGTAGTAAAGTAAAGACAACAGTAACAATATTAGTAAAAAGTGGGATTCGAGTGCGGTAGGCATAGGGATGGATGGACGGGCGTTGCATGGACAAGACAATTCACATAGCAATCAGAACATAGGGCAATTGTAGATAAATAAGATAAAGCATCCAAGTACTAGACAATCTTGGGCATGTGTTCCATATATAGTCATACATGCTCGCAATGAGAACTTGCACAACATCTTTTGTCCTGCCTGCCCGTTTGCAGTGGGGCCTCAAGGGAACTATTGGCAATTAAGGTGCTCCTTTTAATAGAGCACCGGAGCAAAGCATTAACACTCCATGAACACACGTGATCCTCACATCAAAGCCATTCCCTCCGGTTATCCCGATTTCTGTCACTTCGGGGCCTTTGGTTCCGGACAACAACATGTGTATACAACTTGTAGATAAGACCATAAACAATACTATCATAATGAATCAATAACATGTTCAGATCTGAAATCATGGCACTCGGGCCCTAGTGACAAGCATTAAGCACAACAAGTCGCAACAAAGTCATAAAGCACTAATAAAAGATACTAGGCACCATGCCCTAACAATCTGATGCCATTACATGAACGATCTCATCCAATCCCTACCATCCCCATAGCCTACAGCGGGGGATTACTCACTCATAGATGGGGGAAACATGGATCGTCGATGGAGAAGCGATGGTGATGATGATGGCGATGATCTCCTCCAATTCCCCGTCCCGGCAGGGTTCTAGAACGGAGTTTCTGGTGTTGTTTCATGGAATCTGGTGGTGGCGGCAGAGCGGAACTCTTTCTAGAAAAACGTCGAACCCCCCGGAGTTTTTAGGTCAGAAGGCTTCTTATAGGCGAAGGAGGAGACCGAGGGGGTTCCTGGGGGGCCCACACCATGCCCTGGCGCGGCTAGGCCCAGCCCGCGCCTAGGGATGGTGTGGCCAGCCCCTGGCCCTCCTCCGTCTCGTATTCTGGCTCCATGAGTCCTCCCGAAAAATAGGCACTTTGGCTTTTGTCCCATCCAATTCCGAGAATATTCATTTTCTAACTTTCCTGGAACCAAAAACAGCAGAAAACAGGCAGCTGGCACTGTGGCTCTTGTTAATAGGTTAGTCCAAGAAATCATATGAAAAGTACTCCAAAGTGTGGACAAAACACAAGAAATGAGGTAAAACCAAGCATGGAACATCAAAAATTATAGATGCATTTGCAATGTATCAAATAGCTGAAGGAGTGTTTACAAAGATTCTAGGGAAAGTTGTGTCTACTGATTATCTTGTTATTGAATGTGTAGGAAAAGAACAAATTATACTTGGAAGATCCCTACTAAAACTCCTTGGAGCAATAATAGATGTGGAAAAAGGCATCATGTATTTTGCTTCTCTACCAAACAATCATACGTTCTCTAAATATAAGAATAAAGGTAAGAAAGGTAGGGCAAGAAATTTGGTCTTAACGCTTCTTCATTTGAGAATTCTTGAATCTTGCTTCTTATGCCTAGCTAAAAGGCGTTAAAGAAAAGCACTTATTGGGAGATAACCCAAATTTCTATTCAGTAGGATTTTCTTCTGTTGAATCTTGGAAGTTATTGCCTCAGTAATAACCTCTCTTTATCCTTTTTGTGTGGTTTTCGTGCCAAGAATAACCTCTAATGAGAGAAAAGTAATACTTGGGAAAGTTGCTGTCCCGAAATAAATTTTTGTGCTTCACTGTAGAAATTCGTGAAAAATCCCTGTACGTCGGATTGAGCTGTAATTTTTTGTGCTTCTGACCAGGTAGTTATCTAACTTTTGTTAGCTTAGAACTTTTCGATTTGAGCAACATAAGGTTTTCGCAAAAAATAGTTTTTACCTCCTGGTCTGTTTTGATAGATTTCTTCCATTATTTGCATTTTGTCGTCGGATTGATGACAAGTACGCCATGAGGGGGTCCTCGGGCGTCCGGAAGAGAGGGGTGTGAGATGTACGGTGTTTCGGGATGGTGAGAACGCAAGTTTAGCCAGGTTCGAATCCGCCGGCTTTGGACGGACCCTACTCCTGCTAGCAATCCAGTAATACGGCGGAGCTGGAATATGGGTTACAAGGGTTTCGCATGTGCGAGTTGAGATTGTAGACTATTGAGATGTGCCCTAAAGGCTCTCCCTAGGTCGGATTATATAGATATCCGGCCTAGGGTTTACAGGAGAGATTTATCCGGCTACGACTAAGAGTCGGTTACAGAGTACATCTTGAACTACAAGTAACACTATGGGCCTAAGTCGGTAAGTCTTCTAGGCCTTCCCGTAGCCGGATTGGACTCCGTCTTTTCTCCCTGACTGGGCTGTCCGTGAAGCAAAGATCTAACCCGAAGTGGGCCACCCTGGTCAGTGAGGAACTGTGAGGATACCCGAAAAGTATATCCCCAACAGCAGCCCCCGGAGGCCTCCAAGATCCAAAGTCGGATTTATCCTCGTCCAGCTTGATCTTTGGCTTGCAGAATCTTGAAGGGTTCCTGAAACTTCACAATAAAAAATACGATTCGGGTCTTAAAAATAAGTCGGACCTATCAACAGGTTACTCGGATTTTCTAGCTTGATTTCAAACTAAGCCGGAACTTGATCTCTAACACCACCTGACACAAGTCATGGTCAAGTCACGTCGTCTGACAGACATCCTGTCAGCACGACCGTTGGTGGGTCCGCAGTTCGTGGAACCGAGGCGCCGTTTCAATGCGTACGCGGAGATCGAGGCAACATAATCATCACGTGGGTCCTTCCCAGTTCCTTCCATGATGTGTGGCGGTTATACTGTAGCATTTGCACGAATCTTGGCGCGATTAGGTAGATATAAGGTGTGAGGATTCTCCTCATCCTTTCTTCACCTGTTCCTTTGCCTTTTCCTCTCCTCCAAATCTCCCCCCCCCCCCCCGCGCACAGAGCTCCTATGATTTCCCCCAAAAACTCCCAGCACCGCCCATCCTAGGTCACCCGCTCACCGGAGAAATGGCCTCTTCATCCTCCTCCGGCTTGGCGACAACGGCGACCGAAGCGGCGGCAGAGAAGGAAAGCTTCCGTGGGGTTTGGATCCCCTACGTTCTTGATGATGAGAAGAGCTCCTCCACCGGGCGATGGGCGGAGCGGCTTCGAGGAAACCGTCCCCAACCCGCGCGCCGGCGAGCGGGTCCACTTCGGCACCCACCTCGATAGAGGTTTGTCGTTTCCTCCCTTGGAGTTCTTCGAGGTGATTGACCATTATGGTATTCAACTCCACCATCTTCCTCCCAACTCTCTTTTAGAGACGATTGCTTATGCTTCTTTGTGTGAGGGATTTCTCGGTATTAGGCCGAGTCTGACCTTATTCCGGTATTACTTTCATGTCTAGAGAAACTCTATCACTGCCGGTGTTCCTTATATCACCGGTACCATTAGTTTTTCGCTTAGACACGAGTGCGCATATCCCAACATCTTAGCTAGTGACTCGGTCAAACAGTGGCCAGCCACATTCTTTTATCATAAGGATATTTCGGCTCCCGGCAAAGCTACTGCTTTGCCGGCTTTTGTCGACAGAGCTGCCACGGGCCAACCGTCTTGGGACGAGGCCGCTCTGGCTCTTAGTGACGATCTGATCCTCGCTAAGAGGCGGGTCGAATATCTGATAAAACACAAAGGACTGAAGGGATCTGACTTGGTCCAATGCTGGGTATCACGCTGGATCCAGCCCCTTCAGTACCACGGAAACCGACTGATGCACTCCATCACGTCGTCCAAGAAAGACTCTCTCCGCATCAGCCCCAGAGCCAATACCTCGCAAGGCTACATAAGCCAGATTAAATGGCTAATAAGGGAACGGATCGAGAGGAGGATCCCGGAGGTTTCTCTGGATATGCATACGACAGAAAACCCCGTAGTGCCGGTAAGCTTTTAATAGTAAACCTTTTCATGTGTTTCAATCTTTAAATTACATTGCAATACTGATATGTTTTCTTCTTTTCAGCTTGCTGACCTCCCCGAGTCGGAACTTGCTCCTCTCGAGGGATATCCTCCGGAGTTTTCTCAGGAGACAGAGGTGGTCCCATTGCCGGACATTGCGCTCAAGAAGCGCAAAGCTCCGACAGTGGTTGTTGGCACAAAGGAGGTGCCCGTCATGAAGAGGTAACTTTCAATCACAACTTCCGCCTTTGCATTTTACTCAAATTCTCTTCCGAGATGTAATGTTTCTGACTTTATCACATTCTCAGAGCTAAACATCTCATCAAGGGCAAAGGGAAGTGAAATTCTTCGAAGCCCCTGCGGCAGACGGAGCTTTCCATGGCTTCTTCTGCCGTAGCTCCTCAGACTCCTGCCCCCAAACCTTCCGCAACACCGGTGATCATTCCTTCCCCGGATGTCGCGGAAGATCCGGCTCCTTCAACAGAGCCTGTGATCCTTGAATCACAAACTGACGTCACCATGAGCGAGTCAGGTATAGATAAGGGTGAACCCTCTTCGGGTAATGATCCCTCGGCAGAGATCTTCGCCGAAAACCTTCTCAACAATCCGGGTTTTGCCAAGTTTGGCTTGTCCCGGAAATCTGCGGAAGAGATCCAGCGGCTGGCCAGGCAATGCCTGGAGAAAAGAAACTTATCTGCCGAAGAAGAAGCACAAGAGGCAGAGGACATCAAGTTCTCCGACCTTCATGCACAAGTGCGTCTTCGCGACGAGAGGATAAGGACCGGTGAGCTTCCAAAAGCACCAGTGGTCCCTCTGACTCTCGCTGAGAAGGTCGCTATTGAAGTAAACGCGGGTTTGGATAAACTCACTCGCGAGCAATATGTAAGTCGGAATTCTAACTCCTGTTTTTCCTTTGTTTCATATCATATCCTCTAGCCCCCAAGCATGAAGTAGGATATATAATCTGGGTTTATGCTTCATTAGGATGCCAAATAATGAACTAGTGTAGCCCCCAAGGCTCGTGATGATATTAGTACAAATATTAGCCCGAGTCTTTAGTAGACTTCTGACTTTGGGTATTCTGACTTACAGAAAGTATGTTCCTATAACCAGGATTTGTTGAAAAATGTCTGTGACAAGCAGAGAGAGATTAAGGCTCTCCGACTTAAAAATGCTGAACTTAAGGTCTCCAAGGATGAGGCCGAAGGTAAACATTTCGAGACTCAAACCTTGTCTTTCATGTTTTCGTAGTTGAATTTTTCTGAACTGTTGTTCTTTTTGACTTACAGCGCTGGTAAAACAATCCTGTGCCATGATTGAAGAGGCCGAGAACCTCAAAACCTTAGTGGTGGAGAACAAGGAACTTCGCCAAGAGCTGGACAAGCTCAAAGCAGATCATGAGAAGAGCATAGCTCAAGTTCTCGAGTCCTCCTCCATGGCTACTGACGAGTGCGATCGCAAGATTGCCGCTCAAGATCAGCAAATCTCGGACCTCAATAATGAGTTGTGCAGAGAGAAGGACCTTTCTGAGGCGCTCCGGGCTGAACTCCGGAGTCTTCGGGAAGAGAAGACCAAGATTGACGACGTCATTTTTGGTATATTCCATCCCTCTGAACTTTCTATTTTCTTCGACTTCTTTCAATGTCGGATTTATTAACCGTTTTGTGTATAGGTCCTCTGAACTTGACGAACTCCACCTCCACCAAGCCCCGCACCCACCGGCTTACCCAAGTCGGTGACCTGCTTCATGACTTCCGCCAATCCCTTGAGGATATTGGCGAAGCTCTCAAGATTTCGGACATGCATAGCATGTCGGATTTTCAGGTGCGGGACAAGGCAAAAGAGATGCCGCAACTTGTCCAGGATTGGAACATGTCCTACGCGTGGACCACGGCACAGAACGCTCTCACCATGGTCATGAGCCACCATGGAAACATGGAAATATGGCAAGTGACCAGAGGGTATTGCAAAGTAGATGAAGACGACCAGGAGCAGGACATCAAGGTCATCATGGACTCCTACGCCGGATATGGGTGCCACATGGCTGACTTGACCAGCTACGACACTCCTTTCTTCATCCGCGTGGACACACCACCTACTCCTCCCGAAGAATCAGCAGAAGTTTCCGACAATGACCACACCGTATCGGATGTGGACATCTCAGAACGATGTCAAGGCGACATATACAGCGAGCCGACAGCTCCTTCTTCTCCTCCTGCATCATAGATTTCCAGAAAAAAATTATTATTCTGAAAAACATGATGGGTCTGTAAATATGCAGTACTATAATTTTGCTAGTGCTAAGCTTTTGATCTATTCAGCACTTTTTGGCTTTAAATTTTTGTGTGCCTGAAATGTTTACATAAGCACTTGTATTTTTTCGTCTATACTCATCGTTTATCTGGCTTTTCGCCTCGTCCCTTTCGTGAGCCGGCTAAACCTTCTGTCGGAAACTTTGTCGAGCAAGGGAGCTCAATTGCTAAACCAGTTTAAACTCGGAAACAAAGCCGGCTTCCAGTACAAACAATTCACTACTCGCAAAATGCCTGCATCCAGCAATCAGACAAATAACCAAAGTAAAGACTATAAACTTTAGAGTGATACCCCAGGGTAGCAATTTTAGAATCGGAAATCTAAACTAGAACGAACATGAGCATAAAGTACTTTCAAGCATTCTAGGATTTTCGACTATGACATGATCATTCGGAAATAAGATGGTAAAAACTTCTCAGAAAAACTTGAGGCAACCAAAACTTTTATTTCTCATAGAACATGTACATATGTATGGTTACAAAGAAGGATAAACTAAGAATAAAAGGGACGTAGCTAAGCAATGTTCCATGGTCTGTCTAACTCATCTGGATTTGTACTGCATCCAGCTCTCTTTCTCTTCTTAGTAGCAGGTCTTTCTTTGACTGGCCTCATGTCAGTTAAGTAATATGAACCATTGTGCAATACTCGACTAACTAAAAAGGGCCCTTCCCATACTAGGGAAAGTTTGTGCTTTCTTTGTTGCACAAGCCGGAGAACCAAATCGCCTTTATTGAAAGATCCGTTTCTGACTCTCTGGCTATGATACTTGCGTAGCTTCTGCTGATAGGCTGTTGATCTCATTTCAGCAATGACGTGAACTTCTTTGACTAAGTCGAGATCATTTTGTCGATAAATCTCGGCATCCTCTTCAATATACGCGACCACTCTAGGAGAAGTGTGAATAAAATCACTAGGAAGAACTACTTCTGCACCATAGACCAAGAAGAAAGGTGTGTATCCGGTTGACCTGTTCGGAGTCATTCGTAAACTCCATATTACAGAGGGTAATTCCTCTGCCCAAGCCCCCGCAGCACGTCATAGTGGTGCTTCGAGTCTCGGTTTTAGGCCTTGTAGGATTAAACCATTTGCTCTTTCGACTTGTCCGTTAGCCGGTGGATTTGCGACTAACGCAATGTCAAGCCGGATATTTTGCTCATTGCAGAATTCGGACAATTCTCCCATAGAGAAGTTACTCCTGTTGTCCATGATAATGCTATGCGGATAACCATACCGGATTATAACATCCTCGACAAATCTTTTGGCTGTTGCTCCATCACAACTAGTGACAGGTTTAGCCTCAATCCATTTGGTGAATTTATCCACCATCACTAAGAGGTGAGTAAATCCACTTGGAACCCGTTTAAATGCTCCTACCATATCAAGCCCTAGACCGCAAAAGGCCATGTTGAAGGGAATATGCCCGAGAGGCAATAATAAAGTCGTTATTATCTTATTCCATGTTTATGATAAATGTTTATTTTACATGCTAGAATTGTATTGATCGGAAATATCAATACATGTGTGTTTAATAAACAAAAAGGGTTCCTAGTTATGCCTCTCTTATAGACTAGCTTGTTGATTAACAAGATGATCAAGGTTTCCTGATCATGGATATTGGATGTTGTTAATAACAAGGTCACACCATTGGTGGAATGATGTGATGAACATTCATCCGAAGTATAGCATTACGATCAAAGTCATTATGTTTATATTGCTATAACATCATACGAAGTAATCTTTATCCTTAGACCATGAGATCATGTTAATTGCTAACACCGGAAGAGTATCTTGATAACATCAAACGTCACACCATAACAGGGTAACTATAAAGATGGGTTCAGTGCTACGAAGGTGTTATGTTGAGGCTCATGGATCAAGAGTGGAATTTGTCAATCCCGATGACGGATAGATATACTCTGGGCCCTCTCGGTGATATCACATTGAAATAGCTTGCAAGCAAGTGATGTGATCACTAGAATGTTATATCACGGGAACAAGAAAAGAGTGCATGTCGGTAACGAGATCAAACTAGGTATGGAGATACCGATGATCGAATCTCGGACATGTAATATATCATGGGACAAAGGAATTTAGTTACTAGCGTTAAAGGTTCTCACGATCACAGAAGTCATCGTTGAATGTGTAGGAGTCAAGATGGATCTCCGGTCCATGCTGATTATTGATCGGAGAGGGGTCTCGATCATGTCTGCATTATTCGCGAACCGTAGGGTGACACACTTAAGGGATACCGACACCATTTGGAGCAAATATGTTTCAGATAAAGATTTAAGAAAGTGCTGGAATTATTTCAATAGACACCGAAACTGTTTCGGGTGAAATTGCTGAAATTGGTTCTGCATGTAATATTGAAATGTTGCAGGGGGTTTTATGTGAATGTTTGTTAATTAAAGTAATTAAAAAAATTCTGAATAAAAATAATAAAAGAGTTTTATTAAATGAGAGAGCATTAAATTTGGAGAAATTTAATGCATTTAAAGTGGAGACTTTCAAAGAGAATGTGAAGGGGCAAATTTATGTGGAGGGAGTTATCACCGCATGAATGGAGGAGGTGAAGAGTCACCTCCTCCATGCGCTGGCCATGAAGGAGGGGCACCCCCTCCTCCTATAAAAGGCCACCCCCTCCTCACTTCTCACACACACCTCCTTGTGAAGGATCTCTCTCCCCCTCTAGTATTATTCCCCCATGGTCTCGGATTAGCGAGATACATGTTCCCAGTGGCTTTATCTGGAAAGAGTTCTTGCTGCTTCTTTGCTGGAGCGAGGATGGAGGTTGTCGGGTACCGGACGTGTGTGCGATCACGGATGCACCACCGCTTGCTGGATCTTGGACTTGGTGGTGCTGGAGCTGGATCTGATGGACGTGCTGGAGCCGGACCTGCTGGACTTCATCATGATCTTGAGATTGGCAAGTGTACGACTACATCAACCACGAGTTCCTACTCGTTAACAAAGCTCGTTGTCTACTAGGGTAAGTTCTCGTTGGATGTATGTCCACCCGTTGCTTTGTACCTAGTAGATAGATCTTGGCGTGTAGTTCACACCGTAGGAAATTTTTTGTTTTCTATGCTGCGGACCCAACACCGTAGGTCATGGAGGCAACGCTGCATCGTGCGCTGGTACGTAGCTCCTACATTCTTCAGCCCAAAGGGCATCATAACAAAACAGAAGGTTCTGAAGGGGGTTATGAATGAAGTTTTGACTTTGTCAGGTTCCTTCATCTGGATTTGGTGATAACCAGAATATGCGTCGAGAAAACAGAGGAGTTCTGAGCCTATCGTAGAATCGATAACTTAATCAATTCTAGGCAGAGCGAACGGATCTTTTGGGCAAGCCTTGTTCAAGGCAGTATAATCAACACACATCCTTAAATCAATGGTGTCCTTTTTAGGGACCATTACAGGATTGGCTGACCACTCAGTGTGGATGACCTCTTCTATGAATCCGGCTAACTCGAGTCGTGCTAGTTCCTTAGCTATTGCCTTACGCTTTTCATTGCCGAAACATCATAAGGACTGTTTGACGGGTTTAGCATTCGGTTTTACATTTAAAGAGTGCTCGGCAAGTTCCCTAGGTACTCCAGTCATGTTAGATGGTTGTCATGTGAAGATATCTTGATTTGCTTTGAGGAACTTGACGAGCGCGCTTTCCTATGCACTATCTAGGCCTACGCCTACCTGGGTCACCTTGGAGGGGTCATCATCCTTCAATGGCGTCTTCGTCTCTTCTGATGCCTTGAACTCCGGATTTGGCTTTGTCACCTCCTTCTTCATTGCGGGCATCTTGGACGGATCTATGCTCTTCTTGATCCCCTGGTACTCCTGGGTGTGCAGCACGGCTTTGGCAAAGGCGGCATTTCCATCCTCGCACTCTCGTGCTTTCTTCGGGTCTCCCCTGATAGTGATTATGCCATTGGAACCTAGAATTTTCATCATATTGTAAATGTAACATGGACGAGCCATAAAAGCCTATTAAGCCGGACGTCCGAATATAGCGTGGTATGCGCTCTTGAACAGGACCACTTCGAAAGAAAGTGCCTCCGTCCGATAATTCTTTGGAGTTCCAAAGGTAACATCCAAAGTGATCTCTCCCAAGGAATTGGCTTGTCTTCCTAGGACAACTCCGTGAAAAATCACAGAGGTATGGTTCGGCTAGGTCTCCGAGATCTTCATTCGGTGTAGCGTTTCGACATAGAGAATATTGATGCTACTGCCGCCGTCCATGAGGGTCTTGGAGAATCCATAACCGTCAATAAGTGGATTGACGATTAAGGCGTATTTTCCTCGCATGTGCAACTTAGGTGGATGATCAGCGTGGTCAAATGTGATTGCCACTTCCGACCAGTCCAAGTATTGAGGGACAGCCAGAACTGTTGCATTGAGCTCATGTAGAACTGCTTTCTTGACCTTTGCTGGTTGAGATCCGAGGAAGGTGACGTAAGTGTCTTTCTTGGTCGGAAATTTTTTCTTCCCTTCCGGCTTGGGATTTGAAGCATCAGCTTCCTCCATGTTGGAATCTTCCTTGGTCTCTTTTTTTTGGATTCTTCTTTCCCTTCTTCTGCTTAGCTTTGTAGCCCGTGGTGTCATCTCTTTTGATGTCGTCATTGAAACGACATTCGGTGTTGGTGTGGGACGAGCCCCTATTGGCGTCTAGGTGATTCACACATGGGTTATTGGCAATGTCGGCCCAAGAGTAGGTTTTGCCTAGTTGTTGGTCTCCTCTACCCTGGACTCTTGAATTTCCACGCCCACGCCCGCGGCCTCCACCGCGTCCTCCTCGTCCTCTAGACCTGAAAGTAGCAGTGACCACTGCAGTTTCCGCGTTGGGTTTTTCTTCCAAGGTATTTTTACGCTTCTGAGCTTGTTGCTTTGGTTGTTTTGGCGACTGTGGCACAGCTAGGGCATTGAGTAATCCCTCTGCATCATCGTCAGCATCTGCATACTTGCTCGCTGTTTCTATCATTTCTCCCAGATCAGTGACTTTGTCACACTTCAAGCGATGGCGCAGTAGACCAATTGGGAGACCTGCAATGAAAGCTTCAATCGCGGTTTGATTGTTTACCCTTTCACAGGAGTTCTTGGTGTTGATCCATCATCCGAGGTAATCCTGGCAAGTTTCTCCGGCCTTCTGGGTGCGCCGTTGTAGGTCTCCAACCGTACAGGGCCTATGGTATGTGCCTTCGAAATTCCGAAAGAACGCACTGTGCATGTCATACCAGTTGTGGATGGTGTTCTCTGGAAGTTCATTAACCCTTGATCGTGCCATCTTCCGCAACATGAGTGGGAGATATCAGGTTGCGACCAGGTTGTTTCCGCCTTTGGCGATGCAGCAAGCTTGGAAGAAGTCATGTAGCCAGGTATCTGGCCGAGCAATGCCGTCGTAGGCTTGGATATGCCTTGAGATAGCAAATCCTTCCAGGAATTTTGTAGCTCTGATGCGTGGTCCGAAGCATTTTGGGCCCACGTAGATATCATCGTTCTCGTAGTGTCGTGCCTCTATGTTGTAATTGATCATGTGCCTTGCGTCGTTCGGGGATAGAGATCGTCCCGGATGTCGGCTGTGGCTGCGGTGCCTTGGAGCCGGACTTCGGCTTCTGCCACCACCCCCTTCGCCACGTCGTCCTCCTTGTCCTCCATGAGAGCCGTTCTGATAACTGCTTGGTGGAGAGGGTAGGGTAGCTGGATTTTTTCCGGCTGATTGCCGGCCTCCATCCGGAGCGTCATTATTCCTGTTCCGGGGAGGTTCTTCACTACGACGAGCCTCCTGCCGGCTTCTTGCGGCATGGTTTCCGTCGTTCCTTCGTCCATCGTTCCCACTACGGTGGGGCTTAGCCGGACGGCTTGTGTGTCTAGGAGGTGGCATTTTTTGACGATCCTCCTCCCAACGTTTCTCTTTATCTTCTCCCCTTCGATCGCTTGACTCATGTCGGGGAGGATTCCTCGGATACAGTGCAGCGATGGCCTCTTGCTCGGCTGCCGGAGCGACGTTGCTCCAGTCACGTGCAGGTCTGCGATGTTGTCTGATGATCCGGTTCTGGAGTAGTTGTCTTCCTGTCGGTCGGAACGGTGATGCTGTTTCGGAACACGCTGGGGCCTTATATCATTCCAAGATGAGTCCGTGTGAAATTGGTCGGATTTGGAGACCAGTTTTCCACTTCCGGATTTTGCAGCCATCTGTTGCTCTAGACCCTTGGTGAGTAGCTTGATGCCCAATCGAACCTGTTCTGGGCCTAGGTTGTTTAACAGGATATCTCGAGCTGCGACAGGGTTCTGTACTAGTGTTGGGTACACCAGAACTCCTTTACTGTCGAGGCGAGGCATCTCTGGATCTCCTTCAAAGAGGACCCTGTTTACTTCCGGAAATTTACCGTCACCTGTATAACGTTTCCGAGTTTTCTGGTGCAACCGAGACATGTAATCCTTAGTTGCCATGCGTTTCTTTTCTCCCTCGATGTTTTTAGCTTCATCCAGGAGTTGTTGACGACGCGCTTCTTGGGCCTGGGCCCTTTCGTCCAGCTCTTCAGCAGTTAGTTCTGCAGCTGTAGGGATATGTGTGGTTAATGCAGCATCGATGAGTTTACGCGCACCTTTAGTGATCACGTGTCCATCCACCGATTCTTCTTTTTTCGGCTCTTCTGGGATAAGTGCTCCATCCGAGTCTTCCTCATATTCCTCGGCAATCACCTCCTCTATAAGAGGGTCTTTTGTCGGGGTCCTGTTCTTCTTGTTCCTCTTCTTTGCCTTCTTGGCAGCGCCGGTAGCAAAGACGGCTTTGGGTCCATTTCCCGGAGTCAAGCTCTGATCGGTACTTTTGGACATCTGGACTTCGGGATTGTCTCCGACTTCCATGTCATCTTGCGATTTGGGAGAGTGTTCCCCGGAACCTTCATCCATGGCTTCTCCTTCCTCTGCAGCTTTTGAGTTATACTCCTCTTCATATTCCGTGGAGAACTTTCGGAAATCTACTGACGTCATCGATTCATCCGAGGATGCAGGTGCGTCGGCATTTGTTCCAATTGCCTCCAACACAGAGTCGGTGTTCTCTCCAACATCGGCAGAGCCGGATCCGGATCCCACATACCCGATGAAGTGCGACGCGTGCTTCCTAAGGTACCTGCGGCTCTCGCGATCAGCCATGTCGAAACTTTTGATGGTCTTGAGAATTGCATCTGCGCTTGCATCTTGCATTATCATACGTCGCAGTGTGTACCTTAGGAAAGGCTTGTCTGTCCCGGCGTCATCAGAGTCGGAATTAGTGTTGTTGATATGCTCCTCCTGGATTTCGACTTCCGCGGGTGGGTCGATCTGGGATACGGCCTCTCCGAGGAGATCCACTCTAGATTCGGCTTTAACCGCTAGGTCTTCCTCAATCTCGGATTTCTCCACTATCTCCGCAGCTGGTGCAGGCTGGGTAGGATTAGGGTTTTCGGAGATCCAGAACTCTGCCGCCTCCGTGAACAAAGGGGACCCAGAAGATTCTTCTGCCTCTATCATCACCGCTGGGGTGGGTGGGGCAGGTTCAGCGAAACTGATGTAAACATCGATCTCGCCAAAAGACATGATTGTGTAGGCAGTCACGGCCTCCCTAGCCGGAATCCACGTCTCGTCGAGAACAATGAGAGGGACGTCGCTGGCGTAGAGGATGCGACCGACAGCGATGGTCTCGCCGATTCCGATAATTGCAGATTCTGCTCGGAACATAGATCCGAAGCTCACTTTCCCCACGGTGGGCGCCAACTGTCATCGAATTGATGACAAGTACGCCATGAGGGGGTCCTCGAGGCATGCGGAAGAGAGGGGTGTGAGATGTATGGTGTTCCGGGACAGTGAGCACGCAAGTTTACCCAGGTTCGAATCCGCCGTCTTTGGACGAACCCTACTCCTACTAGCAATCCAGTAATACGGTGGAGCCGGAATATGGGTTACAAGGGTTTCGCCTGTGCGAGTTGAGACTGTAGACTATTGAGATGTGCCCTAAAGACTCTCCCTAGGTCATATAGATATCCGGCCTAGGGTTTACAGGAGAGATCTATCCGGCTACGACTAAGAGTCGGTTACAGTGTACATCTTGAACTACAAGTAACACTATGGGCCTAAGTCGGTAAGTCTTATGGGCCTTCCCGTAGCCGTATTGAACTCCGTCTTTTCTCCCTGACTGGGCCGCCCGTGAAGCAAAGCTCTAACCCGAAGTGGGCCACCCTGGTCAGTGAGGAACTGTGAGGATACCCGAAAAGTATATCCCCAACACATTGCCTCTTTGAGTTCTCTTTGATCACTTGAGGTTTTAGAAGGAATTTCTACAGTAGATTGTGTTTTAATGGAAGTTTTACTTGTGTTGAAACTAAACCCAAAGACTTATCATCTTGAATACACTAATGTTGCTAATGAAGATTGTGTGAAGTTTTGTATGAAGGAAATTTTAAAGTGTAGGGAAGAATAATATGATGAGATGAAGTATGGACAAAAGCTCAAGCTTGGGGATGCCACCCGTGTCACCCCAAGAAATATTCAAGAAGTACAAGCGACAAAGCTTGGGGATGCCCAAAGCATCCCCTTCTCCATCAATAAAATCTCAGGTTTTCTTCCAAACACTTTATTTTTATTGTTTCATGCAAAATTGTGTTGTTCTTGGAGCGTCTTCATTTTGTTTTTAGTTTTCTTTTGCTTAGTTTGCTTAAATAAATTGGTTGGACCCCCGCATTCATGCATAGTTTCAAGTACGTTGATTTGGATTCGAAAAGAGTAGGAAGTCCATGCTTATAAGTGGTATAAAAGGAGTCTTGTTTTGACTGTGGCCTAGACTTTATCATGTCATGTTTGATATTGCTTTGACTTTATGCTTAGTGATTATTGCTGTAGCATGACTTGTTCCAAACAATTGAGATTGCTTAATGTGCCTTGAAAGAATCATGCGTTGTTTTAGCATATAAAAGCATAATATTGTGGTATTCTCCTTTGATGATTTATTTCGGTTGACTTGGCGCATGCTCACACCATGTTAAGACTATACTAGTCACCATAGCCTCTATGATCATTTAGTTTTCGACTTGTAATATCACTTTATGCTTTAATTAATAATGTTTTGTCACTTTGCATGATTATGGCCATTATTGCTCTCTTAGTTGGTCGCTCCTAGTCTTTTGCTAGCCTCCGCATGTACCAAGTATGAGTTCCACTCATGCATCCAACTCCAAATAAAACCAAGTTATTCCAAAGATTCACCGTACCTACCAATTAGCATAATTGCTGTTCCAAGTATATTCATGTTTTTATCTACCTTCTGAATTAAACTTGTTATGTGAAAATTAGTGATTAAAGCTCTCACAAACTTGATGGCACACTTTACTTTCTTGCACTTAATAAACTTGAACCATTGTGCCCCTCTATGTTGCGTATATGCTTGCGCTTTATAAGTTGTGAATTAGCAGAACCATGTTACCATGGGGAACACTTTCAACATTGCACATTATTTAGTTGATATCATGTTCTTTTGCTTATGGATCCCGGCGGGGTGTGAAATAAAAGGGGAGCTTGTAAGCTCATCGAGTTTGTATATGTGTTAGAGAAACGCCTGGGCGGCCAGCCTAAGCCATGCCTAATCATGGTGGAAACTTGCAGCATAACCATAGTGAGCAATCTGTGAAGCATCCTCAATAAAAACCTATGTAAATAGCAAATAAAAAGATCGCTGAGACACTCATTGTCTGTTGCCTTGTCATTTTGATATGGGATAGCTCATGTATCATGGGGCAAGGCGTACCCCGTTGGTGATTCTATATGATACACATGTACTTACAATGACAAGAACTTACTCGTGACTAAAGTTGAGTAGCATGAGGTTCGATACTCGTAAGCAAGGGGCATGAGATTTTCAACTTATAACTTATCAAGCATATCCTCATATTTGTTCACTTTAACCTTAACCACCTAAAGATGCTTATGATAGGGGCAATGAGAGCTGAAAGCTAATAAGTACCATAATTTTTGGAAGCTCTTTGTGAAACTTCAATCCCTGCTTCCTTCTATGAAGGGCCTTTCTTTTACTTTTATGTTGACTCTCCATCTTCTATCTTTATGCACCTATTAAGAGAGCATAGTGGTCATTCTTAGTTTAATGTGCATTGTCCCAAAACTTGTTGATTGATTCATAACTTTGATATTGCTTGTGCTAAAATTATTTGTATCTAGTCACCCTTATGAACTTTGAAGGTGTCCTATGCATTTATGTTTTGCTATACCATGAGGGACAAGCTGAATACCATTCTCATTATGTTTTCTATATGTGAAACAAACAAACGTCTTTCAAAGCATTGTTATTCATGAATCTTTTGTTTGTACCTTTTCATGTTACAACAGAGTTGCTATGTCTTATTGTTAGAACTATATATTTCATGCTATGTTAAAGTACTATGATCCCAACTATCAATGTTTTACAAATACCTTGATCAAGATTGTGATGGTGCATGCCACCTCAAAAATTATTCTTTTTTATCACTTACCTACTCGAGGACGAGCAGGAGTTAAGCTTGGGGATGTTGATACGTCATAAACGTATCTATAATTTTTGATGTTCCATACTTATTTAATATCTACTTTCTTATGTTTAGTTCATACTTTGAGGTATTTTTATACATTTTCTAGAACTAACCTATGAATAAGATGTCACAGTGTCAGTTGCATGTTTTCTGCTGATTTTGGTTTCAGAAAAGCTAGTAAGGAAATATTCTCGGAATTGGACCGGACAAAAGCCAAAGACAATATTTTACCCAAAGCAACACGGAGTCCGGAGGGCAGCCGAAGAGGGGCCACGAGGCAGCCACACCCTAGGGTGGCGCGGCCAGCCCTAGGCGTGCCGCCACCTGGTGTGGGCCCCTCGGGCCTCCACCGACCTTGCCCCTTCGCCTATTAAAGCCTCTCGAGATGAAAACCCTAAGTACCTGATCAAAGACCCAATCAGAAATCCATGAAAGAGTATGTAGCTGCCGCCATCTCAATCCCTAGATCGGGGGATCCGAAGCTCTTCCCGGCACCCTGCCGGAGGGGAGAGATCACCCTGGAGGCCTTCTTCATCACCATGACCGCCTTCAGTGTGATGCGTGAGTAGTTCATCCCTGGACTACGGGTCCATGTAGTAGCTAGATGGTTGGTTCTCCTCCTTTTTGCTATCATGTTTAGATCTTGTGAGCTCCGTTCATGATCAAGATCATCTATTTGTAATCTTACATGTTGTGTTTGCGGGGATCCGATGGATATTGAGATGCTATTTTCGATTGATTATTGATTCTATCATGTCTATGTTATTTGTGATCTTGCATGCTTTCCATTGATAGTAGCTATCTTGGCCAAGTAGATGCTAGCAACTCCAAGAGGGAGTATTTATGCTCGATAGTGGGTTCATGTCTCTAGTAATCTGGGGAAGTGACAGGAATCTCTAAGGTGCTAGATGTGTTGTTGCTACTAGGGAGAAAACAGCAATCCTTTGTCCATGGGACAATCATATTGTTTACTTTACACACTTTGCTTAATGCAATTATCTGTTGCTTGCAACTTAATAATGGAGGGGGTTCGTATGATAACCTGAAGGTGGATTATTACTCATAGATGCAGTTGGATTATGGTCTATGTATAATGTTGTAATGCCCAATCAGATCTCATAGGAGTCAAGATGATTAGTATATGCATGGTATGATTTCTTGAGTCTGTCAATTGCCCCGCTGTAATTTGTTCACCCAACATGTTATTTATCTTAAGGAGAATCACCTCTAGTGAACTATGGACCCCGGTCCATTCTTTTACCATTAATCTACTATTTACCGTTTACTGTTTACTTTCTGCAAGCAATTACTATCTTCCACACAATACGTTTAATCCTTAGTTTTCAGCAAAACCGGTGAGACTGACAACCTCACTATAAGTTGGGGCAAAGTTCTGTGGTTGTGTTGTGCAGGATTCCAAGTTGGTAGCAACACCTTGGAGTTGTTTCCTTGCTCCTACTGGTTTGATAACCTTGGTTTCATAACTGAGGGAAACTTGCTGTTGTGCTCATCATACCTTCCTCTTGGGGTTCCCAACAAGCTCAACGTATCCTGAGCCATCAGTTTCTACAAAACACCTTGAGGGAAGCGCCTCCACCCCGTCAAAGGTGAATACAAGGATGTCTCTCCTTTAGAGGAAGTGAGTCTCGAAGAAGCAGGTCCAGCCCCTCCCAAGACACATGCTCCCTCCATCATCAATGAAGAGGCGAGCCCACCAGATGGTGTTGCATAAGCTGGCAGGTTGGAGCATCAACTTGCGAGGGTGATGACGGCCGCAAAAAGGACCACGCGAACATGTTGGGGAGGCGCATCATCCCCCACATTGTTGGGATGCACCCTCACGTAAAACTCAAAGCCGGCCAAGTCCGGCCATAGGTCCCAAGGTGCCACCGCTTGGGGAGAGTGATCCAATTCTAGGTGGCGGCCACACCCATGGCCACCACCTTGCCTCCCTCAGCCGCGAACCACCCCGCAACCGCCAGCAGGAGCTAGCCCTCCAACACTAGCAGAAGCATCCTCCCGATAGCCGACATGCGATCGACGAGTGGGGAGGTGGCCATGGCTCTACAAGAAGGGAAAATGGAGGAACAAAGAGAGTTCTAGGCCGATGGTGGTGCCCCTTCAGGCTCTTAAATAGGCTAAAGGGCGCCACTAGCCGAGATATTACAGCTCTCATTAACTACCTAGAGCAACTTTTGAGATCCCCAATGCAGCGGATATGCCTCGTCCTCTCTGCACTAGAATCGTCATCACGCGCACCTGGGCGAAGCCCCGGAAGGCCACTCGAGCCCGGCCCAGGAGAAAATGCGGTCCTTCACCCCTTTGGGAGAGGCGCCGCCATTTGCCGAATGTCGCCAGAGTGGCACCTCACCCAAGGGCTACTATCGATCCCATGGGTTTCAGGGGTATGCGGTTCGACGGGCTTTGGACCGGGTTCCCCACGGGAGCATGGTGCCATAATCTCGAAGCACATGACCAAGAAAATTATCCCGAACATAGGTCTCGGGCGGGGAGCAGGCGGCCACCCTGGAGAATAAAGAAGGATAGGTGGCTAATGATGCCTGGCCCAGGGGACATATTGCCCTTTGTCCATGCATCTTCTGGCCCACCTTGGATGTCGACAGCACGACCAAGCCACGACGCGCTCGCTGGCAGTAGTAGTGCACCATATTGTGACCATGCAATCCATAAGGCTCATGGGGTCCGAGTCGGGATCTCCTCCGGGACCCCAGCTAGGATCCCGAGAGTTGTTCTCCTAGAGAGCCAACCTCCGACAAGACTCAGACTGATGGACATGCGTCTATGACAGTCTGAATGATGCGGGTGACAAGAGACACGCAGAATAATGGCAGGAGCGCATCGTCACTGAAAGGACATAGATGCCTCCTACAGGTGGGGTGAATAGGTGGTTTAAAACTTTTACGAGATGGGCTTAACAAAGGCGGAATAAACTAGTGTTTACTTTGTCAAGCACAAAGACTATATAAACTATGGTTCACCTATGTGGACCAACAACTTATGCTAAGCAAGACAAGCAACTATGTGATAGCAAGATATAAGACTTCAAGCACAAAGGCTATCACAAAGTAAAGTGCATAAGTAAAGAGCTCAGGTATAAAGATAACCGAGGCACGCAGAGACGATGATGTTTTCCTCCCAACAAGGGAGTATGTCTCATTTGGAGAGGGGGTGGTTTCAAACCACCAATGCCAAAAAAAGCCTCCCTTGTTCTCTAGTGAACCTCACCCCAAAGGGATCGATCCACACTCCACTATCGGTGCACTTGTCGGTGGCAATCTGTAACCTCGTACAACTCTTGTGGCACTTTTCCACAACTCAATTGGAGGATACCAACAAACAAGCTTGGGGAAAGCTCCACAACTTAATTGGAGGCCCCAAGAATCCTCAAATCTTCAATACAACTAAACCGTCTAGGGTTCCAAGAACCCAAGAGTAAAAGGCTTCTCACCTTTCACCCAATCGAATCCTCACCGAGAACTCAAACCGATGCACCAAATGCAATGGCAAGAACATAAGAAGTGCTAAAGTCCTTCACTCCAAAATTCCACCAAAGCTACAAAAGCTTCTGGGGAATAAGAGAGGAAGAACAATGGAGGAAATTCACAAAATACTCCAAGATCTAGATCCCAAGATGTTCCCCTCACTTAAAGGAGAGATTGATTGGTGGGGTTGTAATCTAGATATCCTCTTTCAAATCCCTCAATAATACGCAAGAATCATAGGAGAGATTGAGGGATAGCAAGCTCAAGAAGGTCAATAATGGAGGGGGAAGCTTGCAAGAATGTGTAGGTAACCACTAGGGAAGAAGGGGCTCTTATATAGGTCCTCCAAAATTCAACTGGTACAGCTTTGGAGCGGGCAGGCCGGATATTCTGGCCAATTTCCAGGTGGTTTCTAGTTTGGACATCTAAATGGAAACCATACGACTGAAATCTAAGATTTCTGCGCAACACCGGAGTGTCCGGCCTTTTCACTCCGGACATTCTGGCCAAGGCAAAACTGACAGAAACAATAATATGAAAACAATCATAACTTTTGCATCCGGACTCTCAATTTGATGTTCTTGGGCTCGTTTTAAAGAGGAAAAAAAGCTCTACAAGATCATGCAGGGAACCATCATAGTCCATCAAGGGAGGATAGAACCAAATGATGAAAGGTTTAACTTGTCTATAAAAGACAATCGGTAAAACCTCCAATATTGAAAACGCAATAGAGAATGCATATGAAATCCGTTTTCGATGAACTTGAGCTTGTCACGAAGATTAACACACGCTCTAAATCCTCTCATGGATAAGAACCAAGAAATATGATGCCAAGTTTGAAAAGGTTTGAGCTCTCTCTGAAGGATATTATCAAGTTACTCACTCGGGAGCCCCTCTTGATAGTACGGCTATCTATCCTATAAACTGGTTTCTACAACTAACACCACGAGACCATTAAGAAAGAAACCCTATCAAGAACATACCTTTGCCTTGCGCATATTCCACTTGAGCTTGATGACGACAATATTTTCTACCTCAAGATGGAACACCTTTCTTGATTGCTCTAACTTGGTGAAGACTTCTGCTCTCTCATACTCCACTATGGTAGAGCTTCTCTTTTGGGCATATCTTCACATATCCAATGACACCATAGGATAACAAGCTTCTGTTGGGTCCGCAGCATAGAAAACAAAACAATTCCAACGGTGTGAACTACACACCAAGATCTATCTACTAGGTACAAAGCAAACAGGTGGACATACATCCATAGAGAACTTACCCTCGAAGACAACGAGCTTTATTAACGAGTAGGAACTCGTGGTTGATGTAGTCGTACACTTGCCGATCTCAAGATCGTGAGGAAGTCCGAGCACTGCAACTCAGCACACACGTTCAAGCCACCGGACAACCTCCACCTCCTCGCTCCAGCGATCCAGCGGAAGCAGCAACTTCTTCCAAACGAAATGCCACCGGGAACATGTATCTCGCTAATCCGAGACCATGGGGGAATAATTCTAGAGGGGGAGAGAGATCCTTCACAAGGAGGTGTGAGGATGAAGGAGGGAATGGGTGGCCTTTTATAGGAGGAGGGGGTGCCCCCTCTCTCCATGGCCAGCACATGGAGGGAGCTGACCCCTCACCTCCCCCATTCATGTGGTGGTAACTCCTCCACATTAAAATTCCTCTTCACATTCCCTTTTAAAGTCTCCACTTTAAATGCATTAAGTTTATCCAAATTTAATGCTCTCTCATTTAATAAAACTCATTTATTAAATTTATTCAGAATTTTGTTAATTACTTTAATTAACAAACATTCACATATAGCCCCTTGCAATATTTCAATATCACATGCAGAACCACCTTCTGCAATTTCACCCGAAGAAATTTCCGGTTTCTATTGAAACAATTCCTGCGCTTTGCAATTATTTCGTATGAAACATATGTGCTCCAAAATGGTGTCCGGTAACTCTTAAGTGTGCCACCCTACGGTTTGTGAATAATGCAGACATGATCGAGACCGTTCTCCGATCAATAATCAGCAGCGGGACCTGGAGATCCGTACTGACTCCTACACATTCAACGATGACTCCTGTGATCGTGAGAACCTTTAATGCTTGTAACTAAATCCCTTTGTCTCTCGATATATTACATGTCCAAGATTCGATCATCGGTATCTCCATACCTAGTTTGATCTCGTTACCGACATGCACTCTTTTCTCGTTCCCGTGATATAACATTCTAGTGATCACATCACTTGCTTGCAAGCTATCCTAATGTGATATCACCGAGAGGGCCCAGAGTATATCTATCTGTCATCTGGATTGACAAATTCCACTCTTGATCCATGAGCCTCAACATAACACCTTCGTATCACTAAACCCATCTTTATAGTCACCCTGTTACGGTGTGACGTTTGATGTTATCAAGATACTCTTCCGGTGTTAGCAATTAACATGATCTCATGGTCTAAGGATAAAGATTACTTCGTATGATGTTATAGCAATATAAACACAATGACTTGATCGTAATGCTATACTTCGGATGAATGTTCATCACATCATTCCACCAATGGTGTGACCTTGTTATTAACAACATCCAATGTCCATGATCAGGAAACCTTGATCATCTTGTTAATCAACAAGCTAGTCTATAAGAGAGGCATGACTAGGAACCCTTTTTTTTATTAAACACACATGTATTGATGTTTCCTATCAATACAATTATAGCATGTAAAATAAACATCTATCATATACAAGGAATACATAATAACAACTTTATTATTGCCTCTCAGGGCATATTTCCTTCAGTCTCCCACTTGCACTAGAGACAATAATCTAGTTCACATAGTGATAAATCTTACACCCATGGAGTTCTGGTGTTGATCATGTTTTGCCCTAGGGAGTACTTTAGTCAACGGATCTGCTACATTCAGGTCTGTGTGCACTTTACAAATCTTTATATCTCCATCCTTGACATGTTCGCGGATGGAGTGGAACCGGCGCTTAATATGCTTGGAATTCTTGTGAGACCTTGGTTCCTTGGCGTTGGCTATGGCTCCATTGTTGTCACAATAGATCACCATAGGGTTCAACGCACTGGGAACCACACCCAGTTCCGTAATGAACTCTTTTATCCAAAGCCTTCTGCCGCTTACAAGCAAACAACATATTCCGCCTCCATTGTTGATCCAGCCACCACAGGTTGTTTGGAGCTCCTCCAACTAAGTGCTACTCCGTTCAAGAGAAATACGTATCCGGATTGAGACTTAGAGTCATCCGGATCAGTGTCAAAGCTAGCATCGACATAACACTTAGCGACTAGCTCTTCTTCACCTCCGTATACAAGAAACATATCCTTAGTTCTTCTCAAGTACTTAAGGATATTCTTGACCGCTATCTAGTGTTCCGAACCTGGATCAGATTGGTACCTACTAGTCAAACTAATAGCATGTGCCACATCCGGTCTTGTACATAGCATGGCATACATTATAGAGCCTATGGCTGAGGCATAGGGGATCCTATCCATTATCTCTCTTTCTTCTGCCGTAGCCAGACTTTGAGTCTTACTCAATGTCTTGCCTTGAAACATAGGTATCTTATCAAGGTATGTACTCTGTGATAGCCCAATTAGGCGTCTTGATCTATCTCTATAGATTTTAATGCCTAATATATATGAAGCTTCACCAAGGTCCTTCATCGAAAATTTGTTGTTTAGATAAATTTTAACACTGTTTAAAAGATCTAAATCATTTCCAATCAATAATATGTCATCCACATATAATATCAGAAATTCCACATTTCTCCCACTCACTTTCTTGTAAATACAAGCCTCTCCATAAGTTTGGACAAATCCAAACTCTTTGATCACCTCATCAAAGCGGAGATTCCAACTCTGTGATGCTTGATCCATAGATGGATCGCTGAAGTTTGCACACCTTATTAGCATCCTTAGGATCGACAAAACCCTTAGGTTGTATCATATAAAACTCTTCTTCAATCTTACCATTGAGGAACGCAGTTTTGACATCCATCTGCCATATTTCATAATCGAAATATGCAGCAATTGCTAACATAATCCTAACCGACTTAAGCATCGCTACGGGAGAGAATGTCTCATCGTAGTCAACTCCTTGAATTTGTCGAACCCCCTTTGCGACAAGTCGAGCCTTATAGATGGTCACATTACCATCAGCATCAGTTTTTCTTTTGAAAATCCATTTATTCTCAACGGCCTTTCGGTCGTGAGGTAAGTCCACCAAGTTCCAAACTTGGTTCTCGTACATGGATTCCATCTCGGATTTCATGGCTTCTAGACATTTGTTGGAATCCGGGCTCATCATCGCTTCTTCATATGTCGCAGGGTCATCCATTTCATCAATCATGAAATTCATAACAGGATTGCCGTACAGTTCGGGGCTGCGTGTCCTGCTTGACCTGCGAGGTTCGGTAGTGTCCTCTTTCGGAGTTTCATGATCAATATCATTAGCTCTCTCTTCATTAGGTGAAGTCAACTCCTAAACAACTTCTGGAGCTGCGCTACTCGCCATTTCATGAAGAGAAGGTTCAATAACCTCTTCGAGTTCTACCTTCCGACTACTCACACCTTTCGTGAGAAACTCCTTCTCAAGAAAGGATCCATTCTTGGCAACAAAGACCTTGCCCTCGGATCTGTGATAGAAGGTATACCCAATCGTTTCCTTAGGGTATCCTATGAAGACGCATCCGCTTTGGGTTCGAGTTTATCCGGTTGAAGTTTCTTCACATAAACATCAGATCCCCAAACTTTAAGAAATGACAGCTTAGGTTTGTTTCCAAACCATAATTCATACGGTGTCTTTTCAACGGATTTATATGGTGCCCTATTTAAAGTGAATGTAGCGGTTTCTAGTGCATAACCCCAAAATGACAGTGGCAAGTCAGTCAGAGACATCATAGATCGAACCATATCCAATAAAGTACGATTACGACGTTCTGACACACCATTACGTTGTGGTGTTCCGGCAGGCGTGAGTTGTGAAACTATTCCACAGTCTTTCATATGCGTGCTAAACTCGTAACTAAGATACTCTCCTCCACGGTCGGACCGCGGAAATTTGATCTTTATGTTATGATGATTTTCCACTTCATTCTGAAATTCTTTGAACTTTTCAAAAGTTTCAGACTTGTGTTTCATCAAATAGATATACCCATATCTACTCAAATCATCCGTGAAAGTAACAAAATAACGATATCCACCTCGCGCCGACACACTCATTGGTCCACACACATCAGTATGTATGATTTCCAATAGATCATGCCCGTTCCATTGAACCGGAAAACGGCGTTCTAGTCATCTTGCCCATAAGGCATGGCTCACATGTATCAAATGATTCAAAATCAAGTGATTCCAAAAGTCCATCAGAATGGAGTTTCTTCATGCGTTTAACGCCAATATGACCTAGACGGCAGTGCCACATATATGTAGATATATCATTATCAAGTTTAATCCTTTTAGCATCAACATTATGAATATGCGTAATACTGCTATCGAGATCCAACAGAAATAAACCATTCAATATAGGTGCATGACCATAAAAGATATTATTCATATAAATCGAACAACCATTGTTCTCAGATTTAAAGGAATGACCACTTTGCATCAAACACGATCCAGATACAATGTTCATGCTCAGTGTAGGCACCAAATAACAATTATTTAGGTTTATAACTAATCCCGATGGCATATGGAGAGGCAGCGTTCGACGGCGATCACATCAACTCTTGATCCATTGCCGACGCGAGAGACCTCATCCCTTGCTAGTTGTTGCTTGTTCCGCAGTCCACGAACCGAGTTACATATATTAGCAACCGATCCGTATCAAATACCCAGTGCTCTGCGAGTACTAGTCAAGTACACATCAATAACATGTATATCACATATACCTTTGTTTGCCTTGCGGACTTCTTGTCGCCAAATACTTGGGGCGATTCGCTTCAATGGCGATCCTTGCAATAGTAGCACTCGGTGTCGGACTTAGGGCCAGCTCGGGTTTCTTTTCAGCACGGCAACATACTTGCCACCTTCTTTCCCTTGTGCTTGCCTTTCTTGTCCTTCTTGAAACCGGTGGTCCTATTGATCATCAACACTTGATGTTCTTTCCTAATCTCCACTGCAGTCTTAAGCATTGTGAAGATCGAGAAGAGACTTCTTCATGCCCTGCATATTATAGTTCATCATGAAGCTCTTGTAGCTAGGTGGCAGAGATTGGAGAACACGATGTATGCCTAAGTCAATGGGAATCGTTATTCCCAAGGACACAAGCTTATCGGTACCCGGACATTTTGATGCGTGCTCACTAGCGGAGTTGTTTTCCTCCATCATGCAGCTAAAGAACTTTTCAGAAGCATTATAACTCTCTACGGCAGCATGGGTATCGAAAATCATTTTCAATTCTCCCATGGTATCAAAGGCATTGCCATTTTCGAAACGTTTTCGAAGTTCTGGCTCTAGCCCATACAGTATGCCGCAATGAACTAAGTTGTGGTCCTCCTGACGAGTTATATAGACGTTCTTTTCCTTGTTAGGGGCATCAGGAGCTGGTGGGGGGCCTAGTGGCGCATCTAGCACATATTGCTTTTGTGCAGCAGTGAGGAGAATCCTCAAATTCATAGCCCAGTTGGTGAAGTTGCTACCATTCACAGCAAGTTTCTCTTTCTCCATGAACACATTGAAATTAAAAGCAGGTGGTGCCATCTACAACAGAATTTGTAAAGTATATTTAGACTAACTTTATGGTAGATTGAGTTCAACTAATCCAAATTACTAATGAACTCCCACTCAAAAACGACATCCCTCGTGTCCTTTTGGTGATTACATGAACCAAATCCACTACACCAAGTCCGATCATCACGTGAGTCGGTCTAGCTTCAAAGGCGAGCATCTATATGGGCATCATATCAACTATATGACTCATTCTTAACCTTTCTTACGTGTTCCGAGGCCATGTCTGTACATGCTAGGCTTGTCAAGTAAGAACCTTAGTATTTGCGTGTGTAAAACTGTCTTACACCCGTTGTATGAAAGCGTAGAGTTGAAAACACCCGATCATCACGTGATGCCTCAAAACACGATCCACAAAACGGTGCATACTTAAGGAAGAACACATTTTATCTTGATATCTAAATGAGGGATCATCTTATAATGCTACCAAACACGCCAAACTAGCAATATAAGATGCTAACATCTAATGTGTGAAGTGAGATGATATGGTCCATGCATTTGATCTCTATCATTTGCATCGTGGTATGATCTTTATCATTCCTTTGTGTGTAAGGCCAAGGTCTATGGAACTTACACGTTAAGTGAGTTGTAAGAGTATCTATTATACATCTACTTACAACAATACCATATCAACACACTAGCCCAGCAACGATCTAAACTAGACGCCTCTAATTTATCAATTGCAAGTTTTACGTGGCTTAGGGCTTTCGGAGATAGAACCTGTCTAATCTACGAACATGAACCACAACGAGGATAACTAAGTTATTAGCAACTCGTTGTAAATCAGATATTGACTATAGTAGGAGAGACAGACACCCGCCAGCCACTTATGCAAAACAAGTTGCATGTCAGTCGTGGAACAGGTCTCATGTACGATGACATGTAAGGTTGGTCCGGGCCGCTTCATCCCACTATGCCACCAATATCCAAAGTACATAGAAGATGCAATAACATGATCATCATCGCCCACATATAAACATATGTGTACTACCCGTGCAAAGCACCTACGCATAGATCAGGCTCGATACCCTTTGTTGGGTGCAGCATAGAAAACAAAAAAATTCCTACGGTGTGAACTATACGCCAAGATCTATCTACTAGGTACAAAGCAAACGGGTGGACATACATCCATAGAGAACTTACCCTCGAAGACAACGAGCTTTGTTAACGAGTAGGAACTCGTGGTTGATGTAGTCGTACACTTGCCGATCTCAAGATCGTGAGGAAGTCGGCCGCAACTCAGCAGCGCATCACTTTTCGCACACACGTTCAAGCCACCGGACAACCTCCACCTCCTCGCTCCAGCGATCCAGCAGAAGCAGCAACTCCTTCTAGACGAAATGCCACCAAGAACATGTATCTCGCTAATCCGAGACCATGGGGAATAATTCTAGAGGGGGAGAGAGATCCTTCACAAGGAGGTGTGAGGATGAAGGAGGGAATGGGTGGCCTTTTATAGGAGGAGGGGGGGTGCCCCATCTCTCCATGGCCGGCGCATGGGGGAGGTGACCCCTCACCTCCCCCTTTCATGTGGTGGTAACTCCTCCACATTAAAATGCCTCTTCACATTCCCTTTTAAAGTCTCCACTTTAAATGCATTAAGTTTCTCCAAATTTAATGCTCTCTCATTTAATAAAACTCTTTTATTAAATTTATTCAGAATTTTGTTAATTACTTTAATTAACAAACATTCACATATAGCCCCTTGCAATATTTCAATATCACATGCAGAACCACCTTCTGCAATTTCACCCGAAACAATTTCCGGTTTCTATTGAAACAATTCCTGCGCTTTGCAATTCTTTCGTCTAAAACATATGTGCTCCAAAATGGTGTTCGGTAACACTTAAGTGTGCCACCCTACGGTTCGCGAATAATGCAGACATGATCGAGACCCTTCTCCGATCAATAATCAGCAGCGGGACCTGGAGATCCGTACTGACTCCTACACATTCAACGATGACTCCTGTGATCGTGAGAACCTTTAACGCTTGTAACTAAATCCCTTTGTCTCTCGATATATTACATGTCCGAGATTCGATCATCGGTATCTCCATACCTAGTTTGATCTCGTTACCGACATGCACTCTTTTCTCGTTCCTGTGATATAACATTCTAGTGATCACATCACTTGCTTGCAAGCTATCCTAATGTGATATCACCGAGAGGGCCCAGAGTATATCTATCTGTCATCTGGATTGACAAATTCCACTCTTGATCCATGAGCCTCAACATAACACCTTCGTAGTACTGAACCCATCTTTATAGTCACCCTGTTACGGTGTGACGTTTGATGTTATCAAGATACTCTTCCGGTGTTAGCAATTAACATGATCTCATGGTCTAAGGATAAAGATTACTTCGTATGATGTTATAGAAATATAAACACAATGACTTGATCGTAATGCTATACTTCGGATGAATGTTCATCACATCATTCCACCAATGGTGTGACCTTGTTATTAACAACATCCAATGTCCATGATCAGGAAACCTTGATCATCTTGTTAATCAACAAGCTAGTCTATAAGAGAGGCATGACTAGGAACCCTTTTTGTTTATTAAACACACATGTATTGATGTTTCCTATCAATACGATTATAGCATATAAAATAAACATCTATCATATACAAGGAATACATAATAACAACTTTATTATTGCCTCTCAGGGCATATTTCCTTCAGCTTTAATAAAATGATCTCTTCAAGATGGCTAATCTTGAACTTGCACTTCATTTCTTATTTCTTCATCATGTTGGTGTCTTGAAGGTACACAAGAGATATCACTCCACCTTATTCTTAAATAAACACTTGCCATAGGCTCAACCCTCACATGAACAATCTTTGGATCACTCCTTGAACACCTTGGTCATCACTTGATCTTCTTAACTTTCTTGTTCTCCCAACCTTGTATCCAACATATGTTTCAAGCATTGCCTATGGACAAATACTACAAGTAAAACTCAATGCAAACATAAGTCCATAAAGATTGTCATTAATTACCAAAACCCCACATGGGGAACATATGCACTTTGAAAGAACATTTCATGTTTTCCTGTGTTTTGTGTGTTAGATAACAATACTATGGAGATTTCTCATGTGCGCTAAGTGTGCAGGAGGTTTGGGGGGCGGATTATCCGCCCCACCAAGGGCCGGATAATCCAGCCTACCTCATTGTTCAAAGGCTGCCAAGGTGCATCGTCTAGAGAGGGGGGCGGATTATCGCCCGGAAAATCCGAACTGGGGCGGTTTTTCTTCCCAGGCCGGATAATCCGGCCATTGCATGGGCCGGATAATCCGGCCCTCACTTGAGCCGGATAATCCGGCCCCCAAAGTCTCCAACGGCTTGGTTTTCGAAGGGGGTATAAATATCCCTTCTTTCCCAACGTTCAGAACTCTTGATTCACTCGAAATTGTTCAGACACTGTGCAAGAGATCCCATTCTAGATCTCCCACTTCAACCACCCGAAGGCTTCGATCTTTGGAGGAATTGAAGGAGGAGAGAATAGTCATCGTCATCACGAATCAAGCGCATCAACTCCTCTCCATTCATTTGGAGAAATCCCTGATCTAGTATTCTTGTCAATATCTAGATCTTGTTCTTTATTATTGATAACTTGTTCTTGTGGCAGCTTGTTGTCTTTACGGGAGCCTCCAAGTTGTTTGTGGAGTTGTGCCCCGCTAGTTGTGTAAAGGCACCAGTACCCACCTCGAAGGGTCCCTATAGTGGAAAGGTGGATCGGGCCTTTGGTGGCGGGATCCATCGGAGAACAGGGTGAGGCCTATTGTGGCGTGGTGGTCTTAGTACCGCCCACCCCTCCAACACAGACGTACTTCCCTTAACAAGGAAGGAATTGCGGTCAAACAAATCCTGTGTCTCCGTGTGCTTCACTACGGTTTACCCGTTCCTCTTCCACTCACTCTTTACTCACTAGTAGATAGGTTTGCATATAGGGAAATTCCACCTAATAGTATATCTAGAGAATTTACCCTTTGTGCTAAGCCTAAAATTGAAAAAGCATTAAAATTTGAAGTAGCACCTATTCACCCCCACCCCCCTCTAGGTGCCCATACGATCCATTTCAATTGGTATCGAGCTCTTTATTCTTTATTAACCGCCTAAGAGAACTATGGGTACCAAGGGAGATGGGGATGAGGCTGTGGATAAGGTCACAATGGATGACCTCAAGACGTTGGAAACAACCTTGTTGAAATCCTTTGAGGCCAAGATGGAGGAGATGAATCAAATGATTGCTCGTCTCACATCATCCATAGCCCCATCTCCATCCTCCTTTGAGGCCGCCACACCATCATCCAAGGATAAGGCTAACACCGGATCCAAGGATGATGAAGTGGTAGGTGAAAAACATAATGGTTCCACCTCCAAGAAGGGAAGTGGTAAGGAGGAATATAGTGAGGTTCGTCACGTATATTCCCCAATCCACCTATCCCTCATCCTCATATAAACAATAGGGGTGATCCACCCAAGCTTACTGCATCCTCTTTTAATCAATTGCAATTCTTAATGAAGTCTCATGTTTGCAGCTCCTCAATTGAACTTTGGAGGATTATTGAAGAGGGTCTTCATATTGGAGATCATTCCAATCTGACAAGAAGAGAAGTTGTGGATAGCCAATTGAATGATATGGCTCTCCACATGATACAACTCGGTGTGGGTCCCAAGGACATGCCCCACATTGAACATCTGAACACAGCTAAAGAAGCTTGGGATGCCCTCACCGATCTCTTTATTGGGAATGAAAGCATGAAAACGAATAGGTATGATGCCCTTAGTAATGAAGCTGAGGGATTCTACATGTTGGATGGTGAAAACCATGAAGACATGTATAGAAGACTCAAGGGCATTGCAACAACATTTAGAAAGCATGGAGCCACTCACATTGATGATGCGTGGATAAAAAGAAAATATGTGAGTGCCTTAATGCCTTTCGAGCCAACGGACTTGAAGAGCTTGCAAGGTAGACACAACTACCATCAAATGACATCCAATGAAGTCATGCAAGAAATGGCATCATTCAAAGTTGACGTGAAGAACACTGAAGATGCCCGAGCTCGTGCCATTGGAATGCAAAAGGGTGTAAATGTTGCTCTAAAAGCTAATGTTGTTGAGCAAGAGGAGGATGAAAGAGATTTTGAGGGGGCCTCCATGGACTGCCCCGATGAAGTCAAGCGTGCTCATGGTGAGTACATGGAGTTTTATGCAAGGAACTTTTGGAAGGATCCTGCCAAGGCCAAGTCGGAACTCGAGCGCAAGAATGGGTCAAGTGGAAGAAGAGAAAGTGGCCCAAAACTGAGAACTTGCTACAATTGTGGAGATAGGCTGCACTTTGTAGCCGAGTGTCCTTATCAAAATAGAGAAGACAATGGTGGCAGGCTCATTCTTAAAGAAAAATCCAAAGCACCTAAGAAGAAGCCATTTATTAAAAAGAATGGCCCCTACAAGAAGCAACCCAAGATCGTCTTAGTGGCACAAGAAGAATACTTCTCTGCAAGTGAAGATGAAGAGGATGAAGATAGTTCTCGCGAGGTGGCTACTGTAGCCACCACATCGACTCCATCATCTCTCTTCGACTTGCCAAACAAGAACGTCATCAACAACAACGCCACTTGCCTTATGGCAAGAGGGTCCGAGGTATCAAGTTCTAGCTCTTCATTTCCTAAGACTAACATAATTTTGGATATGGATGATCATGATAGTCTTAAAATGAAAGAAGAAGTTATTGCTTTGGACAACTTTTTCACTAACCTGCAAGGTGAGCACAAACTCCATTTTGATGCTCTTATGAGTCAACTTTCTCAAGCTGGAGATCTTCTTGAAGAAAAGGGCAGAATCGAAAGAGAAGATGCCTTGGAGATAGCTTCTTTGAAGAATGCCTTGGAAGAAGAAGAGGAAGCTCGAGTATCTTTGGAAGAGAGACTTGAATCCATTGAGGAGTCACATGAAGAAGTTGTGGCACAGCTCATCAAAGAACGTGACAATGCTCTTACCAAGGTAAAGAAACTAAAGAAAGAAAAGATTGAATTTGGTGCTGCTCATGCTAGACTCTCGGAGAAGTTTGATAAACTTGAAAGTGCTCACAAGGCATTGAAGAGTGATAACTCTACTCTAAATGAGTCTCATGATCAGCTCCAAACTCAATTGAAGATGTATGATGTGCCAAGTACATCCACACCATCTTATGGAAAAGAAGATCTTGCAAGAGGTTCTCAACACAAAGGTAAAGATGTTCTTGATGAGATACTGAGCAAGCAAAGGACAAACAATAGAAAAGAAGGTCTTGGTTACATTCCCAAGACAAAGAACAACAAGAAAAAGAAGAGCAAGACTACTCAATCAAAGACTAGCAACATCACCAATGACAAGTCTAATTATGATGGTTTTGCAGGGGCTAACAATCCTAACTTTGAATTATATTGCGATTATTATGGTGATGTTTATGCTAGTTATGTAG
Source organism: Avena insularis (assembly GCA_023614405.1). Taxonomy (NCBI): domain Eukaryota; kingdom Viridiplantae; phylum Streptophyta; class Magnoliopsida; order Poales; family Poaceae; genus Avena; species Avena insularis. Next base: position 135,477,747 of record CM042692.1, on the reverse strand, counting down.
GCTCTTATGATTGTTACATTCCTTGGTCTATTTGGGTCCCCAAGACCCTTGGCACTAACATGAGAGGACCCATTCAAAAATGGGTACCTAAAACCAAGAAGTAACTTTCTTGCAGGGCTATGCTTCCGATGGGTCTAAATGGGTACTCGATAGTGGGTGCACGAGTCATATGACCGGAAGCAAGGAGATCATCACGGAGATGCGGCCAAATCATGATCATATAATAGTCTCCTATGGTGACAAGTCAAAATCTGAGGTATTGGGTCTTGGCAAAGTTGTGGTGGCTCACGATATCTCTCTCGTGGACATCATGCTTGTTGAGACCCTCGGGTACAACTTACTTTTAGTTCGCGCCCTTGGTAAGATGGGCTTTGCAGTTTATATTGATGCTGATTTGGTGGTACTCTTGTGGAGCAAGTCTCTATATAACTTCTGGGCTAAAGCAATCTCTACCGCTTGTCATTCATCCAACCGGTTATACCTCCGTAAGATCTTGGACAAGACTCTGTATGAAATACTTACCGGTAACAAGCCAAACATCTCATACTTTCGGGTATTCGGGTGTAAGTGTTTCTTTCTCATCAAGGGAGTTCGTTTATCTAAGTTTGAATCTAAGGCTCTAGAAGGTATTTTTGTTGGTTATGGTGCCGAATCCCACAATTATAGAGTCTACAATAAGCTCTCCAGAACTGTTATCTTGTAGTGTGGTGTTCGAGGAAAATGACGGATCCCGTGCGGAGCAAGTTGGTGTTTGTGATGCAGATGTTGAAATACCCCAAGATGCCATAAGAAGAATGGGCGTGGGATTTTTCCGCCCCATTGAGGAACCCCTTGTGGCGGATCGGGAAGGACAATGCTCTACTCATGTAGATCCCTCATCTACACATACTCAACATGTTCCAACCATGGGGGCAACTTCTACACCATCTCCATCAACTGCTGAAGGTCAAGATGTTCCAGAAAGCTCCAGGCCGGATTTTCCGGTTGACACCGGATTATCCGGCCACCCCGCTCCTGACAACCAAATTGCTCCTCGTGCTAAAGAAATCGATGCAAGCTCCAGGCCGTATTTTCTGGCCAGCCCCAGATTATCCGGCCCCTCGCCATTTCAAGCAAGCCCCAGGCAGCCTGATGGAGCTACTACAAGTTCTCCCAGGCTGGATTATCCGGCCTCTCCATTGGCCGGATTATCTGGCCCTGACTCACCTGTTGTTCAGCAGTCTCCTGTTACGGCTGCTGACCCATCTCAAGGTCACGCTTCATCACCGCCTACTACTATTATCCCAGATTCTAATCAAGGTCGAGCAAATGATTCCAATGAATATTCAAGTGATGAAACTACTCCACCAAGAGACAACAAACTTATTGAACTTCGTCGCAAGGCTCGGGTTGATCGGAACCTTGAGTTAAGGGGTCACACCCTCGACAAGGTTGTTGGTGATCTTCGACGAAGGGTTTCTATAAGAAGGGAGTTGGCCAGTTTTGGTGAGCATCAAGCTCACATCTCAATGGTGGAACCAAAGAAGGTATTTGAAGCTCTTTAACATCCGGACTAGGTTGTTGCTATGCTTGAAGAATTGAATAATTTCGAGCGCAACAAGGTCTAGAAACTCGTGGAGAAACCCAAAGATTGCCGCAATGTTATCGGCACCAAATGGATATTTAAAAACAAGCAAGATGAGAATGGCATTGTTGTGAGGAACAAGGCAAGACTTGTGGCACAAGGCTACTCTCAAGTTGAGGGCATTGACTTCGGCGAGACCTATGCTCCAGTGGCTCACCTTGAGTCCATCCATATCCTTCTTGCTTATGCTGCCCAATTTTAAATTGCATCAAATGGACGTCAAGAGTGCTTTCCTTAATGGTCCTCTACATGAGTTGGTATATGTAAAGCAACCCCCGGGATTTGAGGATCCTAACTTCCTGAACCATGTCTACAAACTCGATAAGGCACTCAATGGCCTTAAGCAAGCCCCGCATGTGTGGTATGAGCACCTTAAAGAGCTTTTGCTAGATCGTGGCTTCGAAGTTGGGCAAATCAATCCCACTCTTTTTACTAAGAAGGTTAAGGGGGAGCTCTTCGTATGCCAACTATATGTAGACGATATCATCTTTGGTTCTACTAATAAAGCTTTTAATGATGAATTTTCAAAGCTTATGACTGACAGGTTTGAGATGTCTAGATGGGGGAATTACGGTTCTTTCTTGGATTCGAGATCAAGCAACTTAGAGAAGGAACCTTCATCAATCAAGCAAAGTACATCCAAGACATGCTCAAGAGATTCAAGATGACGGATCTTAATGGTGTCGCCACTCCGATGCAAACAAAATGTCATCTTGAACTTAACCCACATGGTAAAGATGTGGACCAAAAGGTATATCGGTCCATGCTCGGCTCTCTTCTTTACCTCTGTGCATCTAGACCCGATATTGTGTTGAGTGCGGGGGTGTGTGCAAGGTATCAAGCAGCTCCTAAAGAAAGCCACTTAGTGGCGGTCAAGAGGATCTTTCGATATTTGGTTCATTCCCCACTTTGGTCTATGGTATCCCAAGGGCTCCAATTTCTCTCTATGTGGTTATACTGATTCAGATTGGGCTGGTGATAAGGATGATCAAAAATCAACCTCTCAAGCTTGTCAATTCTTGGGAAGATCTCTAGTGTGTTGGTCATCTAAAAAGCAGAATTATATCTCTCTCTCCACCGACGAAGCTGAATATGTTGCTGCTGCTAGTGCTTGCACTTAGTTATTGTGGATGAGGCAAACTTTAAAGGAATACGATGTCAATTGTGACAAAGTTCCTCTTTTATGTGATAATGAAAGTGCAATCAAAATTGTGTACAATCCGGTACAGCACACAAGGACAAAGCATATTGAGATTCGGAATCATTTTATTCGAGACCATGTTGCTCGAGGCGATATTGATCTATCTTTTGTGAGCACGAAGAACCAACTTGCTGATATTTTTACGAAGCCACTTGATGAAGCAAGATTCTGCTACTTGAGGAATGAGCTAAATATCATTGATTCCAGGAGTCTGTCTTGATTACCCATGCACTCACTCGTACATCTCAGTCTTATTTGGTCTAGGTGTGGGCATGGATATAGGGGGAGTGTGGTCCTAATTCATTGGGCTAACCCTCCCCCCATAATGCCAAAAGCAAGATACATCATTTCTCTTAAATATCATTTTGTGATATGTGAGCTTATTGATGAGTATTGGTCGTGAACCCAAGATATATCTTCGCGGTGTCACACGATACACTCCAACAAGGTGGCTTCGGCCACCGCCCTCTCTCTTGAGGAGAATTGGATTTTTATGGATCTTTTTGGTTGTTTTTGCTCTCTCATGTCCTTATGGGAGGATGAGGACTACGAGTGATCCCTTGGGGCGCTAGCATCGCTCTTCTTCCTTTTTGGCGTCTCGATGCCAAAGGGGGAGAAGTAGTTCTATTAGGGTCTTCGAGGATTTGCATGGGTCGGGCATAAGCACTTGCATTTTTCTATTCGTCGTTTTCTCGCTTATGCCCATTTAGCGTTAAAACTTTAAATTTGTGATTTGTGGTTTGTTTGAGACTCTTTGTTAGTGGTTGTCTGGATTTATCTCATGGATTATGCTTATGGATTCATCTATTCATGCCCTATTATGCTGGGAATCTTTATCAAGGAAGGCGCTTATATTGGTTATCACGTTGATAATTGTGGCTATTTCAAGGATGCCTCTCTTCTATCCCGGTGGTATGATTATGTTGTTCATATGTCTATGGAATAGATTCACCTATTTGTGTGCATTTGTATTCAAATGCAAAATTCTAATATGCACACATTGAGGGGAGTCTCTTCCATGTTTACTGTTGGTAGTCTTGTGATCCTTTCCTGCAAATCCTAGTATTGTCATCTAACACCAAAAGGGGGGAGATTGAAAGAACATTTCATGTTTTCATGTGTTTTGTGTGTTAGATAACAATACTGTGGAGATTTCTCATGTGCGCTAAGTGTGCAGGAGGTTTGGGGGGCGGATTATCCGCCCCACCAAGGGCCGGATAATCCGGCCTACCTCATTGTTCAAAGGCTGCCAAGGCGCGTCATCCAGAGAGGGGGCAGATTATCGCCCGAAAAATCCGAACTGGGGCGGTTTTTCTTCCCCAGGCCGGATAATCCGGCCATCGCATGGGCCGGATAATCCGGCCCCCAGAATTTGAGCAAAGCATGCCAAGGCGCGTCGCTCGGAGTCCCGTCGGATTTTCTCCCAGAAAATCCGAACTAGGGCGGTTTTTCCTTCCCGGGCCGGATAATCCGGCCTTCACATGGGACCGGATAATCCGGCCCCAGAAGATGATCAAGGGCAAGCTCTGCGCGACACTCAGGGAGGGGGCGGACTATCTACCGGATATTCCGAGTCTGGGGCGGAGTTTTCCCCAGGCCAGATAATCCAGCCCTCACTTGGGCCGAATAATCCGGCCCCCAAAGTCTCGAACGGCTTGGTTTTCGAAGGGGGTATAAATATCCCTTCTTCCCCAACGTTCAGAACTCTTGATTCACTCGAAATTGTTCAGACACTGTGCAAGAGCTCCCATTCTAGATCTCCCACTTCAACCACCCGAAGGCTTCGATCTTTGGGGGAATTAAAGGAGGAGAGAATCGTCATCATCATCACGAATCAAGCGCATCAACTCCTCTCCATTCATTTGGAGAAATCCCTGATCTAGTATTCTTGTCAATATCTAGATCTTGTTCTTTGTTATTGATAACTTGTTCTTGTGGCAGCTTGTTGTCTTTATGGGAGCCTCCAAGTTGTTTGTGGAGTTGTGCCCTGCTAGTTGTGTAAAGGCACCGGTACCCGCCTCGAAGGGTCCCTATAGTGGAAAGGTGGATCAGGCCTTTGGTGGCGGGATCCATCGGAGAACAGGGTGAAGCCTATTGTGGCGTGGTGGTCTTAGTACCGCCCACCCCTCCAACACAGACGTACTTCCCTTAACAAGGAAGGAACTGCGGTCAAACAAATCCTGTGTCTCCGCGTGCTTCACTACGGTTTACCCGTTCCTCTTCCACTCGCTCTTTACTCAATAGTAGATAGGTTTGCATATAGGGAAATTCCACCTAATATTATATCTAGAGAATTTACCCTTTGTGCTAAGCCTAAAATTGAAAAAGCATTAAAATTTGAAGTAGCACCTATTCACCCCCCCCCCTCTAGGTGCCCATACGATCCATTTCACACTTCCAATCTCCCCCATTTTGGTAATTGATGACAATCCCTTTGAGAGGGTTCATATTAGGAATTAAATGAACAAAATGTTTTGCTAACATCAAATACTACACAAGTATGTGATGTCAGTACAACCACAATATAGAGCAAACTCCCCCACATCTATGCATGTGTGGAGGAACTTGAATTTCATTGCATATATTGCCAACCATTACTGGTGGTGGAGTTTCCTCGATATATTCAACATGCAAAGCAACATGTTAAGATTCAAAGCACAAGAGGCAAATTTTTAAGTACAAAACTCAAAGCACAAAACCAAATTCCCTTAAACCCTCTAAAACTTCCCCCATTGGCATCAATTGTCGAAATGGGTGGAAAATTTTAGAAGGCCAATTTAGTGAGAGTTCCTCCATATGGTGTGCATTTCTCATAATATGAGTGGAATCAAATACACGTATCCAATGACGAATACCTATATGGAATCAAACAAAATTGAGGATCCAATAATTGCAAAGAAATAAAATGGTGAAGAAGCATCAACGAATGGAGCAAGCAATCAAAATATCCAAAGAACCACTTCACATAACAAAGATACAAAAAGAAGGATATATATTATGATGAGATTGATAGGAGAGTGATTTAAATAAGATGAGGAGACTCCCCAAAGTTTGTGCACAAATTATAATTTGCATTTGAATACAATATGCATAACATGGCATCCTCGTTCCCTCTAAATCATTTAAACCACGAGCACGAGCAAGAGAGAATATATTATGATGAGAGCAAATGAGTGTTTAGATAAAAATAGGAAGCTCCCAAAGGTTCATGCACAACAAAGTGCACAATTATGGAATCCTAACTCCCCATAATCAAACAAAACACCAATAAAGGACAAGAAAGCAAATGTGTGTTCTTAGGTAAATTATGAAATCTCCCCAAGGTTTATGCACCAAATATAATAATTGCTTTGAATGCAAAGTGCATAAACATTGTATCCTTGCTCCCCCAAACTTACATAACAACACCAACGTGTTTGAAGGCATGAGATCAACTTTCTTAACACCAACGAGTGACAAAAGATGCAAATGAAAAGGTCAAGCACTCAAAGCAAAACTTTTGGAACCACCAAAGAATAAAAAGGAGCACAAGGTGGAATCCAAAGCAAAAGGATATAAACTAGAGATTTAGCCATAATCATGTGTATAAGTTTCTAGGTAGACAACAATCACCAAGATATATATCCACAAAGAAACATGTACACACAAAATGGATACTCAAGAATGAACAAGATATCCAAACAAAAGTTATAGATAATGCTAGAAAGAATTTTTCCTAGAAAGCATGGCCAAAGGCTCAAATTTATCTTATCGAACATCAATGACCTTCAAACACCAACAAATACATCACAACTATCACAAGGGAACAAGAGATAGTTGGAATGCATTGGGAAGGACAACCAGTATCATAAAGAACAAATAAACCTTGCAAATTCATCCATATAGCACATGAGAGAAATTGAGTAAATGATTGGCAATAGAATTGCTAGATTCGCATATGTGGGACTGGTGAATCATAAACATGATTTTTATATACTCCCCAAAATATGCATTTAGCTCAACTTACTCATATAACAATCAGGATGATACAATAAAGTCTTGCAAGAACCACAATAAAAGTAATTGAAGGAAATCATGCCACGATGCAACCACAAAGGTTGAATGCTAGAAGAGTATGCATGTGAGGGATACTTGTTACCGAGATACCATTGGTAGGATGTAGTAGATATGAGTTTGTTGATCATCCTAGCTTGCCTCCAATTTATCATTTAGTCACCACATCTTCTTATTATTGAGACAAGCATCCAATGTATCTCCAATGTACCTAGAACACATTCAAATACACAATGGTCCCAAAACACGTTGGGTCCAACGTAGTTAGATACACTACAATACATAGGACAAAGTCCACAAAAACATGTGCATATAGATATGAAATTGAATTTCATGCATATCTTAGCCAAAATAGGATTTGGTGGAGTTTCCCCTATATATTGGATCAAAGAAAGCAAGCATACTATAATATATACATTTAGTACATATGCATGCACAAGACTTTCAAGAACCAAAAGGAGATATAGTTTGAACAAAAACACCAAGAAATCCAAGAAGGCACACCAAATTGTGACACGACTAACAGTTGTCCAAAATATATCAAATACCAAATCAACACCTAATAGACCCCAAGTTCAACAAATGAACAAGGCAAAAGCCAAAGATCAAAAAGGATAAACAAATACAAATGCTCAATGATTTATGTCATTCAAATGGTTAAGTAGAAAACATGTAATGAGAAAATCAACTTCCAAAACATACCAATTAAAAAAATGGTTCCAACAAAAGAACCAAAATCTCAACACTTTTCAAGATGGCACAAAGTACCAAAGAAAATATTTATCTTCCAAAGACATAAAACATGTATGGATCAAAACATGTCATGAAGAAGCATAAAAGGAGTGTTCTAAATAATATAGGAGAACTCACCCATGAATAGTGCATTATTTAAGATTTTGCATTTGAATACAAAATGCACACACATGGGATCATCGACTCTACCTAATTCAAATAGACCACTAGATGATTTAATGACAAATAAAGATCCACAAGAGTCGAGGAAGATACGGGAGACAAAACACAACAAATTATTGGCAAGAGATAAGGAAAATAAAGCAAAAGCCAACATGGACATGATCAAAAAGATCTACCACTTATTATAGTACTCATTGTCCAAGGACAAGGAATATGCAACTATTTTTAGGTGGTAGATAACAAATATATCCAAGATCATATTCATAATGAGAAAGCACATGTCAAAAGATAAGAGTTAAATCCAAGACATGAAAGAGATCCTTGAGGGTTTCAACTAGTTAAACAATCATGCAAAACAATGATTAGAATAACTAGAGGAAAAAATCTTGCCAACTTAGATATAAGAATTCATATATGATGAAACCCATACCAAGGAAATCTCTCAGAAACAAGATCTAAAAGATGAGGAATAAAAGCATTAAACCAAACGGAACTTGTTTGAGCTCACGTGCCACATAGGAACTAGATAATTTCCAATATCAATTTTATGTGACATAACCTCAACTATTCACATTTTCTCAGTTTGTAATATGCAAAAAGTATATTACTCCCCCATAATGTGATAAAGCATTTCTTCTCACAAGAGGCAAATAAAATACAACTAGAGAACATTAATGGATATTATAGAATTTGAATTTCTCATGAGCATGACATACCACGTAGAGACTAGATAATCTTGAAATATCAATTCTAAGTGGTATTCCTCATGTACACACATTTAGGATTGTGAGGTGCCCCAAAGGACAACACACTCCCCCAAAATGGGATAGTCCATTAATCTCCTGCAAGAGCCAACTAAGATATAAACAAGATGCAATAGGCTCAAACAAAAAACACATACATGGTGTGCAAGCCAACATACACAATCTTGATTTCTCAAGTTAAGCAAGTAGGAAGCACAAAATATACAAAACACATGCAAGGGAAAAACTAACACATGCACAAGGGGCAAGTAACTTTCAATGTAAAAGAGTTGAGAACATGTTACCGCAAGGAGGAGCAATGGATATATGATAGAGATATGATAATCTAAATGACTTGGCTTGAGAGAGTATAATTGAAGTCCCCTTAATTCTTAATGATGTAGCTAAGTCTCCAATGCCCTCCAACAAACACCTATTGATCAAGTTTTAGCTTGATGGTCCCCAACCAAGTTGGGTCCTAAGAAGTTAGTCACAATAGGCTTGGCAACCCAAATGGTTCTATTCTTGACACCACTTTGCGCACCAACATATTTGGAAAACACATTGCCAACCTCATCCTTCCTAAGATAATAAACATCATAAATCATGATTGGGATGGATGAGGAGTTACCAATATTGCAAGATGAAGAGATGTGACCCTTCTCACGACATAATTAGCAAGTTATTCTCTTCCCATTATTTTCACTTGATTTCTCCATAATGGGAGCATTAGCTTGAATATTCTTGGGAAGTGGACTTTCTCCAACTTGAGATTGGCCATGACCTTGAACTAGAGGCCGCTTCCCTTTTTGCTTCTCACCAAGAGGCTTCTCCTTCAAAGGGCAAGATCTAACATGGTGCCCTTCAATTTTGCACTTGAAGCAAACAATCTTGGCCAAATTCTTGACTTGTTCTTGGCCCTTGTTATTGTTGCTCTTGGACTTCTTCTTGACATTGGATTTGAATCCAAGCCCACTCTTGTCATTTGGAAATTTTTGCACGCTCAAGATCTTGTTGAGTGTGACCCTCCCTTCATGACCCTTTTTCAAGTCCCTCTTCAAAGATGAGACTTGGGCCTTGAGCTATTTGATTTCCTCTACATGGTTAGTATCAACACAAATACTAGAGGAAGTAGAAGCTTCATTGTTAGAGCAACAAGGCAAGGAATGTAATTCATTACAAGATGTAGCAATAATATGAGATGATGAATTACTAGGACTAGCACATGGCGGTATGACATTTGTAGTGGATATCGTGCTAATGTCCACATGAGGCTCACTAGATGTTATCTTTGTCATAATAGCCTCGTGAGGTTACTTTGGCCTATCATGGGAGGCTAGAAGATCCTCATGAGATCTTGATAGCATAACATGACTTTCTTTCAATTTGCCATAATTGTTAGTTAGCAAAGCAAGTTGAGCCTTTAGCTCAACATTCTCCGTCAAAATAGATGCTTCACAAGAAATAGAGTTAGTAGAACAAGAACCATAATTAATTGCAATAGGTGAGGGCAACTTGGAAAGCTATTTTGAGTATGAAGCTTTAAGTTGCTCATGTGACTCAGTGAGTTTGATGAGCTCACCTTTGATGACCCTAGATCCATTTTTGAGGTGCTCAAAATCCTCAAGGAGTTTAGCATAAGAAACTTGAAGCTCATTATTTTTACTTTTGAGATCACTTGCCACCTCAAGATCTATCATGAGATTCCTTCACTCTAGACAACTATAGAGCAAGATCCTCCTCAAGAGATTTCTTAGTGGTTTGTTCCTCTTCAAGAGCTTCATTTAGATTATCAATATGTTCCTTGCTCTTAATAGCAAAACCCAATATTTCAATGAACTTAAATCAATCAATATTATTCTTAACAAGAGCATGATAAACAATCTCACCCTTTTCATATAACGAATCAACATATACCTCTTATTCCTCATTATCCTCATCCTCATCATCACAAGAGGTATTGGGTTCAAAAATAGGAGTTACCTTTGAAGCTCCATTCGAGATCTTGTCTTGGCCCATAGAATTTTTGGTTTCCTCTACATTGTTAGACACACAACAACTAGAGGAAATAGAAGCATTTATATCATGGCAACAAGGCAAAGCAAGCATATCATCATGAGATTTATTCAAACAACTTACACATGATATGCAAGGACTATCAACACAAGCATGTAAATCATATATAGTGCTAGACGTGTTTAAGTCCAAAGATGAAGCGTTGCAATGAGATAGAGATAAAGGATCATCAAGAGTAAGCTTACTATCAACATTGCAATATTCATCACCACTCACCATACCATTACCTTGTGTCTTACAACACTTTGGTAAAGTGGAAGAATATGTGAACTCATCATGGCCAGAAGTGGAAGCAATACAATCATCCTCAATAATGTTGGACACATCATATTTATCTTGAAGTTTTGTCCATAACTCATGAGCGCTCCAAAAAGGTATGATTGAAGAAGTAACTACATAACTCAAAGCATTAACAAGCACGTTAGAAGCTTGAGCATCGAGATATAAGTTTTTCTCATCCTTAAAAGATTGATTCCGGAAATCCATTGGAGGAGAAAAACCCATATCTACAATCCTCTCCAATTTTGGGTCCATGGCCCGAAAATGAATAAGCATAGGAGACTTCGAAACATCATAATTTGTGCCATCGAATATGAAAATGTCATCGTGCACTAATCCTCTATCTGACATCTTTGCTCTCAAGACGGTGAAGCCTAAAATGAGAGACTGGGCTCTGATACCAATTGAAAGGACACAAATGCCGCCTAGAGGGGTGAATAGGCGGTTTAAAACTTTTACGAGATGGGCTTAACAAAGGCGGAATAAACTAGTGTTTACTTTGTCAAGCAGAAAGCCTATATAAACTATGGTTCACCTATGTGCATAAACAACTTATGCTAAGCAAGACAAGCAACTATGTGATAGCTAGATATAAGACTTCAAGCATGAAGGCTATCACAAAGTGAAGTGCATAAGTAAAGAGCTCGGGTATAGAAATAACCGAGGCACGCGGAGATGACGATGTTTTACCGAGTTCCTCCCAACAAGGGAGTACGTCTCGTTTGGAGAGGGGGTGGTTTCAAACCACCAATGCCATAAAAGGCCTCCCTTGTTCTCCGGTGAACCTCACCCCAAAGGGATCAATCCACACTCTACTATCGGTGCACTTGTCGGTGGCAATCCGTAACCTCGCACAAATATTAGGGCACTTCTCCACAACTAAATTGGAGGCTCCCAATAAACAACTCAATTGGAGGCTCCCAATAAACAAGCTCGGGGAAAGCTCCACAACTTAATTGGAGGCCCCAAGAATCCCGAAACCTGCAATACAACTAAACCGTCTAGGTTCCAAAAACCCAAGAGTAAAAAGCTTCTCACTTTTCACCCAATCAAATCCTCACTGAGAACTCAAATCGATGCACCAAATGCAATGGCAAGAACACATGAAGTGCTCAAGTCCTTCACTCCCAAATTACACCAAAGCTACAAAAGCTTATAGGAGAATAAGAGAGGAAGAACAATGGAGGAAATCCACAAAAGACTCCAAGATCTAGATCTCAAGATGTTCCCCTCACTTAGCGGAGAGATTGATTGGTGGGGTTGTAGATCTAGATCTCCTCTTTTAAATCCCTCAAGAATATGCAAGAATCATAGGAGGGATTGAGGGATATCAAGCTCAAGAAGGTCAATAATGGAGGGGAAAACATGCAAGAATGGGTAGGTAACCGTTGGGGAAGAAGGGGCCCTTATATAGGTCCTCCAAAATCTAACCGTTATAGCTCTGGAGCGCGCGGGCCGGATATTCCGGCCAATTTCCGGGTGGTTTCCGGTTTGGACATATGAATGGCAACCACACGAATGAAATCTGAGATTTCTGCGCGACATCGGAGTGTCTGGCCTTTTCACTCCGGATATTCCGGCCAAGACAAAACTGACAGAAACAATAATACGAAAATAACCATAACTTTTGCATCCGGACTCCGATTTTGATGATCTTAGGCTCGTTTTAAAGAGGACAAAAATCTCTACAAGATCATGTAGAGAACCATCATAGTCCAGCAAGGGAGTATAGAACCAAATGATTAAATGTTTAACATGTCTATAAAAGACATCCGGTAAAACCTCCAATATTGAAAATGCAATAGAGAATGCATATGAAATCCGTTTTCGATGAACTTGAGCTTGTCATGAAGATTAACACAAGCTATAAATCCTATCATGGATAAGAACCAAATAAGAACCAAGAAAGATGATTCTAAGTATGCAAAGGTTTAAGCTCTCTCCGAAGGATATGATCAAGTTACTCACTCGAGATCCCCTCTTGATAGTACGAGATCGTTAAGAAAGAAACCCTATCAAGAACCTTTGCCTTGCGCATATTCCACTTGACCTTGATGATGACGATATTTTCTACCTCAAGATGGAACACCTTTCTTGATTGCTCTAACTTGGTTAAGACTTGCAAACTGGTCCCTCATACTCCACTATGGTAGAGCTTCTCTTTTGGGCATATCTTCACATATCCATGAACACCATAGGATGACAAGTTTCAAGCAAATGATCTCTTCGAGATGGCTCATCTTGAACTTGCACTTCATTTCTTCTTTTTCATCATGTTGGTGTCTTTAAGGTACACAAGTGATATCACTCCACCTTATTCTTCAAGACACACTTGCCATAGGCTCAACTCTCACATGAAAAATCTTTGGATCACTCCTTGAACACCTTGGTCATCACTTGATCTTCTTCACTTTCTTGTTCTCCCAACCTTGAAGCCAACATATGTTTCAAGCATTGCCTATGGACAAATCCTACAAGTAAAACTCAATGCAAACATAAATCCATAAAGATTGTTATTAATTACCAAAACCACACATAGGGAACACATGCACTTTCAGTCATGTTGTGAGAATGCACACTTCTTTGATGCCGCCTGGTGGCCGACCCATGTGGTGTCCCCTTGCCCTTATAAAAGGAGGCCCAGGTTGGTCGAGAGGAAGAAGATTCTTTAGCTACAACCTTCCCGGGGAAGGAACCATTGTAATCGTGATCATCCACCAGATAGTCGATAGTTGCAAGAAGTAGGGCTCCGCACATCGCAGATCTGAACCCAGGGAAAGAAACATGTGTCTCTATCTATGTGTGTGTTCGTCTAGCTCGCCGACCGAGCTCGCCGGACGTTGCGCCTCTGTCCAAACTAACAAAGGGGATCACCCATCCCTGGTGTCAAAAATCAAGACACGATAGCATCCGAGGGGCATTTACATATGATATCTCTGAAGACCTCGTACTGGTCATATACTCAAACTATTTTCCTCCTTGAGAATTGGACGTGTCTCTTGGTTGGATAAAACTTTGTGGGTGGTTAACTAGATATTTGTATAGCTCTAAGTAAGTTATGTTGTTGGAATATCTGGATGGCACACAAAACCCATTTTATTAAAGCGTTGCTTGAAGGTTTGAACATGCGTGTCGGTATAGTAGTGCACCTCTACAGGGTAAATCTTTTCGAAAACCCATGTCTGTGGTTATGGATTACTCAAGAGCACCGTGTCATGATCATAGACAACTTACACTAAATAATTACTATTTGTAACTTAACTAGTAATTATCCCAACAAACTAAATAATGAAAAATAAAACTGTCAACGTGTGTGTTCCACTAGATGACTTTCTTGTCTATGGTTTTCGAGGGGAAACTCCTTGAATGGGTTTTGTTTGGTGTTAGTTATATGTTGTTACCGGATAGGTCTCTATTATCTTTTTTTAATAGCCATAGTTTTAGCATGTCTCCATAAGATAGTTAGTGCAATATTTAGTGCCGCTTAACTCCACCATAACTTTTTAGGAGAGCACTACTGAATTCTAGCCACACAAGTATGTGCCTTGGTACTGATGCTCTTTTATTTTATTCTTTCCACTGGGTTCATTCCCATTGTACATGTACATGTTGCTACAAGGACGTGCAGGTTCGTTTCGCTGAGATACATGCGATGAGTATACATGTGCTCGTACTAGAATTCCCGATACGTGTGGATGTGGTGTTCACTAGATTTTGTTCTTGGCATCTTATGCCTATTGCATATTGATCTGTACTCGGATCCTACATTTGCTTCCTCTTTTTGAATGGTGTAATGTTGGGACATGTGTCCTCTGTTTGCTATATATAGACATATTTGGATCTTGTCCATCCTCTGTTTGCTATATATAGACATATTTGGATCTTGTCCATCGACTTTGCAATATATTTCTAGATGAATGATATTTTGATGTACTCTTGTATGGTCGTACACCATAGACGCTCACTTGCGTACGGGTGGTGAGCGCATACCTGATGGGTCGTGTTCTCACATTAGAAGTTTTAACTCTATTATAGGATTATACCGTCTAGTGGCTTAGAACTCGATGGCCAAGGGGTTTACACAGAATCGGGGTTCTACATGCATATCCAACATCTCTAAGATGGAACTTACCATCAGGGAGGTTCAACTCATCAACTCTAGACAAGTTTTCAACAATAATGCTTGTATTATAAGCATATCCTTCCCAACCACCTAGCACATAGGTGAACTTCAAATCAAAATTAGTTGTAGCCAGCACATTCTGACTTGTGTAGTGCTTCCTTCCTCTATATGTTGATGCCTGTTATTTTGGTACTCTAGCAGTCACACGAGTACCATCGATGGCGTCAATACAATTCTATCAACACGCGAGCCAAGCATCACGTTTTTAGCAATGTTCGTCGTTTCATAAAAGAAACAAGAGAATTAGTACTCAACCTAAAATATAAAAACCATCTACGATCGGTTCGTATCTTGCTTTGTAAGCGACCACTTGGTGGTTTGATCATCTCTCTCATGGGCTCTCCAATTGCATACAAGAATTGTTTAAAATAGCGAGTAATAGTGTATATGGATCTCCTAAATGTGCTATGGGTCACTCTAAACCTCTGGTTATGATCCACAATATGAAGAAACATAACAACTTGTTCTTCAACAGAGGTGTGGATATATCTTCCTGCAATCCTCGATCCCTAAACCTTTTGACCAGTTTATAGAAAGGGGCTCTTGTAATCCGCGACATTTCAAGAGCCTCTACATCGTTGTAGTTGTAAATGTAGTTAAGTTTTGCCATCTTCTCCTGAACTCAGACCAACATAGACCGCATGTGGACCTAGGAAAGGCAACATAGCTAACTGCTCTCTTGTGGAGTAGCAAGATCCAGGCCTAAATCACAGCTACTGCTTGATGGATCAGATCCAGCTCGTTGACCTAAACAAATTGATCTACGATAAGTACTCACTAAATCGACACTACATACTATACAATCATGGTGGGGAAGAAAGAACTGTAGGAGTGTGCGGTTTACCTCCGCCATAGGAGACAAGAGAGAGGAGCTGATATCAGAGAAGAAGGAGAAGAGCCCCTGATCCAGATGACTGCGACGGTTCGATGTTGTAGAAGAAGGAGACGAGCTCCTACAGAAGACAACGTTGGTCTGATGTCAGCAGATCATCGTCACCTCGTCACCGGTGTCGAAAGAGAAATAAAGATTTTTCGTAGGACGAAATGTTAGGAGGTAACGGAACGGGGAGGTGACACATAACTTTACAAAAAAAAACGGAGGCTAGATCTCGTGCCGAGCTCACACACAGGACAAGTCCCTGCTTTTTTTTACCACGGTGGGCTGCCCTTAAAGAGAACTTTTGACTGTCGTTCCTTGCAACCTGGTCCGAAGGTGCTTTGATTCTCGTGCGAGCCACAACACGGACCAAGCCGAATTTTTTTTTTGCCGAACCATCCAATCACCCGAGCATTCAGAAGGGATGCAGTCAACCAAACACACCCTTGCCGTCTCTGTATGCCTCTTTGGCGTAGTTAGGGTGTAAATCGGGGCGGATTGCGGCACAACTTTTTCACTAATCCTTCTCTAATTTTACTAACTTTCGAGATATTTTTTGTCTATATTTTGCTTCGCGGGTCCTTGCGGGGGTGCCGCTTGCCACCTAGGCGTAGTGCAGTGCAACGGTTGGCGAGCGCACCGGAGACTGCCAGCCGAGGAGACATCCCAGTACCGCACCGACCTGCAGCATGGTATGCCGGGTAACGCCTGCAGCAGTTTGCGCCTTGCGCCGGCCAGCCGCACAACGCGGAAGCACGCGGTGATGGATTGATGGTTGCGAAGAAAAGCGGTGCGGCGGCCGGAGGACAGCACCTGGAGAGCCTAGCCCGAATTACCTCCTCGGACGCCGGATCCGCGGGGCGGCGACAGGGCCGGCGAGGTCGAGGGTGGGGATCATCTGGAGGCACTCGCCGTTCGTTGTCTCCACTCACTCGATTTGGCCGTACGGTGAGAAATCCAGTACTTGTACTTAATACTCCCTAAAAAAGAATGTAAATTTAGGGATCTGAATTACAAATTTAGGGATTTAGGAATTAGGATACTAGCTTAAGCATCCCTAAAAAAGAATGCAAATCCAAAGACAAAAAATCTCCTAGATCAATTCAAACAATTTCGAACTGGCCGATCTGTAATCCACTATCTGCTTCTGAGAAAAATAGTGACAGAAGCTATGGCAGAACATTCTGCAGATCAAAACATCTTCACAGTATAAGTTTCCCTATCAAATAGAACATGCTGTTGCACACAGTCATAGATTGCTCTACTCTAAATAAGACTGCCAAGCAAAGATAAACTTAATTAATTGGCTGAGACCTGAGAAGACATTATGTGGCAACAGTGAATCATTCAAAAGGATTCTGATGGAACTGAGAAACAGAGGATCCAGACAGAAGGATCATCTTCACAACTCCAGCAGTAGTGCAAAAATCAATGATGAAACTTGACCCATAAATTAAACAGAACAATACTAATCCCATATCTCTACTTTGCTAAGTACACTCTGGAAATGCAGCATGCATTCAACGACAGATACAACTGACCTATAGAAAAGAGAAGCAACCAACAAGTATTCCATGCAGCTGCAAATCTGAATAAGAAATTCCTAAACTTAAGCCCAGATCACCAACAGATAAAACTGAAAATGATCCATCTTACTAAGATAGTACTTGCACAGGTTCCATGATATAGTGCAGTAACAGATAATAAGGGGGACTTGACATAGTCAAGATCCTGTAAGCTTGCCAAAAATCAAAGAGGACACACCCCTATCACAAAGCTTACAGAATCATGACTATCAAGCATCTATGACAAGGCATTTCTAAGCAAAAAGAGGAAGGGAGCGAAAGATAACACTCCTCTAAACATGGCCTATTAGGCGCATCATCCCACAAACTCGGAAAATCGAAGGAGACAGATGATCGATCTCTCCTTCAGATTGTGGGATTGCCTGCCTTATTCTATGTAGTATTAGATTAGTCTTCAGTATCACGACTGTATTAGGGAGCTAAGCCTTGTGAACCAAACTTGAAGTGCTCAATCATGCCGTTGCAGACTGTGCAGTTCTTCAGTAATGTCACTGAAGCCAGGAGGCAGCCTCGGCAAGCGATGGTGTGCATACAGGGAGAGCATTTCACAATTGCATCAGCTCCACTGCAGACAACCATCAGCTGGCATTTTTTATCCGAGACACTCTCCATGGCTCCCTGCATTTTCAGCAATTAATCAGACAAAATGAATCCAGATGTAGTGGAAAAACAGCATGAGAGGAATTTTTAACTATTTCAAGATTATTGTTACCACCTGTCGGCATTTTGTGTCCAGCGACGGGGAAGACTTGACTCCACTTACAGCAGTGCCACAGGTCATGCATGCCATGACATTGCACCTCATCATGCAGGCAACACATATCTTATGAAGGCATGGGACAAGCTCCATCGCGGCTTCACAGGAACGACATATGATGCAGTAATCACTCTTGGGATGTGGAGTCTGCGGTGGAAAGAACTGTATTAGTTACACATTGATTCTCAGCCTAATTAACGTGAAAAGCAATGTAACTCACAAGAAGGGTGCACTTACTAGGTACATGTCCCACTGTGATTGGAAGAAGGAGAATTTCATTTCAGTCTTGCAGCTGCTTGGAGTTACTGCTGCCCTTTCAACCTGACGATCAACAAAGCATGTTGTAGGTCTGGATTCAATCAAATCAAGCTTCTTTGTAGGTCCAGGCTCATTCAAATCAGGATTCCTAGGAGGTCTGGGCTCAACTAAGTCAAGTTTCCTTGCAGGTCCAGGCTCAACCAAATCAAGCTTCCCAGGAGGTCTGGACTCAACCGTATCAAGCTTCCTTGTCGGTGCAGACTCAACTAAATCAGGCTTCCTTAATGTTTCCGTTTCAATGCGTCGAGGAGGAGATCCAGACTCAACCAAATCATGCTTCCTTAATGGCTCTGGTTCATTTCCTTGCGGAAGAGCTCCACGCAAAACCAAATCAGGCTTTCTTGCAAGTAACCCGGTTGAATCAAGCTTTGTTGTACTGACAGTAATCTCATCAAGTAAGCTACCATTGGAGGTGGAATCACCATCCCGCGGGCTTTCAGCATTGCTTCTGCTGTACTCATCATCATGCTGGCTCTGAACATTACTCTCACTGGACGCATCACCATGCTGACTGTCAGTATTATGAGGAGCATCCTCAGTGATATTGGGGGAAAGTGGTGATCTTGGAGACTGATGATCTGACACTGATTCTGGGAGTTCGTCATGATCAAAGGAGTAAGGCTCTAGCAAGGGTACATACTTTGGCCGTGACACTGGTGGTAGAAGGACCATGTGTGTCGCAGGGCCTTTTCCAGCAGGAACTACACACATCCTGCAGATGCCAGGGAGGGAGCGAAGGAAATCACTCAGCTTAGGATAGCCAAGAGCTGCATGATCAAGGTCCATTCTGCAACTTGATCTGAAATCAGTCTTCACAGAGCTTAATGGGTACCTCTCTCCATATCGTTGCGTTGCTTCCACAAGAAATCCTGGCAACCACTTCCTGAATATGAAGAACCAAGATGGGAGGCACTTCTCTGGCAATGGCCGCCGCTTCCCCAGGTAATATTTCTCATCAGCTAGTTCATCCTCCATCTCATTTTTAGTTACTCTTGTGGACTCACGTACATTGTGCCTTAAAGAATTCCCTCTTTGGAGTTCAGGCAAGAATGGTCTAGCAACAGCATCCTTTATCTCCACTCTCCTCCCAAGAACATAGACATGATGAGCTTCCTTTGCTCTCACCATATCCTTTTCTTTCAGAAATTTTACAAAGCCAAAGCCTCGGGACTGTATCCGGTCATCTATCTTCAGCGTAATGACTATTGCTTCCTCCACAGGTCCGAATTCTTTAGCGAAGAATTTGCTAAGGTATGCTGTAAGAAAGAAAGTGTTAAAAGCACATTCATGTTTACTGTGCTGAACAAAAGTAGTTCAGGATTTCTGAAGCTATACCGTTATCTACAGAAGGTGGGAGGCCTCCAACAAAGATTTTGCGTGTGTAGTCATGCTTCTCCCATTGATCAATATGCTATAAACAAACAGTCTTGTAAGACACATAACAATTTTAAGAATAGTTGCTTTGTAATATAGATAGAAGATGTCTAGATTTGGATTACCCGAGATAACTTGGGACCTTGCTTTGGAGCACTCTGGCCCTTACTTTTAGCCCCTTGGCTAGAAAAGTTGCTGGACCGAAAATCCCGGGGACCTACTGCTGTCTTTGCCATGGTATAGCTGCAATGATTAACAATAGATAAGAAGCACATTTTTCTACAGTTCATGTTATCATGTAAAGTATTCAAGAAATACCTTTCGTAAAAATCATCATTGTCATAATCATCGAAATCATTATCAGGAAGCTCTTTGTGCCTTTCCTTTTTCATCGCACGGTTCTTTTCCAGTGGACCATGGTTCACTAAAAAAGAACATAATTATGTTTAAAAGGTAGTTTGCTCCACCATTCTATAGTAAAACCAAGATTATCTAACCAGTCTTCATGTAATTAAAATAATCAAATTCGTCTCGGTGTACTGAAACAGATAAAACGAGTGAACAGAACAGAATGTGGTCATATACAAGGACATGTGCTTAGGTTGAAGTATCATATACAACATGAGGGATAATCAAGCACTCTGATATAAATCAAATATCTCCTTTTTGTGAACTCAGTCAAATATTTTACATCCCAGAAATCTGTCTTACCTGGTGCCACATTTGCAGAGTTGAGAATAAAACGCATGTCCTGGGATGTCGCCACATCTATTGGTCTTTGTTTTCTGTTCAGCAACAAAGAATCGCATTACAGTAATTCGATCAAGTCATCGAATCTAAGAATCCTTAAGAAATTTTACTCACCGAAGGTTCTGGGCTTTGGGGTTAGCCCCAGAACGCAAAAGAAGCTGTACACAGCTCAAAGAACCATTCTTCACTGCAAGGAATAATGGGGTTTCTTTGGTCTTGGAAGGTATGTCCACGCAATCTTGTGCATGAAGCAGAAGTGTCTTACAGAGGAAAGGAACACAGTACCAATTAGTCACAGTAGTATTATTAAGCACTCAGAAAGGAAGTAACAAAAGGCTACCTGAAGGGCCTTATAGTTGCCCTTAGCTGCAGCGCTGTGCACTGGTGTGAGACCTAGTTTGTTCCCCTGGAAAACTTTGGCACCGCTCTTCAGCAGGAGCCACACAATCCTGCACAAAGACAGAAGACTACTAAGGAACATTTGGAAATATCGAGAACAGATATCTTACAATTCATCTGTTAATGGAGCAGAATGTCTGTAAAGAGTACCTTGGCTCCTGTGTGCTTGAGCTACTACTAAGGCACCAATGAAGTGCCGTGTTTCCTTCGGGGTCAGTCCCATTGACATCAACATCCCCCATAAGAAGCATCTTTGTGACACTCATATCTCCAGCCTACACAGAGAAGGTCGATCGATGTAAGTTTTCTACTACAGGTAGTTCAAAACAGCGACATTTATTATGGATCGGAGGGAATATATATAAGTTGCAGCTTTATAAACTACATCTGGTTAGGCCTAGCATGATCTTGCGTCAACGAAATATGAGAAAATGCAGACCTGCTTTTTTGATAATCAAAGGAAAAGGTGTAGATCTAATCTACAAAGAAAACACTCAAGGTATATGATAGTCATAGTAACTCATTTCATGCATAATAAATGTTAAGAGTTCTTTTTTTCTCTGGGTAAGGTGTAGACCTGAAATTAGACACAGAATACTAAAGCTCCATTCCAGCCATAGTAACTCATTTCATGTGCAGTGCAAATCCAGAAGTGTTGATTAAAAAGGAAAACAAAGGCGTAGACCTCAAACTACAGATACTGAAGACTGAATTTACATGCCAGTCATGGTAACTCATTTCCTGTAATGAAAATCGCAGAGGCAATAGACAGAGGAGTTTGATTCCATCATGTATTGCAGAGTCTGAAAATAGCTGTGGCTATTGAAGTGTGAAATATCATGAACATCAGTACCTTGGCAGCCCTAAGTAGAGGTGGCAAGGTTCTCCTGTCAATGTTTCGGTCCCTCCATGACGAGGCCCCGAATTGGTTAAGCAGCTGAATCTCACATAGCAATGCTTTCCTCCTTTCATTGCCGTCTCTGGCCGAAGCATCTCCAATTGACAGAACCTCATCCACGAGAGAGTTATAAATTGATCTCTTTGTCCTGACACCATCTATCACCACGCTCACTGTGGCCGATATCTTGTCTTCAGCTACCAAAAGCAGCATGGCCAGTTGAGGGACACGCCCTTCCATGGCGTATCTGTAAGCTACCTCCCCAACCTCCCTGGTTTTCTCTGCCAGAAGCCTCACTGCCTTCAGGTCCTACACAAACAGGTAAGTCGACAGGATTGCATGAGATCCTTTCAATCAGGTATGAATGACATCGTGCTTGAGTCTAGTAATGATGCAAACCTTTTGTCGCAGATAAGTCAGGAGGTCCTCGACTGAGCTCTCCGGTGACCATTCAACTTGAACCCTGAAGAAAAAGCATGCATGGACAGATTCATTCAAGTTAACTTGAGAATGGTTTCTACCAAACCAGCTATCAGTAGCAACTAGTAGCAATTGATTCCATTGACACACCTTCTACTCATGAGGGCCACCTCGAGCGCGACAAGGGGTCTGCCATCGATGACCCTCAAGTCGGTGCGGGCATTCCTGGAGAGGAGCAGCTGTATGCACCTTGCCGAGTGGGTCTCAGCGGCGATGTGCAGCGGCGTCCGCGCCAGCTGGTCCCTCGCGTCGACGAGGGACGCCGTGATCCCGTTGCCTCCATCGAGGAGGAGTGTCGCACACTGCACGGCATCGTGCTTGCAGGCGAGGTGGAGTAGCCTGGTGGCCATCTCCTGGTCAAGGATCCTGGAGGCTTCGGAGCCCTTGCGGAGCTGGCCCAGCGCCATATTCCTGAAGCTCTCCACCGCCGAGAGGAGGAGAGCGGTGTCGTCGACCGCCACGGCGCGGGAGACGCCATTGTCCTTTCCCATCTTGTCGGCCCCTCCAGCATCGTCGCTCGAACTCTGCACGCGTTCGAAAAACGGATCAAAAAGTTGAGCTGGCAAAGGTTGTTTCATCAAATTTGCTGCAGTACCCAAGCAGCCCAAGACACTTGATGTTTTGACAATCAAAAGTTGCTTTCACACAAACAAAAAAATAGCTGCAGAATTATTGCAAAGCCATAATGCTGCAAATATTGCTCCATAATTGGCAAAAACTTGTTTCAACAGAGTGGACAAACTTGCTGCAGTACGATGCTGGCTTGAGTGCCCAGGCAATCCATATGGAACTTGATCTGTTGGTTCTCACCCAAAAAAAAAAAAAGCTATACAAAAATGGGGAAACTCTTAATGCTGCAAATTCCTGTTCTAGCACTGGCAAGGCAGAACCGAAGGCAACATGATAAGATACCACAACCAGAAAAGACGCACATGCTTATTTGGAGAATGCTGCCAAGGCAGCATAACAGCATCGAGCAAAGTCTAAATGCTGCAAAATCTAGTTGTAGCACTTGGCAACCGGATGCACTAGGCAGAACCCGAAGGCCACAACATGAGAACACAACCAGAAAATATACACACGCATGAGCATGACAAGATTGAGCAGAAGTCTACACGCTGCAAAATCTCGCTCTACCATGGGGCATGGGCAACCAGACACAGCAGGCAGGACCGCAGGCAACATGATGGATAAGAAAACACGACCCAAAAAAAAAGGACGCGCAGGAATGGCTGTCTATTCGGAGAATGCAGCCAAGGCCAAGCATAGCTCGAGCCAGTTCTGCAGCCTCGGAGCGCAGTGACACGAAACTGGAAACTGGAGGCTATGAGGACACGCAAGGGGTAAAAACAAGCAAAGCGTGTAAGAACAAGCAGACGCGACGAAAAGCTCCGACAGACAGGCGCAAGTGCAGTCTTGCTCTAGTGTTGGCACCACCCTATGGCTCTTGTCCGAGCGAATCATGAAGCGGCGCAGCCTAGTCACGTCAGGACATCACGGGCAGGCAGAAGGAGGTAGTGAGGACTGAGACTGAGGAGGGGGAGTGTGCACAAGGACCGAAGACGAAAGCTAGTAGTAGGAAAAGGATCTCTGCGCTGCGCGCGAATCAACCAAAGCGATCGGGCAGTGAAAAAGTTTCCGGTTATGATCGGAGGCGTGGAATCTCTCCCACCTCCACCACCAGAAGCAAGCGAGCGTCTCGTCAAATCGACCGAAAAGTAAAGCCGGAATGGAACAAACTTGGCCTCAGCAACAGGTGTTCCTGATCTGATGTTTAAAACCCCAGTCCGTTCGTTGAACAAAACCCCGAAGGAACACCCAGTTGAGGCATACAGCACGGGTGGAATTAGATTAACAAAACCCCGAAACAAGGCCCAGTTGAGGAGCACACCCGTGGGATTAACAGAGGAAGTAGGTGAACTTAAATTGCAGAAAATGGAGAATCTCCAATGTTAGGAGTACGAGAAGGAAACCAGCTACGGGTTAAATCCAGCAGACAAGTACACTTGTTCCCTCCCAGCGAATTGACTGAGGAAGATCTCGATCGGTAAAAATAGAACGAATCCATCGACCTGAACAAACCCAAAATAAATCCACGAAATAGCCGAATTCCTCCCTCCTAGGCGTAGAACGCGAGCGTACAATCAAGAGCAGCGAGACTAAACCACCTCGCAAACTCTCAGCTAAACCTCTCCCAATTAAAAAACCCAGCAGAAAATGGAGAATCCCAAGCCGGAAACCCTACCCAAAATCAACCAAAACGAAGCAAAATTTCCGTCTCGCGACTCGCGAGCACGCACGCCCCCGTCTGGCTTCGGCGATCCGCTGCCTCTTCACCGGGTCACTGTAACCACCCACGGCGAGCGCGCCTTGGCAAACGCCGCATTAATTCGCGAGGGCTCGCACATCGGAAAAATCCACCCAAAACCGGACGCCGGAACTCGACGAACCGCAAGCAGAAACCACACCCCACCGCAGGAGAAACCGAGGGAACACCCAAAAAGCAAAGTAAACCAGAAGCACGCACGCAGACGGAAGCAATGCTCACGGCGCAAGGCGAGCTCACCTCTCCCATGCTTCCTTCCTTCCTCTCCCGGAACCGGAGCCGGAACCGGAAACCTCTTTCTCCGCGCGCGCCTGCCTCCCGGAGAAGTCTCCCTCCACGCTCTCGCTCCCTGGCTACCGGAGTACTACTACTACAACCCGTGGCTTCGCTCGATGGCTGGAGGAGAAATAATGTAGGCACTCTCCCCCCTACCCCTCGATCAAACAGGACCAGTACCCACCACGCACGGCACGGCGCGGCGAAGCCAAAACTGAAGACTGAAAAAGCAGCAACAGCACAACTTATCCTGCTCCCTCCCTGCGCCCCCTCTCCCTCTCTTTGTCTTTCTCTCTCTACCCACCCACCCACCCGTCTGTACCCTTCACAGCTTTGGGGTGCCCCCTCCGCTCCGCTCCTATAAAAGCTTGCCTTTTGCCGTTCCTGGCATCCGGGCAGGCCGTAGCACGGCACCGGAAAAACCCTCCTCGCCCCCGCTCGTTTGAACGCCGTGCGACGCGTGGCGGCTGGCTATAGGCGTCCCCTGAGCCCTGGAAGTTGCTTGGAAGGCGCGGATGCAATAGCGACGAGGGAGAGAGGTAGGGTGGGGGGAGGGGCCGGAGGTAGGGTGGGGGCCCCGTCTGGTTCTGCTTCGCTTTGTTTCGGTTTGTCGCCTTCCACTGCCATGTGTCAGGGGCCTAGGGGACAAGCCTCTGCCGCAGTCTGCAGCAGCGAGTCGTAGGCGTGGGGGCGGCGCTCGTCGGAGACGGACGGGGCTCTCCGCGTTCTTTCGGACGCTGGGGTGTGGGGTATCCGTTCGGGTTGGAAGCCGTGGCCCACGTGTCAGCGTGCTTTGGTAGGGTTTAGCCCATGGACTGGAGTGGACGGGGTTTTGTGGGGGAAAAGCGTGTTCTGTGCTATACTCCTGTGCGTGGGAGACGATCGAGTGGGGACCTCGCGCGCATGAGCGTATCTTCCTCGGGAGACGCGGAGGCGAGGCGTTGTGGGGATGAGAAGGAGGTCGAGACTCGAGACCGGAGCTCGGAAGGGAGATGATGATGATTGATGGAACCAGTCACGTGAGAACCGCATGTTTGTTCGGGTAATCGTTCCACTGATTCCGTGATTCCTCCGTTAATGAATGCTGGCCGGGGCCAGGTAGTAGTACGTGAGTAGTAGGATGCTGGGCGGATGGATGTTGGGCGGAGATGTGGAAGGAACGGGTGCTTCTGCGAAGTTGCTGCTGCGGGGTGTTTGTTGGGTGTGTGCACACGCGTACGTGTTTCCATTCCAAGAGATCAAATCCGCCATGTTCCAAATCTAGCTAGCTAGTGCGGCTCGAGTTGGGACGAGGAGGTACGCCAAGGACGTACGGTGGCGAGACCGGGCTGAGTCAATTCACGATGATCGGAAGGAACCAGCAGGCACGTACGTACTAGTACACTCATTGATGATTCGTTGATCGATAAATGCTCGCCCAGGCATAGACGTTGGACTGGTGCGGTGGATGGGTGCGCGGCCGAAATGTGGAACGGATCTGTTCAAACTAGCTAGCCACGGACTTGCTACTGCTGGGTAGTATAGGTCGGTGCGGGTCGGTGTTCGTGCGTGCACGCGCTCTCCGTTCCTGGAAGAAGAAGATCAATCTAAACGGGCGTGCTCCCAATCTAAGCTAGCGCGCGGTTACGTGCTTGCTGCTAGGACAAACCGCCGACGAATAATGACGTCACTGTAAAATCACGATTACTTAGCGGCTAATCGGTCCACTGGTGGAAAAGGGTCCCGGTTTTCGAACCGGAACCAATCACCAATGGGTCTCCACGTGGGCGCGCGCGCGACGAGAGGGGTGGATCATTGGTCCCGGTTAAACAAACCACCAATGGGTCTTCATGGTGGCAGCGAGAAGGTGGATCATTGGTCCCGGTTCCTGGCACGAACCGGGATCGCTGGTCTCTGCATTTCGGGCTATTTTTGTACCGCGGCAGAGTTTTATTTATTTTATTTATTTATTTGGTGTTTTGTATTCAATTTAATGATACTATATATATATACATACAGCAATATTGAAACCATGATATATATATATTACACATCATCATCACGAATATATTATACAGCGTCTCATCCGTCGTGCTTGGTCGAAACATATTAATTATAAACGGTACTCACAAGAATTTGATCTAATTTACATCTTCTTTTTTACACCTCACCCTTCCAAATGAATCGGGTAATAGTATTCTCCTTTTGGATCTATGACTTGTTCTAATAAGAATCCGGCAATTTCCTCTTGAACTGCTTGCACGCGTTCTTGTGATAGAAGACCGTCCCGCATCCGTTCGATCTAATTTAAAGAAGGAGATCAATATATATGAATGAAACTAAACACAATTGGTTGTAATAAAATAAAGTTGTGATTATTGTTTATCGTACTTCAATTTTTTTGATGTTCCGGTCTATGCCCTTCTCTTTGGTCGTCTGGCGAATGAACTCGCAGACATAATATTAACATAAGTTATTCACGGCTTCCTGCCTCAAGCACTTTACGAGAACGGAGTTCAATTAAAATAATAATCAAGCATGATAATGTTGGTATTGAAACTAGAATCAAAGAGATGCGTGGATCTAGCAAGTAGTACTTACAGTCAATGGTTGAAATGTAAGCTCTGGCTTCCAAACACCCCTAGTGTTGGCGGTGAACCGTTTCCAAGCCTTCTAGCATTCCTGCATGTTCGCCCACTTTTCTAAAGGTGTATGTTTCGAGTCCATGACTTTTACTACTCTGGTGTCAACAGCAATGATTAACAGAATATAGTGGAAGCTGGACACACTAACAAAATATAACACGAGTCAATTATACGCTTAACACCGAGTAAGCGAAAATAGAATATGTACAACACAGTAACACTCATCTAGCGTTGTAAGGAAATAGTATTTCCCTTCTGTTGCTGAAATACGTCAATGCTTGTACCAAGTTATTCTCCGTCTCTTTGGGTTTTGTTTTTAGAATAACTTCATGAAAGAAATTGCAGTCAACAAACCCAAGGTCATAGATTTGTCTTTTGTTGCATTCGAGAATCTTCATTCCACATATATAATTAGTATAGTGATGAGTAAGATTATACAAACAACGAATGAGCTGAGCTAGAAAGACTTAATTACATAAATTAATAATACTTACAAACAATAGGTACTGACGATAGTTTTGTCGAGGGCGTCTTGTTGGTAAAACTGAAATAATTCTGAAAATTCAATCAGTAGGAAGCCATCTCCATGACCGTAATGGTGGTGTTTATATCCAGCATAGATCCAGTTTTTTGATTCAGCACAGGCTTGCATGTACCACTTATGCAATCTTCGTATTTTTGTTGGTAGATCTTTGACTAACTCAGGTTTGATGAGAGGAGCCCCGTACCGGTATACGTATGCTATTTCTTGGTACCCCTCGAACTCATCCATACGGCTCATGTACTCAGTAATAGACAGTCCATATAATTTGGCCTTTTCTCCATACAGTTGAACAAACTCCGGATCAATGTTCGGATCATGCTCTTCTAGGCTCTCCACGCATTGGTATCGTACACTTTGAACAGTTTGATCGATTGATTTTTTTGTTGTCTGAGGTAGGCAACTTCTTTCCCGACTCTCCGCTCTTTTGCCTCAGCCGACTTGGTAATAAAGCGATTATAGTCTGATGTGAGCACTATGGGTTGGTGAAGCTGAATCTTAAACGCGGCTGCTTTGGCTTTATCTTCTGCGGTGACCGGGAACAATGACTCTATCGGCTTTTTCTTGTTAGCCATGTCAATCTTCCACTTTTCATAATGGGTAGTTGCGGCCGCAGCAATTTCCTCATCTGTCTTCTCGCGGGGTATCTTCTTCATATTCTTATGAGGTACTTTTGGGAGGGGCGATATCTTACGTTTCGGTGATCGGAACGTGCTCTTGCTGCTGCTGGTGGCGCTGCCCCTCTTAGTATACTTCCGCTTTTGTCTCTGAGGCTCAGGGGACGGAGATGGCTGAGGCGGCGGTGGAGATGGATGAGGCGGTGATGGAGACGGCTGCGCTGAGTGGTGAGGCGGTGAAGGCGACGGTTGCGCTGGAGAATGATGAGGTGGCGGCGAAGGTGGATTGCTGCTCTGAGGAGTGGGTGGCCTTGGCAGCACATGATTTGGAAGCACGATGTGCTCCTTTGGCCATACAGTAGTCCCCCTTTGGCTTCTCCTAGTTCAGTCAACTCCATATCTTCCCTTATAGGGTGGTCCAGCTTCAGCTCCTCAAAATCTTGCTTCACATCATCCACCGTGACGACAGCGTACCCTTTTGGAACCGGTCTTCAATGCCAAGTTGGGTTAGGCGCAATTGGTACGGCCATGCCGACCGCCGTCGTCACCCTTAAGTTCATAACTTGCACCTTTAGCTCACAAGTTGTGCTCTCCGTGATATCATCCATTGGGTAGCGTTTACGAGGAGCTGTCGTCGGTGCATCATCATCAACATCCTGGAGCTGCGTGGAAGCGACGCTGCTTTTCTTATTCGATAGGGCGCCGGTACCATCGAATGCAGCTTCTACCATGTGCCGCTGAGATTGGCCGCTGGTACCTTGCTAGCTAAGTCTGTCAAGTTGATCATGGTGTCGCTTTAATGCTTCTTCTACATTACGCAGCTGGTCTGCAGCAGCCGCTTTCTCAGCTGCCTCCCTTTCCTTTCTCCTCTGATGGCTTTTATCGGGATATCTCTTCATTTCCGTGGGGAAGGCAACATTCCACGGCTTGGAGCCTGGTGTGCCTCGTGCCCGTCCTTTGTGTTCATCATTTTTAAGGGCGCGTGTGAGCTTGTCGTTCTCTCTATCGGGAACGAACCATCCCGCTGCAACATCATCTACTATATTTCTAATATCGTCGATGGGCAGTAGGGGATGATCTTTGTGTTTCTGATTATATATTACCCTCCCTTCTTCGTCCAACGTGCCCACATGGCCGTAAAACCAATTTCTCGCCCGTGGTGTCCATGTTGTGGGCTCTGGTATGATCCCGGCAGCAATGTAATTGATCCCAAGTGCATCCCACTTAGGCATGCAACGGCGTAGCCAGCAGACCCCATATTATGATGGTACACTTTCTTAGCAGCGTTCTCCGTATTTATTCTAGACCTTTCATTAGCTTTCTCCGATGTCTTGTACTTCACAAAATCTTCCCACTAGTGTCTTAACTTAGCATAGCCGCCTTGATTGAAATCCAGAGTCTTCTCTACCTTGACAAAGTTATTATATAGTTTCTTCTTCTAGTTCTTAAATGCATCGGCCATCTTGATGAGAGCAAACTTCTTGACTCTTTGCACAAGCTCCATTCTTACTCTCTCCTCCTCATCTGGATTCACATCTGGCATCGGTAGGAGGAAATTAATCATGAGCTTGTCAAAAAGCTTATCTTTGGCGTTGTCACCGACATACGGGACTCCATCGCCGCTTGGTCGATTCCATTCTTGAACGGTGATCGGGATGTAGTCCCTCACAAGAACTCCACATTGCTTGACAATGTTTTTTGCGACATCGTCGGGAGCTTGCGGTTCGCTGCCTACACCGACCACTTTTGATCCTATACCTCACAGTGTCATCCAACTTTTTTGTTGGGCCTCGTTTCGTTCTTACAGAAGTTCTCGATCCGGAGGGCTAAAAGAAGAAAGAGTGTTAATATATGCATGTATATATATAGACAGCAACATTTTAATTACAAAAATACATATATATAGACCTCACCGGTGTTTGCGAGATTTAAGGTTCCATTGGAGCCATCGCCTTCTCCCTCATCGGCTTCTCCCCTGTCCCAGGCTTCGGCTTCTACCTCACCGGAGCAGTCTCCTCGGTTGAGAGACTCATCTCCCTCACCGGAATCATTTAGAAACTTCCTGGTGACATCGATATTGATATCTTTATTTTCGTAGATCATTCCGTGGAAGATGTTTTCCTGATGTTCTGGAATCATAGTATCTTGGTGTGTTGGATCCATAGTATCTGCAAATTAAGATTTGCAAATTACTATAATGCAAATAATACAAAACACTATGCACTTATTTTCTAAATCGGTTCGAAACATGATATAATGCTTGTGAATTTTTTAAAAATCATTTATAGGTTCACAACATGCTATTTCATTAGAGATCCACTTCAAGTTCAGCGAGGCTCTGCCCCGGGCTAAGAAGCTTCATGCCCGCCGTTTTGAATATAGTTTGAAACGGGCATAAGAAATTCAAAAATGATCCAAACAATGTGAAACCTTCGCGTGGTGTCATATTATGTGTCATAGTTGCAAGAAAGCGTTCCTGGGACTACCACGTGTGCACGCGCACCCAGGATCATTGGTCCCGGTTCGTAGGTCTAACCGGGATCGTTGACCCGTTTTTCAGATTTTGGCTAAATTTTTGCTCTTTCCGCCATTTTCAAATTTGTTTTCTTCTTTGATTAATAAGATGATTATTTATTTAGAATTTCAAAAAACTTTTAACAGGAAAAGTGCTTCAATTTAAATAACTAATCCAAAATCATTTTCTGTTTTTAAAAATAATTATCCTAACTATACAAACTATTAACAATTTTACCATTTGCAATCAACTAAGAAACAAACGGCAGGAAAACGGGGTGTTCAAAACCTTTTTCTGTTTTATAAAAGAATTATTCTAACTATTCAAATTATTAACATGTATGCCAGTTTTAATTAAGAATTCATTAACTATTTTTTTGCATATTTCACTAACTAAGAAGTCAGGCTAGGAATCTTCATCCCGATGTTTTGAATATGGTTTCAATCGGGCATAACAAATTCAAAAACGATTCAAACAACGTAAAACCTTCACGTGGTGTCATATTATGTGTCATAGGTGCAAGGAAAAATATTGAACTTGAAAAATTTTAAACATCGTAAAAATCCTTCACAAAATGACCTATCATGTTCGAGGTTTCATGGCATTTAGGTCAAACCACCAATGTTATGGCTAATATCAGGGCATAGTTTGTGATAATGTGCCCATATTGTGCACACATGTGCATCTTGGGATGGCTTACGATGTTGCAGGAGGAAATTTTCCTTTTTGACGCACGAAAAAGCCAATTTCCATTTTTTAGGTGCCGAAATCGGGGTGTTCTGTGAAGCAAGCACCAAATTAAAGTTTGGCATTGGTACCAACCCATTTTTTAAAAATACTAGACCACCTTAGATGGACAATTTCCCAACTGGTATATCTGGAACCTTTCCGTCCATCCCTCATGAAAAATACAAATTCCTGCCGAATCGGTAGGAGGTTGCCTAGATTTGAACTACAAGTACATGATATAATGCTTGTGAATTTTAAAAAAAATCATTTATAGGTTCACAACATGCTATTTCATCAGAGATCCACTTCAAGTTCAGCGAGGCTCTGCCCCGGACTAAGAAGCTTCATGCCCTCCGTTTTGAATATAGTTTGAAACGGGCATAAGAAATTCAAAAATGATCCAAACAATGTGAAACCTTTGCGTGGTGACATTGTTGGAGATATGCCCAAGAGGCAATAATAAAGTGATTATTATCATATCTTCACACTTATGATAAATGTTTACATACCATGCTATAATTGTATTAACCGGAAACATTAATACTTGTGTGATTTGTAAACATAAAAGAGTCCCTAGTAAAGCCTCTTGTTAAACTAGCTTTTTGGTTAATATATGATCATGGTTTCCTGATCATGAACATAGAGATGTTATTAACAACAGGGTCATATCATTAGGAGAATGATGTGATGGACATACTCCTATAGATAAGCATAGCATAAAGATCAAGTCATTTTAATAGTTCAATTGCTATATGCTTTCTGATACATAGTAATCGAATTCTTTCGACCATGAGATCATGCATATCACCTTTGCCGGATGGATGCTTTGATGACATCAAACACCACACCGTAACAGGGTGGCTATAAAGGTGGCATTGAGTGTTCGGAAAGTATTGGTTGAGACACATGGATCAAGAGTGGGATTTATCCATCCATATGACGGATAGATATACTCTGGGCCCTCTCGGTGGAATGTCATCCAATTAGCTTGCAAGCATGTGACTGGCTCACAAGGGATCACATACCATGGGAACGAGAAAAGAGTACTTATCGGTAACGAGGTTGAACTAGGTATGCAGAGATACCGACGATCATAACCTCGGATAAGTAAACTATCGTGAGACAAAGGGAAATTGATATCGTTTGTAAGTGGTTCATTCGATCGCAAAGTAATCGTAGAAATATGCGGGAGCCATATGAATTTCCAGATTCCTCTATTGGTTATTGATCGGAGAAGTGTCTCGATCATGTCCGCATAATTCACGAACCGTAGGGAGACACACTTAAGGATTCGATGTTGTTGAGTAGTTATGGAATGATGAGTAAGAGACTGAATGTTGTTCGGAGTCTCGGATGGGATCCGGGATATCACGAGGAGATCTGGAATGGTCCGGAGAATAAGATTCATATAAGGAAAGTCCTGTTTCGGGGTTGGAGAATGGTTCCGGTGTTTTCAGCAGGAATGTTCTAGAAGGTTCCGGAATGTCCGGCACTCCGGAGGGGAAGGATACATGAATGTGTCATAACAAGTTGGAATGATTGCATCATGTACTAGGTGTCATCGCTGAACAAAATAAAGGGTTTAATCAAATCCTAGTTTGAAAAAGTTAAACGCCAATTTGAAAAGTCAAACGGCTATTTTGTGAAGTGGAGGGAGAGAAGGAAACCTGGGAAGAGAAGGTTTCCCTTCTCTCCTCCAAACCGCCGGCCATCAAGGGAGTTGGGGGAGGACTCGGCTAGCCCTAGCCGCCCCTCCCACCTATAAAAGAAAGGGAGGGGGCGCCCCCTCTCCCTGCACTTTGCCCCATAGCCGGCGCCCCTCTAAACCCTAGACCAGCCGCCGCCCCCCCTTCTAGATGTGGCTGCTCTAAATCTCTTCTAAACCGCCGTCTAGCTAATCCCTAGCTGCTGGTTGCTCTAAACCCCTTGGTGCCTCTAAACCATAGATCACCAAGGCCTCTCTCATACTCCACCATACTCGCTCCGGCTTAAGGCGAAGCCTCGAGATCTCCCTCTACTTCCGTACCACGTCGTCTTCCGGAATCACGAGGAGAGTGCTACAACCTCTCGCGCCTGCTGGAACAAGGGAGAGGAAGGTCTTCATCAGTCGAACGATTCAACGCAGACCCATGCCGAGCATGGCTTAACGCAGCGGAAGGATCGCTTCACGCGATCTTGAGATCGGGAAGAGTACGACTACATCACCCACGAGAATCTGCTCTCGTTAACCGCTTTGGAATCTTCGAGGGTGAGTTCCTCTATCGACTCGTTGCTACAATCTAGTAGATAGATCTTGGCTTGTTTGTTTGCATGCAGTAGAATTTTTTTTGTTTTCCATGCTACGAACCCCTACAGTGGTATCAGAGCCGTGTCTATATGTAGATCTGTTGCACGAGTAGAACACAATGGTCATTGTGGGCGTTGATGCTTTTATTGTCGACTGCTTCTTGTGTACTTTGCATCTTGCGGGATGTTGGGATGAAGCGGCCCGGGCTAACCTTACATGACATCGTTCATGAGACTTGCTCCACGCTTGACATGCAACTTGTATTGCATAAGTGGCTTTGCGGGTGTTTCTCCTAGCATAGTTAAGATCCAATTTACAACGGGTGATTAACAATACTAGTATCAATGTTGTGGTTCTTGTTCGTAAGTTAGAACGACACTTATTGAAAGCCCCAAACCACGTAAAACATGCAAAGAAAATTAGAGGCGTCTAACTTTGTTTTGCAGGGGTGTGCTGTGATGTGATATGGCCATGATTGTGATTATATATGATGTATGCAATGTTCCTTATTGTAAGTTGGCAACCGGCAGGAGCCATATGGTTGTCTTTAAATTCTGTTAAGACCCGCTTGTCTGTTCAAAGTAGTTGTAATAGTTGAAGCTGGTGGACGACTACCATGGAGCAGCGTCATTGACCTTGATGCAATGCCGGTGATGATGGAGATCATGTTCGTGCTTGAAGATGGAGATCGGAAGCACAAGAAGAAAGGCCATATCATATCACATATTATGAATTGCATGTGATGTTAATCCTTTATGCATCTTGTATTGCTTAGTAGACGACGGTAGCATTATAAGATGATCCCTCATGCACATGAATTTCAAATCATAAAGTGTTCACCCTTAGTTAGCACCGTTGCTAAAGCTTGTTGTTTCGAAACACCACGTGATGATCGGGTGTGCTAGATTCTGCAAGTGTATACAACGTGAGCAAGCCAGATTTGCTCATGCAGAAACTAAGGTTTGATCTTGACGAGCCTAGCATGTACAGACATGGTCTCAGGAACACGGATCACCGAAAGGTAAAGCATGAGTCATATAGTAGATATGATGAACATGTTGATTGTTAGCCGCTATTGAAGCTACATCAACTCTCGTGATGATCGGTTTTGATGTGGTGGATTTGGTTCGTGTGATCACTAAAACAATGTGAGGGATGTTGTTTTGAGTGGGAGTTCACCTAGATTAATTTAATTATTAATTAGAACTCAATTTATCATAAATTAAATCAAAGTGAATTTGCATAGTTGTTGTAGTCATTGGCATCCGTTTACCACCTTGTGCTTAGTTATAATTGAGATGATAGAACTATAGAATTCTGGTTAGTTACTTTACGAACTGGTATCGTATTGTTTTGAAGTGTTAATCTAAAGTTTAAAAGTCCTATTGCAAACTTTCAGTAAGTTCCGGTTACTCCATGAAGTTTAATAATTGGTATTAAATCAAGAGTGACAATTCCAAGTGTTAGTGTATGAGTATCGTGTTTGTCTCCATGATTCTTGATATTCAAAGGATTGTCTTAATATCAAGGTTATCTAGGATCTGAAAGAGTTGTTTCAGAAACCATGATGTGTTGAAGATATTGTGATATCTGAAACGAAGTTTTGGTTGCAACATGATAGAGTATAATATGGCAAAGTTCATGTTTCTCATATTTTGATGAGAATTTGCAAAAGGTTGAAGACACTTGTTGTCCTAATCCTCCAAAAGGTTTTGGATAGCAACATTATACTCGTAATTCATCGTTATAAGCTAAAAGTAGCTTGATCATGGACGATTCCATGATAAAGGTGAATATTTGATGTAGGTAAAATGTTTCCTACACCAAGAGATTACTAAAGAAAGGAATTTGAAAGAACACCAAACATTTGATGATGGTGATCTACTTCAAAGTGCAAGTCCAAAGACATTGGTATTTAATTATACACGCTTTGGACTATGTGTCATATGTATGACTCCACTGTTGATGTTGATAGATTCTTTCAAACAGAAAATAAATACTGAAAGAAAATCTCATAAATATATGGCAGAAAAGAAAAGACTAGAATTGTTCAGTTTAAGTATATAGATGATATACATGTTATGGCTATATTCTTTGCTTATTAAACAATGTGGTTCTTAAGTATTTGATACTGAATTTGTTGGTGTGAATCGTCATACGAAACAACACAATTCATGAACTACAATGGCCTAAGTAACTAGCAAAAGAATATGTGATGATGTTCATCGAGAACAAATCAAGGGTTATTGTGTTGCTTGTTAAACATCAAAGCTTGCCTTCAAGATTTGTTTTATCAGGTATTATGAGAACAAAAGGGTTGTTCAAATAATTGCCGTAATCCATAAAAGATGGATGATTCACAAATCTCGTTGGAGAAATCACATCCATAAAACTAGTGCTAAAAATGTCGAAAGACAAATTGATTGAAAGATCACTTAGGAAGTGACATCGCTGTTTAAATTATATTGAAAAGAAAACATGAAGAAACTCCATGTGGATGGAATTTTGGAGTCTTTTGATTTTTGATCACATGACGCTTGTGAAACTTTCCTAGAGATAATTAAAACTTCGTTCATAGGCAAAAAAGGAAACGAATGACTAGCTTATTGGAACTTGTACATATTGTTGTACGAAGTCCATTATGTGTAGTTAAGAGCGATGGATTTCAACTTCATTTGCTTTCTCCGAAAATTTGAGTGAATATATGAATATTTACTTAATAAGGATGAAGTATGAAACATTTGAAAAGTTCAAAGACTTTCAAGATGAAGTGCAAAATCATTGTAACAACAATATAAACAGTTTATGATAAAGATCATAAAGGAAGATATTTGAGTTACAAGTTTAGCATAATACCTTAAGATTTAAGGAATCGTTAAAGTGGATTTGCATTTCCCGAAACACCATAAGAGTATGGAGCGTTCGAGATATGTAATTAAACCTTGTTTGACATGGTAAGATCAAAGGTATAAATCATAAAACTGTCATCATATTTTAAAGATTAAAAGCTTTAGAGAATACCGTTTTCCACTGAAAAGAGCTCCATCATAATCCGCTGAAATGACACCATATAAAGTTATGGTTTGGGATAAAACCCAAGTGGTCCTTTCTTAAACATTGGTATGCTATGCATAAGAAAGATGTTTGCAACCAAAGTCGGATGAAACTGTCTTTGTATTACTGTTAAGTATTCCTCCATAAACACCGGAGACAAAAGTATTTGTCGCTTAGAACGTCGAGTTTCTTTGAGAAGGAATTTTTCATGAAAAGATAAGTGGGAGGACAATAGAACTTTGATAAGGTTAAAGGAACCTTAGCTATATGTGCAAAGTTGCGCTGCGCCGAAAAGTGTTCCGGAGGCAGCAACAATGCTCATGGCTCACGTACCTCAAAGGTTGCGGTCATGGAGGTCTAAGTTTCTATTGAACCAAGTAGGTCGAGTAAACAATCAAATACCAAGATTTGAGAGTTAAATCATTATTTGACAATAATGATCTGACTACATGCAAAGAAGCGACGATGGGCCCTGACTCCGTCAAATGGCTTGAAGCCATAAAATCCATGATAGTTCCATACACGAGAAATCAAGTTTTGAACTTGAAGGACCCTCGAGAAAGGTGTAAGACCTTATAGTTGTGTTTGGATCTATAAAGAAATAGACATGGATGTTTCACATCTATGAAATAGTCGACATGTTGGGAAAGAGTTCACAAAAATGTTCAAAGGTTGACTATGACAAGATTTTGATCTTTCATAGTGATATTTAGTCTAAACGGATTAATGTAGCAACCACTACATATAATTTTGTTATATGGTAGTTGAATAAACAAATCAAGTTCTTCTAATAGAATTGTTACCTAGGACATGTGCATAACACGGTCCATAGGGTTTTGTTAATTCAAAGGATGCTAAAAGCATATGTAAACTTCAATAGTTGAAGTGAGCATCGCGGAGTTGGAATCTTCACTGTGATGAAACTGTTAAAGGAGTTTAAAAGTTCATTAGAGATGATGAAGATGCTTGCGTTTGCAAGAAATTAAGTGGGAGCGCTAAGACATGTTTCTAATACATTATGTGGAAGACATATTGTTGATTGGAAATAATGTATCTTTTATTAACACATATTAAGAATTTCATCCCGATGAAAGACTTAGGCAAAAACCCAAATATTTGGCATCAATTGACGCTAATATGGTTGTGCCAGAAGTACATAGACGAGATATTGAATGAGTTCAATATAGAAACTACAAGAAAGGTTCTTGTCGCACAGAAAGGATTGAAAGAGTTCAATATTGATGATATATTCAAGTGTATTGACACTTGGTAAGTGAAACAAAGATTCAAGTATAGATTGATACTTGATGTATGAAATCACAAAGAGTATTTATATCAATCATACTATGATATGTACAAATCCAGATATGTCCTATGCTCTGAATGTTATGAGCATATACCAGAATGATTCATAAGATGATCATTGGACAATAGTTAGGATATTCTTATGATCTTTTGGAAGAACTAAGAATATATCATTTGTAGAAGTGACAAATAGATGGTTAGTTCATTGTAAAAGTACTACATTGATACTAGTTTTGTCACAAAGTACAAATTAATCTTATCTCAATCTAAACTAAGGGTGGCACAATATAATGGAAAGTGAGTTCCATAATGGATTTGGATGAGTTCCAAAGTTTAAAACATTGTGACAGATACTACAACAAAAGGCTAAGTGTATGACTACTATTTTAGCAGCAAAAGAGGGCATTTGTGTCAAGTAGTTTGTTATCAAACTAGGTGTAGTTCACAGCGGGATAATACTATGAAGATATATTGTACGACAATATTATCAACATGTTTTAACCCCAAAGAACTAAAGGTCACACCAAAGGACCAAATTTGTACGAAGCCATCTCATTAGAGAATGAGTGATGCGTAGGGATGCAAAGACATGCAATTACACACGGACCTAGAAGTGTCAGATCCGGAGATCAGTTAACCACTAGCAAATGTGTACATACAACACTGGAAAGCCATAGGTGTTGTATACACAAAGGTTTGAAACTAGATTAT
The DNA here is from genome assembly GCA_023614405.1 of Avena insularis. Lineage (NCBI taxonomy): Eukaryota > Viridiplantae > Streptophyta > Magnoliopsida > Poales > Poaceae > Avena > Avena insularis. The sequence continues at coordinate 135,438,249 of CM042692.1, read as the reverse complement.
TGACTCTAGTGCAAGTGGGAGACTGTTGGAGATATGCCCAAGAGGCAATAATAAAGTGGTTATTATCATATCTTCACACTTATGATAAATGTTTACATACCATGCTATAATTGTATTAACCGGAAACATTAATACTTGTGTGATTTGTAAACATAAAAGAGTCCCTAGTAAAGCCTCTTGTTAAACTAGCTTGTTGGTTAATATATGATCATGGTTTCCTGATCATGAACATAGAGATGTTATTAACAACAGGGTCATATCATTAGGAGAATGATGTGATGGACATACTCCTATAGATAAGCATAGCATAAAGATCAAGTCATTTTAATAGTTCAATTGCTATATGCTTTCTGATACATAGTAATCGAATTCCTTCGACCATGAGATCATGCATATCACCTTTGCCGGATGGATGCTTTGATGACATCAAACACCACACCGTAACAGGGTGGCTATAAAGGTGGCATTGAGTGTTCGGAAAGTATTGGTTGAGACACATGGATCAAGAGTGGGATTTGTCCATCCATATGACGGATAGATATACTCTGGGCCCTCTCGGTGGAATGTCATCCAATTAGCTTGCAAGCATGAGACTGGCTCACAAGGGATCACATACCATGGGAACGAGAAAAGAGTACTTATCGGTAACGAGGTTGAACTAGGTATGCAGAGATACCGACGATCATAACCTTGGATAAGTAAACTATCGTGAGACAAAGGGAAATTGATATCGTTTGTAAGTGGTTCATTCGATCGCAAAGTAATCGTAGAAATATGCGGGAGCCATATGAATTTACAGATTCCTCTATTGGTTATTGATCGGAGAAGTGTCTCGATCATGTCCGCATAATTCACGAACCGTAGGGAGACACACTTAAGGATTCGATGTTGTTGAGTAGTTATGGAATGATGAGTAAGAGACCGAATGTTGTTCGGAGTCTCGGATGGGATCCGGGATATCACGAGGAGATCCGGAATGGTCCGGAGAATAAGATTCATATAAGGAAAGTCCTGTTTCGGGGTTGGAGAATGGTTCCGGTGTTTTCAGCAGGAATGTTCTAGAAGGTTCCGGAATGTCCGACACTCCGGAGGGGAAGGATACATGAATGTGTCATAACAAGTTGGAATGATTGTATCATGTACTAGGTGTCATCGCTGAACAAAATAAAGGGTTTAATCAAATCCTAGTTTGAAAAAATCAAACGCCAATTTGAAAAGTCAAACAGCTATTTTGTGAAGTGGAGGGAGAGAAGGAAACCTGGGAAGAGAAGGTTTCCCTTCTCTCCTCCAAACCGCCGGCCAGCAAGGGAGTTGGGGGAGGACTCGGCTAGCCCTAGCCGCCCCTCCCACCTATAAAAGAAAGGGAGGGGGCGCCCCCTCTCCCTACACTTTGCCCCATAGCCGGCGCCCCTCTAAACCCTAGACCAGCCGCCGCCCCCCCTTCTAGATGTGGGTGCTCTAAATCTCTTCTAAACCGCCGTCTAGCTAATCCCTAGCTGCTGGTTGCTCTAAACCCCTTGGTGCCTCTAAACCGTAGATCACCAAGGCCTCTCTCATACTCCACCATACTCGCTCCGGCTTAAGGCGAAGCCCTGCGAGATCTCCCCTCTACTTCCGGTACCACGTCGTCGTGCTGCCGGAATCACGAGGAGAGTGCTACAACCTCCGCTGCCTGCTGGAACAAGGGAGATGAAGGTCTTCATCGAAAATCGAACGTGTGATCGATTGCGAAGCGCTGCTTAACGCAGCGCTGGAAGGATCGTCTACGCGATCTTGAGATCGGGAAGAGTACGACTACATCACCCACGAGAATCTGCTCTCGTTAACCGCTTTGGAATCTTCGAGGGTGAGTTCCTCTATCGACTCGTTGCTACAATCTAGTAGATAGATCTTGGCTTGTTTGTTTGCATGCGGTATAATTTTTTTTGTTTTCCATGCTACGAACCCCTACAGACATATTATGTGTCATAGTTGCAAGGAAGCGTTCCTGGGGCTGCCACGTGTGTGCGCTCACCCAGGGTCATTGGTCCCGGTTCGTAGGTCTAACCGGGATCGTTGACCTGTTTTTCAGATTTTGGCCAAACTTTTGGTCTTCTCGTCATTTTTAAATTTGTTTTCTTCTTTGATTATTAAGATGATTATTTATTTGGAATTTCAAAAAACTTTTAACGGGAAAAGTGCTTCAATTTAAATAACTAATCAAAAACCATTTTCTGTTTTCAAATATTTTTATTTTAACTATACAATTTTACTATTTTCAATTAAAATTGCATTAACAAATATTTATTGCATAATTTGGAATTTGAAAAAACTTTCAACAGGAAAGTGTATCTATTTAAATAACTAATCCAAAATCATTTTCTGTTTTCAAAAATAATTATTCTAACTATACAAACTATTAACAATTCTACCATTTGCAATTAACTAAGAAACAAACGGCGGGAAAACGGGGTGTTCAAAACCTTTTTCTGATTTATAAAAGAATTATTCTAACTATTTAAATTATTAACATTTATGCCAGTTTCAATTAAGAATTCATTAACTATTTTTTTTGCATATTTCATTAACTAAGAACCAGGCTAGGAATCTTTATCCCCACCATTTTGAATATGGTTTCAATCGGGCATAACAAATTTAAAAACGATCCAAACAATGTGAAACCTTCACGTGGTGTCATAGTTGCAAGGGAAAATATTGAACTTGAAAATTTGCAAACATCATAAAAAATCCTTCACAAAATGACCTATCATGTTCGAGGTTTCATGGCATTTAGATCAAACCACGAATGTTATGGCTACAATCAGGGCATAGTTTGTGATAATGTGCCCATATTGTGCACACATGTGCATCTTGGGATGGCTTACGATGTTGCAGGAGGAAGTTTTCCTTTTCGACGCACAAAAAAGCCAATTTCCATTTTTGAGGTGCCGAAATCGGGGTGTTCTATGAAGCAACCACCAAATTAAAGTTTGGCATTGGTACCAACCCATTTTTCAAAAATACTAGAACACCTTAGATGGACAATTTCCCAACCGGTGTATCTGAAACCTTTCCGTCCGTCCCTCATGAAAAAGACAAATTCCTGCCAAATCGGTAGGAGGTTGCCCAGATTTGAACTACAAGTACATGATATAATGCTTGTGAATTTTTTTAAAATCATTTATAGGTTCACACACATGCTATTTCATTAGAGATCCACTTCAAGTTCAGCGAGGCTCTGCCCCGGGCTAAGAAGCTTCATGCCCGTCGTTTTGAATATAGTTTGAAACGGGCATAAGAAATTCAAAAATGATCCAAACAATGTGAAACCTTCGTGTGGTGTCATATTATGTGTCATAGTTGCAAGAAAAAATATTGAACTTGAAAAATTGCAAACATCATAAAAAATCCTTCATAAAATGACCTATTATGTTCGAGGTTTCATGAAATTTAGGTCAAACCGCCAATGTTATGGCTAGAATCAGGGCATAGTTTGTGGTAATGTGCCCATATTGTGCATACATGTGCATCTTGGGATGGCTTACGATGTTGCAGGAGGAAGTTTTCCTTTTCGACGCACGAAAAAGGCAATTTCCATTTTTGAGGTGTCGAAATCGGGGTGTTCTGTGAAGCAACCACCAAATTAAAGTTTAGCATTGGTACCAGCCCATTTTTCAAAAATACTAGACCACCTTAGATGGAAAATTTCCCAACCGGTGTATCTGGAACCTTTCTGTCCATCCCTCATGAAAAAGACAAATTCCTGCCGAATTGGTAGGAGGTTGCCCAGATTTGAACTACATGTACATGATATAATGCATGCAATTTTTTTAAAAATCATTTATATGTTCAGAACATGCTATTTCATCAGAGATCCACTTCAAGTTCAGCGAGGCTCTGCCCCGGGCTAAGAAGCTTCATGCCCGCTGTTTTGAATATAGTTTGAAACGGACATAAGAAAGTCAAAAATGATCCAAACAATGTGAAACCTTCGCGTGGTGTCATAGTTGTAAGGAAAAATTTTGAACTTGAAAAATTGCAAACATCATAAAAAATCCTTCACAAAATGACCTGTGATGTTCGAGGTTTCATGGAATTTAGGTCAAACCACCAATGTTATGGCTTGAATCAGGGCATAGTTTGTGATAATGTGCCCATATTGTGCACACATGTGCATCTTGGGATGGCTTACGATGTTGCAGGAGGAAGTTTTCCTTTTCGACGCACGAAAAAGCCAATTTCCATTTTTGAGGTGCTGAAATCGGGGTATTCTGTGAAGCAACCACCAAATTAAAGTTTGGCATTGGTACCAACCCATTTTTCAAAAATACTAGACCACCTTAGATGAGCAATTTCTCAACCGGTGTATCTAGAACCTTTCCATTCATCCCTCATGAAAAAGACAAATTCCTGTTGAATCGGTAGGAGGTTGCCCAGATTTGAACTACAAGTACATGATATAATGCTTGTGATTTTTTTAAAAATCATTTATATGTTCACAACATGCTATTTCATCAGAGATCCACTTCAAGTTCAGCGAGGCTCTGCCCCGGGCTAAGAAGCTTCATGCCCGCCGTTTTGAATATAGTTTGAAACGGACATAAGAAAGTCAAAAATGATCCAAACAATGTGAAACCTTCGCGTGGTGTCATATTATGTGTCATAGTTGCAAGGAAAAATATTAAACTTGAAAATTTGCAAACATCATAAAAAATCCTTCACAAAATGACCTATCATGTTCGAGGTTTCATGGCATTTAGGTCAAACCACGAATGTTATGGCTAGAATCAGGGCATAGTTTGTGATAATGTTCCCATATTGTGCACACATGTGCATCTTGGGATGGATTACGATGTTGCAGGAGGAAGTTTTCCTTTTCGACACACGAAAAAAGCCAATTTCCATTTTTAGGTGCCGAAATCGGGGTGTTCTGTGAAGCAAACACGAAATTAAAGTTTGGCATTGGTACCAACCCATTTTTCAAAAATACTAGACCACCTTAGATGGACAATTTTCCAACCGGTGTATCTGGAACCTTTCCGTCCATCCCTCATCAAAAAGACAAATTCCTGTCGAATCGGTAGGAGGTTGCCTAGATTTGAACTACAAGTACATGATATAATGCTTGTGAATTTTTTTAAAAATAATTTATAGGTTCACAACATGCTATTTCATCAGAGATCCACTTCTAGTTCAGCGAGGCTCTGCCCCGGGCTAAGAAGCTTCATCCCCGCCGTTAGTCAATTAATTAGTACTAATCTAAAAAACAAAATTAAAGCCAACAACCTGGACTAAAGATATGATGAACCTTTAGTCCCGGTTGGAGGCACCAACCGGGACTAAATGTGGATGTGGCGACAACATGTCGACACTATGTTCTCAGTGGGCAGCACTAAGCGAGTAAATGACAACACTATTTTGGGTGGGTGGCAGCACTATGCCAGGGGTGAGTGTGTCGACATTATGTCATCAGTTGTAACACCCTCAAATCGGCCCTATGCAAGTTTTAGCCCTTTCCACCAAACCCGCATAGAAACGATTCAAGGACGCCCACCAGGCACTTTCGTGCGGGTGGAAAACAAAGTAATACCATTACACAACAGTCCTCGATAGGACCCACAGAACAGATATATATATACAACAGTGACTCAACGAGTCAAGAATATAGATATACAATACAAAGATCCAAATCACCTTGAAAACATTACAGCGTCCAAGTACGGACAAGATGCAAATGGGGCTAAGAGCCCTGAAGAATAACCAATGGCGTCCATAACCCTGCCCAGGCCAAGGCGGAAGGGTAACCCTGCTAACGACGTCGAACTCGTACCTGCTAAACAAAAGGGGTGCCGACAAAGGGAGAAGGGAAAAAGAGGAGCGTCAGTACTGAGGCCAGTACACGTCGAGGCTAGAATTCGGCGGTCCTCGCCTACATAGGTATGGTGGACTGAAGCAGTAGCGAAGCATGCACTAAACACCCTAGAGAGACTTGAAACCACTGTCGGCTATTAGAGAGGGATAATAAAGACCTATTCGGGACCAACCTGATACTAACACCAATCATACCCGTCCTAGTATTCCCCCTCGAGACCAAACGAGGAAGTCAAACCGAGGAACTCACACAGTTGGCAGTTTTATTCATTCCATTATAGTTGAAGCACTTACTAGTCAGATATACATAGCATGAGTCATCTTGATAGCATAAGTAGTGGGCAGTTTTAATTAACCATTCCGTGGTAGTTGGAACATTTACTAGTCAGATACAATTGTCCTGAGGAATCCCAAAACCCAGCAGTTGTTGGCACTTTTATCACATTCCATTGGAGTCGCAATACTTACTAGGAAGGTATAGTCTGACACAGATCACCACAGATCCACTAGTTGTTGGCATTTTTATTATCCATTCCATTGTAGTGAAGCTAAATTACTAGTCACATATTAAGTCAAATTTATTACACTACTTTAGTTATGCTTGTCTATGATCGAGATACTGTGCTCCAAGTCGTCCATAACCAATGACACGGCTTTGAAAAGATTTACCTATAGGTGCACAAATAGCAACACACACACGATCAACCTCGGAAAAACCAAATCAAAACCCAACGAGGCTTTCACGATAAAGCAATCATAGGATTCATAAAATATTTCAGGGGGCCACCCCACTAAGCTACCCGCAATGAAGTTGGCCGGCTCCGGAACGGACCCAGGGTTTGCGAGAACGGCTGTAAACGACTGGGAACCCGAAAATGTGACTGGGCTTGTCCATACCGCGGAATCATGCCGCGATCCAAAACAGTACAGGTGCTCCACGCACAATCTTAAATAAAGCAGTAAAGCATGGCATAAGTACAGGATAGTAATAAAGCCCCAAACTAGTTTGTGGCCCCAATAAATAAGAAATGAATCAAGCTCTGGCTAAGGCGGATTCATAGAGTCTCCCGTATGTGGATAGTGCGAATAATCAAGGAATAGGTATCAAGTACTCGGGGCCTACGGGACACAAGTGGACATGAGAAACCAAATAGCATATATTGCCCACCGGTGCCTCTTTCATTAGTTATCCCAGCAATTTAATAGTTGTATTTAAAGTCATGATCATCTCCACCATTAAGCATCTCCACCATTTATCATGTGCCAACTTGCCGTCAACGGTGGAACGACAACAACGTGAAGCAACACATAAGCAAGCAACTACGACTCGCAAGGCTGACTATCTATCAAACAACATGCAATAGGATGTGTCCATGGCAATATAGAGGCTGCAAGGAGTATAAATGGTGCACAGAAACTGAAGCATCACAATACGGATAGCAATAGATCAACAGGAGGAACTAAAAACTATTATTGCAAAATAGGTAGAAAGAGAGAGGATGCTCGCCTGGGAAACACTGCCGAAGGTTCATCCGGAGAACTTGTCGATACTCGCATCCACTCATCGGCCTAGTCTGCAAAGAAGCAAACACTAGAAGAAACATCAGATGCAATATTTAATGCTACGGCAGAAGAATCGACATGTTCATGGTATGATGCATGGCATGGCAAAAGTGCGGTGCAATTAGGCAATATTAAGCGGAACCGGGGTCCCGACAAATAATTAGACGGTTCAAGTTATTTAAAACCCCACAATTTAAATGTTGGCTTAACAAGGTGAAACATGGCATTGGTTCGCTGCACAAATTTAAATGGAGTCCGGAATAAGACAAAGATATCCCGCATAAACACTCCATATTTAATTATGAGGTGAATCGGCATAATGCCCCCAAACCACAAACATGTATGCAAGCATGAATAATTTAATATGCAAAAAAGTTTGTATTTCATTTATAAAAATAGGGGCTTAGAAAGGGGTCACACATAGGGTTCGGCGATCTTGTTCCGAGGGCTCGGGGATCGGTCTCGGACTCCAGGATCGGGGCCTTAGCGTTCGCGAGGGAGAACATGAAGTCGGTGCCGAGGATTCTTCAGATTCGGGGTCTAGGCGTCTTCGGGTCTGTGATGCAGGGAGATGGCCATCGGGTTGTAGTGGAAGTAGCATACACCAGAAGTAGTCACTGTCTTGATATTTCCACAGTCGAAGTAGCACAAATAGACATTGCTAGAAGAAGTCACATCCAACCTCCTGTGAGCATTTTATCCAACACCCGATGATCAGGACAAACTTACAGATGAAGACAACGCAGTTTCGCATCGCCTGATGAGGTTCAAATAATGACAAAAGAAAAGGAACTAGTGGCAGTCGTGGAAGATGTGGTGGCCACGCGCGGCCAGCAAGCTGAGTCTGTAGGGTCAATGCATGGCAGCACCTTCGTGCGTCAAAGGGCGAGGGACCCGTGGCGGTTGCGGCTTGCAGGGCGAGGAGATGCGGCACCACAATGCAGAGCTCGGTGGCGGCCGGAGGCAGAGGGTCATGGGACGGTGACGGTTGCAGGTCAAAGACGGTGGAGTGGAGAGGGGAAGGGCTCAACGACGGCGAGGCACTCCGGAGGTCGGTGGTGGCTCGAGCTGGACGAGGAACGCGCAGCCGGAGGCGACGCCAGACGGGACCCAGCGGCAGCGGCCGGCGCGGTCTAGGACGGTCGAAGCAGAGCACGACGGTCGGTGCCAAGCGAGGATACGAAGCTTGCGGGAGACGCTAGAGAGGAAGAAGGGCGACCAGGTCGCGTCGATGCAGGAGGAGGACGGCGGCCCGGTGAGCTTGCCACGGGGAGGGGCCCTACGGCAGCACGCATCCATGAAGCACCAGGAGGCGGCACGGGATAGGTGGGCGACGAGGCCGGGCCGACGCGAGCTTGGGGAGGACGAGCAGGTGCTGGGGCGGCCGAACACTGTAGGAGGGTCGTCGTGGTCAGGCTCTTTGTGCAGGACAGAGTCGAGCGAGATGGGAGTTGGTGGGAGGACGGGAGTGAGAGAAAGAAGGAAGGCAGGGGTCTGAGGGAAAACGACCGGCGGCGGGGGGTGGAGTGCAAAAACACTGGGGCGCCGGGTCCCCTGGTTAGGGTTTGAGGATAGGACCTGCGGGTGGGCCTGCTGGGCCGCGAGGTGGTAGCGGGGCTGCTGCGGCTCGGGAGTTTGGCTGGGAGTTGGCCATTGCGGGTGGGGTTGTAGGTAGTTGGACGAGTTTTGGCCTGGCTGGCTGCCTCCCCTTCAAAAAAACATAACCTTTATTATTTCTCTTGTTTTCTATTTATAAAATCCCTTTGGTAATTAGTTTAGATGAAACAAAATATCCGGAAGGACCAGGTTTTACATTTGAACTAAAGAGGGAGACAAAAAGAAAACAAGGATAGGCTTATAGAAAATAGTTTTAGGCAAACAAATGCATGATGTCATGATGATGCTCACATGCAATGTGGCACGATGATATGATCATGCCATCATGATGATGCGTAAATAAAACACCTAGCAAAACACTAAGCGATTTTCTAGTAGTCGTTTTATTGGGGTGCCACAATTCGACACCACTAACAATGGATCTTGCCCTCGAGATCCGCCTCATGGTACGGGAAAGAAGGCTGACGGTCGGACTCTTCTCGCTTCGTGTAGATCCTCGTGACACCACTAACAAGAGGTCGTTGTCCGTGATCGTCGAGAGAATACTCCAGGAAACAAAGGACGAGGGTAAAGGTATCCACAAATAAAGCCACCTCTAACTTCGATAGAAAGAGAGAACAGATGCATTCTCATCCACTTCAATGTACACGAGCAAATAGAGTGAGTAGTCGGCATGGGGGCCAATCCATCACGCACCCAAACTATTACTCCGCACAATCAGTAGAAAAGCGTGCAACCATTCTTGGAATCAGACTGAAGATCTCGACAATCGAGGTTCGGAGCAAAGGAGTGATGCAGGCTCTGCATCGGATCTGGCGTAGATGATGTTGTCGCGTCGAAAAACACCGGAAGGCACAAACAAGGAACAAAGAATGGTACCACAGATAAAGGATCACTCAGATAGCATGAAGTCCGGAGGTAGAAACACCGTTGCCAAAGGAGGAAGCAAAACCCTGAAGGTACGACGGAACCCAACCACGAGAAATCCTGGACTTGAAGAAAGGTAAGAGAGCAGATTTAAAACACGCAGAGGTAAGAGGAGAATAGCAGAGGGGTAAGGAGTAAAATCAGACCTAATCAGATCTATCCAACCGATTTTGCAAAATAGTTTTGACACTCTACAACGTCCGTTAGCTAGGTTATCCTACAGGCTGGACCAGTGGGGTATCGCAACTGCTGAGCTCTGATACCACTCTGTAACACCCTCGAATCGGCCCTATGCAAGTTTTAGCCCTTTCCGCCAAACCCACATAGAAACGATTCAAGGACGCCCACCAGGCACTTTCGTGCGGGTGCAAAACAAAGTAATACCATTACACAACAGTCATCGATGGGACCCACAGAACAAATATATATACAACAATGACTCAACGAGTCAAGAATACAGATATACAATACAAAGATCCAAATCACCTTGAAAACGTTACAGCGTCCAAGTACGGACAAGATGCAAATGGGGCTAAGAGCCCTGAAGAATAACCAATGGCGTCCACAACCCTGCCCAGGCCAAGGCGGAAGGGTAACCCTGCTAACGACGTCGAACTCGTACCTGCTAAACAAAAGGGGTGCCGACAAAGGGCGAAGGGAAAAAAGAGGAGCGTCAGTACTGAGGCCAGTACACGTCGAGGCTAGAATTCGGCGGTCCTCACCTACATAGGTATGGTGGACTGAAGCGGCAGCGAAGCATGCACTAAACACCCTATAGATACTTGAAACCACTGTCGGCTGTTAGAGAGGGATAAGAAAGACCTTTTCGGGACCAACCTGATACTAACACCAATCATACCCATCCTGGTATTCCCCCTCGAGACCAAACGAGGAAGTCCAACTGAGGAACTCACACAGTTGGCAGTTTTATTCATTCCATTATAGTTGAAGCACTTACTAGTCAGATATAGATAGCATGAGTCATCCTGATAGCATAAGTAGTGGGCAGTTTTAATTAACCATTCCGTGGTAGTTGGAACATTTACTAGTCAGATATAATTGTCCTGAGGAATCCCAAAACCCAGCAGTTGTTGGCACTTTTATCACATTCCATTAGAGTCGCAATACTTACTAGGCAGGTATAGTATGACACAGATCACCACAGATCCACTAGTTGTTGGCATTTTTATTATCCATTCAATTGTATTGAAGCTGAATTACTAGTCACATATTAAGTCAAATTTATAACACTACTTTAGTTATGCTTGTCTATGATCGAGATACTGTGCTCCAAGTCGTCCATAACCGCGGACACGGCTTTCAGAAAGATTTACCCTACAGGGGTGCACAAATAGCAACACACACGATCAACCTCGAAAAAACCAAATCAAAATCCAACGAGGCTTTCACGACAAAGCAATCACAGGATTCATAAAATATTTCAGGGGGCCACCCCACTAAGCTACCCGCAACGAAGTTGGCCGGCTCCGGAACGGACCCAGGGTTTGCGAGAATGGCTGTAAACGACTAGGAACCCGAAAGTGTGACTGGGCTTATCGATACCGCGGAATCGTGCCGCGATCCAAAACAGTACAGGTGCTCCACGCACAATCTTAAATAAAGCAGTAAAGCATGGCATAAGTACAGGATAGTAATAAAGCCCCAAACCAGTTTGTGGCCCCAAGAAATAAGAAATGAATCAAGCTCTGGCTAAGGAGGATTCATAGAGTCTCCCGTATGTGGATAGTGCGAATAATCAAGGAACAGGTATCAAGTACTCGAGGCCTACGGGACACAAGTGGACATGAAAAACCAAATAGCATATATTGCCCACCGGTGCCTCTTTCCTTAGTTATCCCAGCAATTTAATAGTTGTATTTAAAGTCATGATCATCTCCACCATTAAGCATCTCCACCATTTATCATGTGCCAACTTGCCGTCAACGGTGGAACGACAACAACGCGAAGCAACACATAAGCAAGCAACTATGACTCGCAAGGCTGACTATCTATCAAACAACAGGCAATAGGATGTGTCCATGGCAATATAGAGGCTGCAAGGAGTATAAATGGTGCACGGAAACTAAAGCATCGCAATACGGATAGCAATAGATCAACAGGAGGAAGTAAAAACTATAAATGCAAAATAGGTAGAAAGAGGGAGGATGCTCGCCTGGGAAACACTGCCGAAGGTTCATCCGGAGAACTTGTAGATACTCGCATCCACTCATCGGCCTAGTCCGCGAAGAAGCAAACACTAGAAGAAACACCGGATGCAATATTTAATGCTACGTCAGAAGAATCGGCATGTTCATGGTATGATGCATGGCATGGCAAAAGTGCGGTGCAATTAGGCAATATTAAGCGGAACCGGGGTCCCGACAATTAATTAGACGGTTCAAGTTATTTAAAACCCCGCAATTTAAATGTTGGCTTAACAAGGTGAAACATGGCATTGGTTCGCTGCACAAATTTAAATGGAGTCCAGAATAAGACAAAGATATCCCGCATAAACACTCCATATTTAATTATGAGGTGAATCGGCATAATGCCCCCAAACCACAAACATGTATGCAAGCATGAATAATTTAATATGCAACAAGTTTGTATTTCATTTATAAAAATAGGGGCTTAGAAAGGGGTCACACATAGGGTTCGACGATCTTGTTCCGAGGGGTCGGGAATCGGTCTCGGACTCTGGGATCGGGGCCTTAGCGTTCGTGAAGGAGAACATGAAGTCGGTGCCGAGGATTCTTCAGATTCGGGGTCTAGGCGTCTTCGGGTCTGTGATGTAGGGAGATGGCCATCAGGTTGTAGTGGAAGTAGCATACACCAGAAGTAGTCACTGTCTTGATATTTCCACAGTCGAAGTAGCACAAACAGACATCGCTAGAAGAAGTCACATCCAACCTCCTGTGAGCATTTTATCCAACACCTGATGATCAGGACAAACTTACAGATGAAGAGGACACAGTTTCACATCGCCTGATGAGGTTCAAATAATGACAAAAGAAAAGGAACTGGTGACAGTCATGGAAGATGTGGTGGCCACGCGCGGCCAGCGAGCTGAGTCTGTAGGGTCAATTCACGGCGGCGCCTTTGTGCGTCGAAGGGCGAGGGACCCGTGGCGGTTGCGGCTTGCAGGGGCGAGGAGATGCGGCACCGCGATGCAGAGCTCGGCGGCGGCCGGAGGCAGAGGTTCATGGGACAGTGACGGTTGCGGGTTGAAGACGGTGGAGTGGAGAGGGGAAGGGCTCGACGATGGCGAGGCACTCCGGAGGTCAGTGGTGGCTCAAGCTGGACGGGGAACACGCGGCCAGAGGCGACGCCGGACGGGACCTAGCGGCAGCGGCCGGCGTGGTCCAGGCCGGTCGAAGCAGAGCACGGCGGTCGGTGCCGAGCGAGGCTGCGGAGCTTGCGGGAGACGCTAGAGAGGAAGAAGGGCGACCAGGTCGCATCGATGCAGGAGGAGGACGGCGACCCGGTGAGCTTGCCATGGGGAGGGGCCCTGCGACAGCGCCCGTCCGTGAAGCACCAGGAGGCGGCACGTGATAGGTGGGCGACGAGGCCGGGCCGACGCGAGCTTGGGGAGGACGAGCAGGTGCTGGGGCGGCCGGACACTATAGGGGGTCGTCGGGGTCAGGCTCTCTATGCGGGACAGAGTCGAGCGAGATGGGAGTTGGTGGGAGGACGGGAGTGAGAGAAAGAAGGAAGGCAGGGGTCTAAGGGAAAACGACCGGCGGCGGGGGGTGGAGTGCAAAAACACTGGGGCGCCGGGTCCCCTGGTTAGGGTTTGAGGATAGGACCTGCGGGTGGGCCTGCTGGGCCGCGAGGTGGTAGCGGGGCTGCTGCGGCTCGGGAGTTTGGCTGGGAGTTGGCCATTGCGGGTGGGGTTGTAGGTAGCTGGACGAGTTTTGGCCTGGCTGGCTGCCTCCCCTTCAAAAATACATAACCTTTATTATTTCTCTTGTTTTCTATTTATAAAATCCCTTTGGTAATTAGTTTAGATGAAACAAAATATCCGGAAGGACCAGGTTTTACATTTGAACTAAAGAGGGAGACAAAAAGAAAACAAGGATAGGCTTATAGAAAATAGTTTTAGGCAAACAAATGCATGATGTCATGATGATGCTCACATGCAATGTGGCATGATGATATGATCATGCTATCATGATGATGCGTAAATAAAACACCTAGCGAAACACCAAACGATTTTCTAGTAGTCGTTTTATTGGGGTGCCACATCAGTTTCCGACACTATGTTGTGCTGCTTAATCTATAAATAGGTATGCATTCTTGTGAAGAACTGCAAGATAGTATGCGAGACCAGGGACACCACTACGGCGGAGCTTCTCGAAGATGTCTTAGGACCTCGTCCTCAGACATCTTCGAGGAGCTCGCCATAGAGGCACTCTCTAATATGTGAAATTAGTTAGCTCCACCAGCATACTGATCTAGCTAGAGAAGATATAAACTGAAAGATGGTGTGCGAGAGCAGGGACACCACTACGGCAGAGCTTCTCGAAGATGTCTTAGGATCCCGTCCTCAGACATCTTCGAGGAGCTCGCCATAGAGGCACTCCCTAATTTAATTTGGTAGCTCCCCAGCGTGTTCATGTTTTTGGTTTGCTTAAACGGTCGGTGATTAAAATGCTAGGGTGCCACTATATATATGTATGCCTTCATAGTTTTGGTTCTTATTTTTGTTGCAATGGATTTTGTGACGGCAGATAGAAGAAGAAGAAGGATATTTTGTTGCTCGATGGTGATATATACATGATATAATGCTTGTGAATTTTTTTAAAATCATTTATAGGTTCACAGCATGCTATTTCATCAGAGATCCACTTCAAGTTTAGCGAGGCTCTGCCCCGGGCTAAGAAGCTTCATCCCCGTCGTTAGTCAATTAATTAGTACTAATCTAAAAAACAAAATTAAAGCCAACAACCGAGACTAAATATGTGATGAACCTTTAGTCCCGGTTGGAGGCACCAATCGGGACTAAATGGGTATGTGGCGACAACATGTCGACACTATGTCCTCAGTGGGCAGCACTAAGCCAGTAAATGACGACACTATTTTGGGTGGGTGGCAGCACTATGCCAGGGGTGAGTGTGTCGACATTATGTCATCAGTGCCCGACACTATGTTGTGCTGCTTAATCTATAAATAGGTATGCATTCTGTGAAGAACTGCAAGATGGTGTGCGATACCAGGGACACCACTACGGCGGAGCTTCTCGAAGATGTCTTAGGATCCCGTCCTCAGGAGGAAGTTTTCCTTTTTGACGCACAAAAAAGCCAATTTTCATTTTTGAGGTCCGAAATCGAGGTGTTCTGTGAAGCAACCACCAAATTAAAGTTTGGAATTGGTACCACCAAATCGGGGTGTTCTGTGAAGCCAATTCTCATATAAAGTTTTCATACATCACATAAAGTTTCCATACATTATATAGATTTACATAGGGTTTAGGGTTTAGGGTATGAATCCTTCGTCGCGTATGTCGATCCCTTGCCGATGATCGCTTCTTAGGCCGTAACCATGGAGCATCTTCTTTGCTTAACGAGATGCTTGGGTCAGTTTTCACGGTGAAGGGTGGAATTTCATCAAACTTATCATAATCTGCTGACATGTCTGTCTTGTCCTCGACTCCCGTGATGTTTCTTTTCCCTGAAAGAACTATGTGACGCCTGGGCTCATCGTCTGATGTATTCGTTTCCTTATTTTTTCTTTTTTCGGTCTAGAGGACATGTCCTTCACATAAAAAACCTGAGCCACATCATTGGCTAGGACTAATGGGTCGTCTCTGTAACCAATATTCTTGAGATCCACTATTGTCATTCCGTACAGCTGGTCTACCTTTACCCCTTCTCCATTCATGTTGACTCAACTGCACCGAAACAAAGGGACCTTAAAAGTAGGTCCATAGTCAAGTTCCCATATCTCCTCTATGTAACCATAGTATGTGTCCTTTTATCTTGGGCAATCGTGTAAAATGTATTCCAATTTATCTCATACCCTTGGAAAGTCAATATAGTCGCAGATGGTGTCGCGGCCAACAAGTAGAGCTGATCTCCAATAGTGGTGTCATTCATGAGATGTAATTGCAACCAAGTGCCGAAAGTCTCCATGTGATTTTCTTTAATCCAGTAGTCATCCTTCCCTGGGAACTTGGAGCGTACAACATTCATGTGTTCCTCGATATACGGAGCCACGAAGGTAGAACTTTGTAGAACTGTGTAGTGTGCTTGATTCAAAGAATGCCCGTCCCTAAATATCATTGCTTTCTTTCCTAGCATGCCTTTTCCACTCAGTCTCCCCTCATACCGTGATTCAGGAACACCAATCGGCTTAAGGTTAGGAAGAAAGTCTACACAGAACCCAATGACCTCCTCTGTTCCATAGCCCTTGGAGATGCTTCCTTCTGGCCTAGCACGGTTACGAACATATTTCTTTAAGACTCCCATGAACCTCTTGAAGGGGAACATATTGTGCAGAAATACAGGACCGAGAATGGAAATCTCTTCGACTAGGTGAACTAAGAGATGCGTCATAATATTGAAGAAAGATGGGGGGAACACCAACTCAAAACTGACAAGACATTGGACCACATCCTTCTGTAGCCTTTCCAAACTTTCTCGATCGATTACCTTCTGAGATATTGCATTGAGGAATACACATAGCTTCACAATGGCTACTCGAACATTTTCTGGTAGAAGCCCCCTCAATGCAACCGGAAGCAACTGCGTCATAATCACGTGGCAATCATGAGACTTCAGGTTCTGGAATTTTTTCTCTGCCATATTTATTATTCCCTTTATATTTGACGAGAAGCCAGCCGGGACCTTGATACTATAAAGGACTTCAAGAAAGATTTCCTTCTCTGCTTTGGTAAGAGCGTAGCTGCTTAAGTATTCACGGCCTTTATCAGTATGCTTGTTGTATGGGTCTTTGATACGTTGCTGGTCCTCCCGTGCTTCTGGTGTATCTTTTATCTTCCCATACACGCCCAGGAAGCCTAGCAGGTTCACGCAAAGATTCTCCGTCACGTGCATCACGTCGATTGAAGAATGGACCTCTAGGTCTTTCCAATACTCAAGCTCCCAAAATATAGATTTATTTTTCCACATGGCCGTGTGTCCGGTAATGGGGTCTTTCGGAACAGATTGACTGCCAGGACCCTTTCCAAAGATTACTTCTAGGTCCTTCACCATACCAAATACATCAACACCTTTAGGGAGCTTAGGCTTCTTCCGGTAATCTGCCTCACCGTTGAAAGGCTTGCCTTTCTTTCTTACTTGATGGTTGGTCGGAAGAAATTTACGACACCCCAGGTACACAACCTTCTTACATTTATCCAAATATGTACCTTTAGTCTTATCTGAATAGTGCGTGCATGCATTGTATCCCTTGTTTGACTGTCCTGAAATGTTACTAAGAGCAGGCCAATCAGTGATGGTTACGAACAATAACGCTCGTAGGTCAAATGGCTCCTGTTTGTGCTCATCCCACACCTTTACGCCTGGTTCTGCCCATAACTGCAAAAGTTCATCGACTAATGGCCTTAGGTACACATCAATGTCGTTGCCGGGTTGCTTCGGTCCTTGGATGAGCACTGGCATCATAATGAACTTCCGCTTCATGCACAACCAAGGAGGAAGGTTGTAGATACATAGAGTCACTGGCCAGGTGCTGTGGCTGCAGCTCTGCTCCCCAAAAGGATTCATGCCATCTGTACTTAGACCAAACCATAAGTTCCTCGCGTCACCTGCAAAGTTCGAGTACTTTCTCTTGATGTTTCTCCACTGCGACCCATCGGTGGGGTGTCTCAGTTTCCCATCTTTCTTACGCTCTTCTTTGTGCCATCGCATCAACCTGGCATGCTCTTTGTTTCTGAACAGACGTTTCAACCGTGGTATTATAGGAGCATACCACATAACCTTAGCAGGAACCCTTTTCCTAGGGGGCTCGTCATCGCCCTCGATATCACCATGGTCATCTTGTCTGATCGTATATCGACATGCAGTGCATGCCGAGCATTTATCCATATTCTCGTACTTCTCACCGCGGTACAGGATGCAGTCATTAATGCATGCATGTATCTTCTTCACATCTAATCCTAGAGGGCAGATAGTCTTCTTTGCTTCGTACGTTGTCTCGGGCAGCTCGTTATCCTTTGGAAGCTTCGGCTTCATTATTTTCAGTAACTTCTCTAATCCCTTGTCAGATAAGCGGGTCTCTACCTTCCATTTCAGCAGTTCAAGTGTGGTACCGAGCTTTGTGCTGCCATCTTTGCAATTTGGGTACAAAAACTTTTTGTGATCCTTTTGCATGGCCTCCAACTTAAGCTTCTCCCTTTCTGTATCGCATTGTTGCTTTGCATCAGAAATGACCCGACCAAGAGCATCAGCAGGCTCATCCGATGCTCGTTGTTCTTCTTCATTGCCGCCTCCCTCTTCTTCATTGTCTTCCATTGCAGTATCACCGTATCCTTCAGGGGACATAGGATAGCTGTCATCATCCTCCTATTCTTCATTTTCTTCCAGCCTAACCCCTCTTTCTTCGTGCATGGCCCAACAATAATATCCGGGCATGAAACCTCTCCGAAGCAGATGACTTTGAAGGATTCTTGAGGTAGAGTGCTCCGCCACGTTCCGACAGTCGACGTAGGGACAAGGCATAAAATTATCCACTTTGTTTGCCTTAGCCAAATCGATAAATTTATGCAGGCCTGCAATAAAATCGGAATCGCCATCTCCTCGCCCTCTGCAATCTCTCCACCGTGCCGTCGTCTCGCCTCCCCACCCTCTCCAATCTCCACCGTGCCGCCATGGATATGCCCGCGCTGAACTTCTACGAGGCAGTGATGTTCATGCACTTCGACATCCTCGTGCCGTCGGGTGCGACGGTGCCCCACGGATGGCGCATCACTATGCGGGTGTGCCGGTGGCTCCGCTCCACGTCTCCGGCGGAGCCGAGATGGAGAGCAAAATTGCAGCGTGTCGCCGCCAGATGCCCGCGTGGAAGAGGGTGCTGCCTCGGTACGTGGCGGCCAACCCGTACTGGCCCAGGCTATTCAAGAAGGAGCGGAAGGCCAAGATTGGCAACCGCATCGTTTACGGGCGCGTGGTGCACCCGGATCTCCGCAACTGAGAAGGTCGGGAGAGGTTCTGGTCCGTCCCGGGATGGACCAAGTACACCGTCATCGATGCCGCTCGCCGCAAAGAGGAGCTCTGTCTCGCGAACAATGCGAAAATCATGGAGGTTCCATCTGATGATGAGGAGGAAGCTGTCGGCTCGGAGGACAGCGGCAGCGGAAGTGAAATTGTCGACTAGGAAGAATTTGTAAAATCGCACCTTTGTTTAGGAAGAATTTGTGATCGAATTAATGAAATACCTCGATTTAGATCTCTGTCTCGATTAATTTGTGAAAGAATTTTAAAAAAATACTAGATCAATTCAATTTCTGCCTCGTTAATTTAGATCTCTGTCCTGGATTGGGACCGTCGAGGGGGTTTTTGGTCCCGGTTTATAGCATGAACCGGGACCAATGCTCCACAGAGTGCCACGTGTGCGTCGCGAGGGCATTGGTCCCGGTTCATGCCACGAATCGGGACCAATGCTTACAGATGAACCGGGACCAATGCCCAGGCGGCATGAACCGGGACCGGTGCCTGACATTGATCCCGATTGCGGAACCGAACCAGGACCAATGGCATTTGGGTGCTGGAGCAAAGACCCTTTTTCTACCAGTGGTCCATTTTCAATCGCCTAAAAAAGAGTGTTTGTTTGTATCATGCAGGAACAAGTTTACGCTAACTGCGCACAATTTAGAACTTCTCCAACTAGCCAATCCAAACGTGTCGAGGTTGTCCGAATGTGTCAGCATGGACAAAGGATGCAGCCCCAATGCCGCGATCCAAATGGACTGAATAATGCGGACCGGTCCACGACAATCCATTCTCTACCCAAAAATTTAGGTTGGCTTTGCATCGACGCGTCAGACGTCTCTATATGCCCTCCCTTGCCCGTCCACCATTGGTTGAAAACCACTCTCTTCTTTCCACTTCCATACTCAAATTCCGTCGATGCCTAAGCCCTAGCTAGCGATGTAGGATGTCATTATTGTTGCCCCTACCACCAAAGCTTCCACAAGGCCTAGGGGAAGGCCCTAGTCAAGCCGAAGAAGGAGCTGACAATAGAGAGCGGGCAGAGGAGAGTAGGAAGTGCGCTAGCCAGAGAGGCCCGACCAAGGCACGCTGGCTGAAGCACAAGCTGCCCTTGAGCTTGAGAAACAGGCCAACCTCGTCGCCACCCTTCAGACCAACGCCACCACCGAAGTCGCCGCCCAGGTCGTTATGTACATGAAACGAGAGACGCTTGTTGTTGTGAGGCAGAACGATGCCCCTCTCAGGGGATAGGTTACATGTTAAATAGTGATGGAATAGCCCCATTAGTGGTATTACATTAGGCAGGTTCCAACAGTGGTGTACTACACCATAAGTATATGAGCCAAAGAAGGAAAAACAAAATTACATTCAACACCCCCTTAATATAAGCCTTGGAAGACATGGAAAGGTTGATATTACATTTGAACTCATCAAATTCCTTGAACGGTAATGCCTTAGTGAAATCGTTAACCAATTGATCTTTGCTTGAGGTGGATCGAATGTCAAGTAACTTGCTCGCAACTTGTTCGCGAACAAAATGGAAGTCAAATTCAATGTGCTTCGTGCAGGCATGAAAAACTAGATTAGCGGAGAGATATGTGGCTCCAAGATTGTCACACCATAAGCAGGGTTTATCTTTGAGAGACATACCAAGTTCCTTGAGAAGATCCTCCATCCATATTAATTCAATTGTTACATTTGCAAGAGCTTTATATTCTACTTCGATGCTAGGGCGGGAGATGGTTGCTTGCTTGCGAGAACTCCATGAGATTAAGCTCGGTCCATAGAATATAGAAAATCCATCGGTAGAACAACAATCATCAAGGCATCTGGCCCAATCAACCTCCAAAAAACCAATAAGAAGTGTAGAGTTGGACTTTTGAAAAGTAAGGCCAACATTTATAGTACCTTGCACATAACGTAAAAAATCTGTTTTGTCGCAGTCCAATGAGTGGTAGTAGGAGCATGAAGAAATTGTGAGATTTTATTGGCGGGAAAAGAGATGTCATGATGAGTCAAGGTGAGGTACTACAAACCACCCACAATACGTTGATAATTTGTGCTATCAGTGGTGCCAAGAGCAGTGCCATCTGTCAAGGATAATTTTTCAGAACTAGAGAGTGGTGTAGGGCAGAGAGTACACTTCACCATTCCAACACGGGTAATTAAGTCATTAGCATATTTTTCTTGGTTCAAGAGAAGTCCATCTTGTGCATTTCTTGACCTCAATACCCAAGAAGAAGTGAAGGTCGCCTAGATCATTGAGGAAAAAATATCACTCAAGTCATGAAGGAGGGCCGATATTTCCTTGTCAGAGGAACTAGTTACAATGATGTCATCAACATAAATCAAGACAAACATAGTGATGGTGTGCTTGTGATAAATCAAGAGATATCACTAGTACAAACCTGTTACTTAAAGACATCAATTTTCCATGGGCATCAGTCGGTTTCTCGTTTCGGCTCAAGCGCATAGCTTCAAAGAGCACACCTCCTGAGCAAGTTTTTCTTTGCGGCTCTAAGATACGAGACTTCAGACGGTGCAAAAAGGAAAACGCCTCTGAGATGTACAAGATGGAGACGACCCGTATTTAGAACCACTTGCAAGAACTTGTCATCCTCAGACGGCCTATACTAAGGACCGTCTCCAATAGTGAGGCGGCCTGTGTCGGATTTTAACAAAGACCGTCTCCACGACTAGTGTGCCTCGAAGTGGCTTTTACAGTGACCGTCTCAAGTGTGTGCAAACCATTTTAAGTAATAGCATGCTAATTCGAACTCGATCATAGCTGACATGATACATAACCATGATTCAGCAGACAGGTAGACAGATTATCTAAAAAACTTATTATAGCAGCTCGATCACGGTAACAATAGCCACATAGTTTGGGAAATCCATACAAATTTAGCAATTATATGTTATGGCAGTATATACAAACTGCAGTCCATAAATCAATCAGCTAGCATAATAAGTACTCTAACAAACTAGGATTGCATTTAGAATCGACCGCCCGGTGGAAGTTGTTGAATCAGAATATGTACCTGTCCATTATCTTTTTCATCAAAGCACAAAAGGACAATGGTATCCTGCTTCAGGTTGAAGCTTCTCACAACCTTCTCCCATCCAGTCGTCAAGATTGCATTTGACCCAGCTTCCATCTTCAGCCTAACCATCTTTGGCTTTTTGCTCTTCATTTTCCAAACATGGACATTAATAGGTTCATCAAGGCGATTCTTTAGGTATTTTCTTGTGAACTCAGCTCCAAATGTCTAGGCAAGCACAGAGAATTTAAGAATTAGCATGTTGTGATTACTAGAAGTATCTAAATATCACATGGTAGCTTGTTGATAACATGATCAAGAATATATCATCTTACCAGCTTGCACTTCTTTTTCATGATAGATGAATAGGGCAGCTTGTAGACGTAGTACTTGATTATTGGTGGAAATTCAGGTTCACACCAGTCTAAGAAGAAGTCTACAAGAACTTCTTTCAGATACATGTCGTTTCCAAAAAGATGTTGCTTATCAAAATCAGTGTCCCCTTGTGTTGAGGCCCTGATGCAACAACACATAAAAAGTTCAATACGGTGGAATATTAATGTCTACCGTCTAAACGCATACAAAACAGATGTTTACAATATCGGTGTTCTTTTGATACCTCTAAACTCAATCCTCTTAGTGGACTCTTCATCTATTAGCTAGAATTCAAAACCACCAAAATTAATTTGAAAACTATCATCGCTAGATAGTATGACTGCATCGTAACTGCAGGACAGTGGTTAGGGCGGGCGGTGGCAGTGGATAGTGGTATGGGGGGCGAAGAACAAAGGTGCCATAGATCTGAAATATTCGTCCAAATATTTTTAGATATTTGGCACCAGGTACTATTCTCAGACGGCTGCAAGTGTAAAAAGTCTCTAAGAACGTCCGTTCTCCGAATATTTCACATTTTGCCGCTAAGTACTTGACCACTAGTAATTTGAAAAAGATAATATTCGGAACTCTGGATATATTCGAAACTCCGGTGTTTGATTTTCCTAAAATTTGAGAATTATTCATAATTTAAAGCAAATAAAGGTGTGTATACATGGTTGCTAGAGTGAATTTGACTCCCCTAAGACTTAATGAAGTTCATAAATTGAAGAGAAAAATTGGCGTAGTACAAACCTTGGATCTCTACCCTGAAAGGCATGACGACTAGTGTTCATGCGCTTTGCTGCAGACAAATAAGGTGCGAGTGTTTTGAATTTTACTAATTCAAATATTTAATCACGAAGTGAGATCATTTGGTTACTTAATTATGATTTTTTTCACCAATGTAATCTCTTTTCATGTATTCTTCAGAGGAAATCTCGTCGAGTGAATATTTGGACAGCCGAAAATATTCAGAACTCTGAATTTTATTAATCCTAAATTTTGAGAATAATTTATAATTTAAAAACCAAGGGAGGTGTTTACAATGAAACTTTGAGTCCCAAGAGTAAATGAGGTTCATACCATGTTGCAGAGCAACTGTTTTGAATTTGACTAATTTAAATATTTAAGGGAGGGAGGAAGACCAGATCAAGTTGTTTGGGGTCGATTGTTTTCGGTGGATGTGAGGGACGTTAGAGAAGAGTTGCTCTGATTACCATATTGCTGTGAGGCAAAACGATACCCTCTCTCTGGGGATCGGTTACATGTTAAATAGTGATGGAATAGCCCCATCAGTGGCACTACATTAGACAGGTTCCAACAGTGGTGTACACACCATAAGTATAGGAACCAAAGAAGGAAAAACAAAATTACATTCAACAACGCTCACCGAAGCCTTGGCCCAGGCTGGTGGCAGCGTCCGTACAGGCGCATCATCGATTGTAAGATCTTGAGGTTCAAGAGGTTAATGTCCGGTCAAGAGCCATTGAGACCAAGGCCAAACTCATGTTCGAGGAGGCCAAATTTATGATGATGGACCTGAGCATTTTGGATCCGTCTCAATGGAAGAACAAGCATGATCACTGGGATGATCTATCTTATTGTGTGCATTATATATGAAACTTTTGTTTGTTTCCACTTTGATTTGGTACTATTACGAGTGAACCTGGTGATTTCCTATCGAGTTATAATTTATTTGCTAGTAAATTACATTTTGTTATCATTCCCAATCATAGAAGTGCCATTTGGTTGAAATGACCAGAGCAGACCAAATGGGTGCGTCGTTGGGGCTACTGGCCCAAAACTGATCAGCGATGAATAATGGCTTCTGGCTTGTACGTAGCCTGATCCATACGGTCAATACATGCATATTTGATATCTAAAATACGTCGGCCCACTGAAGATGTCCTTAACCTTCGCTCCTACCATCCTCATTCCCCAGCTACACGGAAGTACGAACTCCTATTGACGAGGGTTTAACTCGTCAATGCACATTGTTATGGACTTGGGTTTTGAGAAGGAGGGAGCACTGGAGGCATCAATCGGCTAGCAAATAAGCACACAGGGACGCAAGGTTTACCCAGGTTCAGGCCTCGTAGAGGTCCCTACTCCTTCTTATCTGCTCTTGGAATTATCGAGGGAATCGAAAGTTACAGGGGTGCACAGATGCAATCTGGCGAGGTTGTGAAAACTAGGGTTGTGATTGTCCTCCTCGCACCCCCTCCTAGCCTTTATATAGATAGGCTAGATCTCAGGTAGCAGGTCGAGTCGGTTACAAATTAGGGTTCGTCCCTTCAAACTTTCTATCTTAAGGTTCGTCTTGTGCTGCAAGCAATCGGAGACTCCGTGAGTCACCCGAATTCTGTATTGGGCCTTGGCAACACCGTGGGTTTCTACCGTATCTGGACCGTATATGACAAACTCGAGTGCCTGTAGGGTATGCCCATGTCAGTAGCCCCCGAGTGTCCAGTGGAATTGTAGATTCGAGTGGAGACTTTATGAAGTTTTCGAGTGCTTAGCTGAGCATATTTTTGAGTGATTTGTTTTTGTGTCATAGGGATTGTTGATATACGTGCCTAATTCATCCGATGCATCAGTATCAGTTGACTGCCTTAGGGCAAAACAACGCAATATACTCAAACTCGAGTCCCCAGACTCGAATTCGGAGAAGTGCCGGTGTAATTCGACTCAGGCCACAGAGGTCTTACAGGAGTCGAATCGAGTGTGTAAATGTGAGCACTTGACGCGTCCGTCAAGGCATGTTCATCGCACCCGTAGGTACGGATATATTTTTGGTAGTGCGTAGCAGATACGTTGCCAGACCTTATTCAGCTCTTATCTTCACGCTGTAAGCGCGGCATCCGAATTTTTTCCATCCCGGAGATGATTCGGGTGACCCAGGAGATGCAATCTCTTCGTAGGGAAAATGTGAGGCATTGTCGCCATAGTATTCGAGTGCGGATGTTATCGACACACAGTGCAATGTATAAAGAAAAAATAATCATAGGGTGCGCAGCCAGCGCTCCCTATGGGAGTAGCCCTCGAGTGCCTATTCGAGTCGTAGACTCGAGTGGGGACTAAAAACATTTTGCGACTGCTGTCATCTTTTGTTGCTTGTTTCAGTCGAATGTGCTTTTAGCGCTCCCCATGGGAGTAACCCATAGTCCACAATCGAATCATTGATTCGAGTGAAGGGTTCTGATGATGCTTGGATATCTGCAGAAAAATTCTTCGGGTGCACGGCCAGTGCTCCTGTTAGGAGTAGCCCCCGAGTGCTTGGTTGAGTTGAAGACTCGAGTAAGGACTAATGTAGTCAAAATGTTCTCCTGCTGGAGCTTGATGACGTCAGTGCTGACGATGAGGTGACCTCAGTTGCCCGTGTGAGCGGCTTTGACAGGACGTGACGAGTAGTGGGTCCCACTTTCTGGCTTTGATTTGACGAGGCATGCATAATCTTCTGTTTTAACTGTGTCTCCTTGATTTCTATGCATAATGGGAGTAGTGGGGGACGGTTCGTGGTTTACCCTTGCCACGCGTCAATGTCGATGTGCGCCACGCGTCTGGTAGATTTTCTTCTGGCCGTTGGATGTCATCTGCTAGGAGATTAAGTAGGGACACACGATGTAGTAATTCCCCACATCTCTCTCTTCTTGCTCGCGCTTCCTCCGCCATTGCTGTTCTTGCCGCTCCCTTGCGCACATCTTCTCCTGTGGCACTGGAACAGCCGCGCGCCTTCCCCAGCTACTTCTTGCGCTCACATCACCAGCGCAACATGGGCAGGAAGAAAGGAGGCTCCGCCGCTAGATCTACGGCCGTCATTGCTGCTGCCAAGAAGAAGGGAGGCGCCGCCACCATGGGCACCAGCGCCGCTGGCACTGGGAAGAAAAAGGGCGCGGGGACTCGCGGCACCAACGGGTCATGGCGCCCGTCGATCATCAAGTCCTTGGAACTATTCACCCTGCGCCAGGACGGGGCGCTCTCTGCCGCTGAGGATGACTCGCGCGTGCCCGGCGACAAGGTAATCCCCAATCCTCCGGTGGGTTTTCGAGTGATGTTCCTTGCGTTCATCATTCACGGTCTTTCTCTTCCCCTGCATCCTTTTGTTAGGGGTCTCCTTTATTTCTACGGGCTTCAACTTCATCAGCTGACCCCCAATTCTATCCTCCACATCACTTGTTTTATCGCCCTTTGCGTGTGCTAGCTCATAATCGAGCCGCACTTTGGCCTCTTCAAAAAGCTCTTCATTCTCAAACATCAATCAACGTCTGGTTCTGTAGTCTATGACATAGGAGGCTGCGGTATTGATACATTGCAAATGTATCTATAATTTTTGATATTCCATGCTTGGTTTTATCCACTTTCTTGTGTTTTGTCCACACTTTGGAGTACTTTTCATATGATTTCTTGGAATAACCTATTAACAAGAGCCACGATTGCCTGTACTGTTTCTGCTGTTTTTGTTTCCAGAAAGTCGAAAATAAATATTTTCGAATTGACGGGACAAAAGCCAAAGTGCCTATTTTTCCGAATTCATCGATTCCGAATCTGACGAGAGGGGGAGGGCGGCCACACCACCTGGCCGCGCGGCCAGGCTTGGCCCGCGCCAGGGGGTGGTGTGGCCAGCCTAGGCACCCCCTCGGCCTCTCCTTCCGCCTATAAGATTCCCTCGGGACGAAAACCCTAAGAACTCGATCAAAAATCCACGAAAGAGTCTGTAGTCGCTGTAATCTCCATCCCTAGATCGGGAGGGATCTAAAGCTCTTCCCGGCACCCTGCCGGAGAGGGGAATTCACCCTGGAGGCCTTCTTCATCACCATGTAAGCCTCCAGTGTGATGCGTGAGTAGTTCATCCTTGGACTACGGATCCATGTAGTATCTAGATGGCTGGTTCTCCTCCTTTGTGCTTTCATGTCTAGATCTTGTAAGCTCCGTTCATGATCAAGATCATCTATTTGTAATTCTACATGTTGTGTTTGCGGGGATCCTATGGATATTGAGATGCTATTTCAGATTGATTATTGATTCTATCATGTCTTTGTTATTTGTGATCTTGCATGCTTTATGTTGTTAGTAGCTATCTTGGCCAAGTAGATGCTAGCAACTCCAAGAGTTAGTATTTATGCTCGATAGTGGGTTCATGCCTCCGTAATCTGGGAAGTGATGTAAATCTCTAAGGTACTAGATGTGTTGTTGCTACTAGGGAGAAAACAACAATCCTTTGTTCATAGAACAATCGTATTGTTTACTTTACACGCAATTCGTAAAGCAATAATCTGTTGCTAGCAACTTAATACTGGAGGGGGTTCGGATGATAACCTGAAGGTAGATTATTAGTCATAGATGTAGTTGGATGGCGGTCTATGTATAATGTTGTAATGCCTAATCAAGTTCCAAAGGAGTCAAGATGATTAGTATATGCATGTATTGCTTTCTCGATGTTTGTCAATTGCCCCACTGTAATTTGTTCACCCAGCATGTTATCTATCTTAAGGAGAGCCACCTCTAGTGACCTATGGATCCCGTTCCTTTTCTTTACATACAATCTATAAACTGTTTACTGCTTTGTGTTTAATTTCTACAAACTATTACTTCTTTCCATTCGATACGTTTAATCCTTTGTTTTCAGCAAAACACGGTGAGATTGACAACCTCACCGCAAGTTGGGGACAGAGTTCTGTGGTTGTGTTGTGAAGGTCTCCACGTTGCTACTAGCACCGGTAGTGCGCCCTGCCAAGGCTCAGCTAGCAACACCTTTGGGGTGTTTCCTTGCTCCTACTGGTTCGATTAAACCTTGGTTTCATAACTGAGGGAAACTTGATGCTGTGCTCATCATACCTTCCTCTTGGGGTTCCCAACGAGCTCTACATCAACACCGAGCCATCAAGCATTTTTCTGACGCCGTTGCCGGGGAGTCAAGGACATCTTCACAAGGGGAGTCCCTCATAACCAATCTCTTTACTTTGTTATTTTTGTTCTGCTTAGTTTATTTTTGCCCTGTTTGCTTGTTTTGTTATCAAAAACACAAAAAAATTAGTTTTACCAGTTTTCTTTCTTATTTGAAAACACAAAAATAATTAAGTCTCCTTTAGTTGACACCTCTTCCTTAGCTCACCATGTTGATCCCCAAATTCACCCTGAAAGACCTTTCAATTGGTAGTGGTTCTATAATTGGGAAAGATAATATTGAAGAATTCTTTAATCATGTTAGTAAACATGAGGATACTGAGGATAGATCTCTTGCAGAACTTGCTCCAAATTATGAGATTGCTGCAGCTTCTTTAGTTCACATGTTGGAAGCTAGGTTTGTTAACCTCAACCCTTAATGCAAGTAATGTTTCTTAAGCTTAAAGAAATTGAGGACCCTGAAAAGAGGAATTTTATTCTAGAAACTTTGTTTAAGGAGTTCTATGATGTTGCCAAATAAGCTAGAGAAGTCTTTGAATGTTTCAATATGCTAGGCTCATGTGTAGATGTTGTTGGTACTAGAGAAAAGATGAACAAAACTGAACCTAATGGGGAGGAACCTAAGATACCAATACCCTTTAAACTAGCAGCAATACATGAAGCCATAGAAAAGAATCTTGATTGGATTGTTCCTGAAAACCCTTTTGATGAAAATAGTGAACCTAAGAGCATTGAGAGAGGATCCTCTAGAACTTATTTGGATGATATACCTTGCATTGTTGAAGATATTTCTGGTATTAATCTTAATGCTTCTTCATTTGAGAAAACTTGATTCTTTCTTTGCTTCTTATGCCTAACTTAAAGGCATTAAAGAAAAGTACTTATTGGGAGATAACCCAAAAGTTCTAGATGACTCTTGGAAGTTATTACTTCAGTAATAACCGCTCCTTATCCTTTTTATTGGTTTTTGTGCCAAGAGTAACCTCTAATGAGAGAGAAGTAATGGTTGGGAAAGTTGCTGTCCCAAAACAGATTTCTGTGCTTCACCGTAAACATTCGTGTAAAATCTCTGAATGTCTTTTTGAGGCGTGAATTTTTGTGCTTCTGTCCCAGGTTGTTATCTAACTTTCGTTAGATCAACACTTTTTGATTTGAGCAACAGAAGGTCTTCAAAAAAATTCGTCTTTACCTGCTGGTCTGTTTTGACAGATTTCTGCCATTTTCTACATTTGCTTCTTGTTGGTTCCTTTTTGAGTTCTTTTGGGGAATTGAGCTTTTTGAGGGAAGTACTTCAGTATATAGTGTTCTAATGGAAGTTTATTTGGTGTTAGAACTGAACCTTAAGACTTATTTATCTTGAGTGCACTAATGTTGCTAATAAAGATTGTGTGAAGTTTTGTATGAAGGAAAAATTTCAGGTGTATGGAAGGAATGAGTAATGAGATGAAGGATGGACTAAAGCTTAAGCTTGGGGATGCCACGCGTGTCACCCCAAGAAATATCCAAGAAGTACAAGCATCAAAGCTTGAGGATGCCCAAGGCATCCCCTTCTTCATCAATAAAAATTCCAGGTTTCTTCCAAACGCTTCATTTTTATTGTTTCATGCACAGTTGTGTTGTTCTTAGAGCGTCTTCTTTTTCGTTTTCATTTTGGTTTTTCGTTTGTTTTAGTTTTCTTAGTTTTCTGAATAAATTGGTTGGACCCCCTCTTTCATACATTGGTTTCAAATAGTTTGGTTTGGTTTGGAAAAGAGTAGGAAAGTTCATGCTTATGTGGTAAAAAGAGCTTGTTTTTGACTGTGGCCTATGCTTTGTCATGCCATGCTTGATATTGTTTTGGCTTTATGCTTAGTATTCTTTGCTGTACCATGAATTGTTATAAACAATTGAGATTGCTTAATGTGCCTTGAATGAATCATGTGTTGTTTTAGCATATTAAAGCATAGTATAGTGGTATTCTTCTTTGATGCTTTATTTGGGTTGACTTGGCGCATGCTCACACCATGTTATGACTATCTCAAGTCACCATAGCCTTTATGATCCTTTAGTTTTCAACTTGTAGTATCACTTTATGCTTTGATCAATGATGTTTTGTCGCTCTGCATGATTATGGCCATTATTGCTCTCTTAGTTTGTCGCTCCTAGTCTTTTGCTAGCCTCCACAACCAAGTATGAGTTCCACTAATGCATCCAACTCCCTAAACCAAGTTATTCCAAAGAGTCCACCATACCTACCTACTATCTTATGCTATTCCAAGTATATTCATGCTTTTGTTTACCTTCGGAATTAAACTTGTTATGAGAAAACTAGTGATTAAAGCTCTCACGAACTTGATGGAACACTTTACTTTTCTTTCCCTTAATAAACTTGAACCATTGTGTCGTCTATGTTGTATATGCTTGCACTTATTTGTTGGGAATTAGCAGAACCATGCTGTCATGGGGAACGCTTTCAACATTGCACTTGGTACTTGTACCTAGTTGATATCATGCTCTTTTGTATATGGATGTCGTCGGTGTGAAATGAAAGGGGAGCTTGTAAGTCAATGGAGTTATGTATATGTGTTAGAGAAACGCCTGGGCCGCTGGTCTAATCCATGCTGACATGGTGGAAACCTGCAGAGTAATCATAATGAGCTGTCTATGAAGCATTCTTCTCATAAAAAAAGTCTTATATTGAGAAAAAAGAGAAAGGAAAAAAAGAGATTATGAAAAGAGGAAAGAGAGAAAAAAGCACCATATTCCCATGGTAAATAAGAAGATTGCTGAGATGCTCGTTGTCTGCTTGCCTTGTCATTTTGATATGGGGATTCTTCCGTATCATCAGGCAAGGGGTACCTCGTTGGCGGTTCTCTATGATACACATGTACTTACGATGACAAGAACTTACCGGTGACTAAACTTGAGTAGCATGAGGAGCGGCCCTTGTATACAAGGGACATGAGATTTCTGACTTATACTTCGTCAAGCATGTACACCATAGTTTGTTCACTTTAACCTTAATCACTTCAAGATGCTTATGATAGGGGCAATGAGAGCTGAAAGCTATAAGTACCATAATTTTTGTAAGCTCTTTATGAGACTTGAATCCCTGCTTCCTTTTATGAAGGCCATTCTTCCACCATTATATTGAGTCTCCACCTTCTACCTTTATGCACCTACTTTGAGAGCATAGTGGCCATTCATAGTTCTATGTGCATTGTCCCAAGACTAGTTGATTGATGCATAACTTGATATTTCTTATTTTAAACTATTTGTATCTAGTCACTCTTATGAACTTTGAAGGTGTCCTATGCATTTATATTTGCTACTCTATGAGGGACAAGCTGAATGCTCTTTATGCTATGTTTTCTTTATGTGAAACAAACAAATGTCTTGCCAAGCATTGTTATTAATGAATCTTTTGTTTGTGCCTTTTTATGTTGCAACATAGTTGCTATGTCTTATTGCTAGAACTTTGTCTTTCATGTGATGATTGAAGTACTATGATCCCATCTTTGAATGTTTTACAAATACTTTGATCAAGTCTTTTGATGGTGCATGTCACCTCAAAAATTATTCTTTCTT
The DNA here is from genome assembly GCA_023614405.1 of Avena insularis. Lineage (NCBI taxonomy): Eukaryota > Viridiplantae > Streptophyta > Magnoliopsida > Poales > Poaceae > Avena > Avena insularis. Next base: position 135,406,235 of record CM042692.1, on the reverse strand, counting down.
TTTATCACTTACCTACTCGAGGACGAGCAGGAGTTAAGCTTGGGGATGTTGATACGTTGCAACTGTATCTATAATTTTTGATGTTCCATGCTTGGTTTTATCCACTTTCTTGTGTTTTGTCCACACTTTGGAGTACTTATCATATGATTTCTTGGACTAACCTATTAACAAGAGCCACAGTGCCAGCTGCCTGTTTTCTGTTGTTTTTGGTTCCAGGAAAGTCAGAAAATAAATATTCTCGGAATTGGACAGGACAAAAGCCAAAGTGCCTATTTTTCCGGAAGTCATTAGATGCCCGAATACGAGACGGAGAAGGGCTAGAGGGCGGCCACACCACCTGGCCGTGCGGCTAGGCTTGGCCCGCGCCAGGGGGTGGTGTGGCTAGCCCAGGCACCCCCTCAGCCTCTCCTTCCGCCTATAAGGTGCCCTCAGGACGAAAACCCTAAGAACCCGATCAAAAATCTACGAAAGAGTCTGTAGCCGCCGTCATCTCCATCCCTAGATCGGGAGGGATCTGAAGCACTTCTCGGCACCCTGCCGGAGAGGGGAATTCACCCTGGAGGCCTTCTTCATCACCATGCAAGCCTCCAGTGTGATGCGTGAGTAGTTCATCCTTGGACTACGAATCCATGTAGTAGCTAGATGGCTGGTTCTCCTCCTTTGTGCTTTCATGTCTAGATCTTGTGAGCTCCGTTCATGATCAAGATCATCTATTTGTAATTATGCATGTTGTGTTTGCAGGGATCCGATGGATATTGAGATGCTATTTCAGATTGATTATTGATTCTATCATGTCTTTGTTATTTGTGATCTTGCATGCTTTCCGTTGTTAGTAGCTATCTTGGCCAAGTAGATGCTAGCAACTCCAAGAGTTAGTATTTATGCTCGATAGTGGGTTCATGCCTCCGTAACTGGGAAGTGACAGAAATCTCTAAGGTACTAGATGTGCTGTTGCTACTAGGGAGAAAACAACAATCCTTTGTTCATAGAACAATCGTATTGTTTACTTTACACGCAATTCATAAAGCAATAATCTATTGCTTGCAACTTAATACTGGAGGGGGTTCGGATGATAACCTGAAGGTGGATTATTAGTCATAGATGTAGTTAGATGGCGGTCTATGTATAATGTTGTAATGCCCAATCAAGTTCCAAAGGAGTCAAGATGATTAGTATATGCATGTATTGCTTTCTCGATGTTTGTCAATTGCCCCACTGTAATTTGTTCACCCAGCATGTTATCTATCTTAAGGAGAGCCACCTCTAGTGAACTATGGATCCCGATCCTTTTCATTACATACAATCTATAAACTATTTACTGCTTTGTGTTTACTTTCTGCAAACTATTACTTCTTTCCATTCGATACGTTTAATCCTTTGTTTTCAGCAAAACACGGTGAGATTGACAACCTCATCGCAAGTTGGGGACAGAGTTCTGTGGTTGTGTTGTGCAGGTCTCCATGTTGCTACTAACACCGTAGTCTTTGCTAAGGCTCAGCTAGCAACACCTTTGGGGTGTTTCCTTGCTCCTACTGGTTCGATTAAACCTTGGTTTCATAACTGAGGGAAACTTGCTGTTGTGCTCATCATACCTTCCTCTTGGGGTTCCCAACGAGCTCTACATCAACACCAAGCCATCAGGTATCCACGTCGATTCCAATGTTACCTACTTCAACATCAAACTCACGTCCTTTGTCCAAGGTTGGCGAGAAAAGCGGTTCTACATCTGCGACCATAAAGCGGATGGAGAACACTATGGAGTCGCACCTTTCGATCCAGTGGCGCCCTGCAAGCGGAGGAGGTCATGGAAGAACACTGTGATGCCTGCCGAAGTCAAAGAGACAGAGGCTCTCTATCAGCGTGTCTGCGACCTCGAGAAGCGCATAGACAAAGAAGTTGCAGAGCACAGCTTATCCGCACTTGGATGTGCCATCGCATTTAGCCTCTACAGGCCAGGGCGCACCCAATGTTCCGCTGGACCCGTGCTGGTGATGCCACTCGCATTTCTGTGGAGGGAATTTCCTCGAGTGAAGTGGATAGGAGGTTGCGACTGCTAACCAAGTACACCGCCAAGGAGGATCTCCCTGGTGACTCAGTCGTGCCTCCGTTTTGCGCCAGCAATCCTCCACCTGAGGTGAATTTCTCTTCGTAGTTTCTTTTCTTTTCGATTGTTTGCAGCTATCTTTGTATACCGATGCTTTTTCTTGTGTTAGGACTGGGCCATGGCTGCCAATTTTCCTCCTCGTCCTGAGGGAATTATCCCTCGCGAGGTAGATGAAGAAGACGAGTCAGGCTCCACCGTCCCCGTGGAGGAAGAAGAGGAAGCCCCCGAGTCCGGTGACCACGGGACTCGCAAACGCTCCCGCAGTAAAGATTCAGATGCTTCCTCGCCGTCGATGCTGGAGGGCTCTCCTGCTGCTGCAGAGGAGCCAGTTCCCGCCGTTCCTGTATGCGCCATGGTTTCTCCCGCTCGGAAGAAGCTACGGTTGTCGAAGGAGTCGTCGGAGGACTCCTTTGACCTCGACAAATTTAACTGGTGAGTTTTTATATCCGCAAGTTCGTCTTGTTTTCTTCGCAGTTTCTTTTCTGAAGTGGTGCCGAGCATGTTTTGCAGTCAAATGATGTCGTTGTCTTCTGACGACGTCCAATTTGTGAAAGAATCTGGAGTCACAGACTCCAAGAATAGGGAGGTGGACATACAATCGCCTTCTCATCCTATGGCGGCCCACTCTGGTGCCAATTCGTCAAGTTCCCCCCCACACTAGGGGCACCAGATGGTTGCGCGGATGCCCACTCGATAGGAATCTTTGGAGTCCCTAGAGGAGCACGTAAGTGTCGTTTTTCTGCTGGCAGTCGAATCTTGATTTTTTGCATCTTTTTTCATTGCTGAAATTTCTTTTCTTCTTTTTGATGTAGCCTATCATGAAGGATTCCACTCGCCTCTCGGAGCAGATCCTTGCCTTAGGTCGATAGCACGCCTTGCTGGACAACCGCCATCGCGCAGTCGAAGGTTTGTTCTAAACTTTGTCTCTTTACTCTCCTTTGTATTGAAATTTGTAGACTCATGTACTTGTCGTGCTCTGCCCTTTGTAGGTGAGCATAATGAACTTCTCCGTCGCGTTTCTTCCCTCGAGAAGGGGCTTGCCGTGGCAGAGAAGAAGCGGGACGAGGAAATCGCTGCCTAGGAGTCACAGAAACGTGAGGAAGACCTACGCGCCTCTACTGCTGAGAGGGAGAAGTTGTTCGCAGAACAGCTTTTCTCGACTACGAAGGCACTCTCAGGTACTTTCACTGCTTCACTTGTATTTTCCCTATTTTGGTTTTCGTTGTCTTTATGCCGACGTCTTGCGTTCTTCAAATGTCGCCGGCCTATCTTTTGACGCCCAGGCCTTGCGTCGCGCGGATGCTCTTGCTGGCGCCATGGCCGTAGTCGAGGATCGTGGTGTCTCCCTCCAAGAGACGCTGGGGAAGACCAAAGGTGTGCTGAGCCGCCTTCAGAAGGACCTGACCCCCAAGGTCAGCCTAATCGACAATATTGACGACCTGGTGGAATGTTTCACCGACGGCATTCCCATGGACTTCAAGAACTCCCAACAATTTGTTGGTGCCACTATGGCACTCGCGATGGAGCAAGCCCATGGCGTGGAGTTGGACCCCAGCACGATCTCCAAGGTGATGCATGTCGACGTGGATGGCCAACAGGTAGTGTTTGCTCCCTTCGCTACTAGTTGTGGTAAGTATGGGCCTCAGCTCACAGATACAGTCGTGAAATATTTTACGGAGCTACAGCGAGTGAAGGCGACGAACACTGCGGCGTCTAGGGCTACCAACGGAAAGTCTGTGGCATCATAGGCTACCACGGATTCGATGAGGCCCCCGAAGTCGAAGTCCAATTCAAAGAAGCAGATTGCTCCTTAGTTGCCATCTGTAATAGTTGTACCTTCCTTTTGACTAGACTATGCTTTTGTGGGAGTGTCCCTATAAATACTTTGCTGTGTTTGAATGCATTCACACTTTTATCAATGTATTCTTGTTCCCTTATTTGCTTCTTGCTTGATTGTAATAGGGTCCTTCGAGTGATCCTCGTGAGTCTCCTCCCACCGATGAAAACGCAGCGCAACCGCGTTTAAAGGTGGAGGAGTTGTCGCTTCTCTCGCGACTGCGTGACCGTATTAAGCAGTTGGAGCGGGAGTTGCCCATTGTCCGAGGTAACGCAGATGTGTGGAAGTCGAAGGCGGAGAAGGCCACCGCCCGCGAGAAGTATCTTCTAGATGAAGTTGCTCAGTTGAACGAGCACTTTAAATGTTAGCTCTCTATCTTCTTATCCTTTCCTTAGCCATTCGCGGCGATGCCTTGGCTTATGCTGTTGATCTTGCTTTTGTAGTTGTTAGCGCCCGTCATCCGCAGGATGAGAAGGACCGGGTGGCCATTCAAATGAATGACCTAATTCAGGACCAGCTACAAGCTAGTGGTTACTACTGGGTGGATCACGACCATGCAGTCGCATTGGCGATGTTGCAAGATCACGCGCGCGGGTGCTTCAATGCTTGAAGAAAGCACAGTCGTGTCTGAAGTGTATTTACCAGACGATGTTTCCGCTGGACGTTGTGCCCTCAAGCCTGTTGGCTCTTCTGGCAATATTTCAAGACATAAGTGCGGTCCGCGAGTGTGTGCGACAGCAACTAGACACAGGTGCTAAGGCGGCATTGTCGCTGGTACGACTGCATCGGCCAAATGTGGACATTGCGTCTGTTGCCGCTGGACCACCACCGCCGCCTGAAGGGATGACTTGGAATATGGTTCCGCACTAACAGGCGGTTGAACAGCCAGCAGAAGACATCGTCGACTTCTTTAAAGAGCAAACGGATGTTCTTCTTTTGCAGCAGTAGCGTAATTTGTATCCTCCACATAAGTGTATAAGTGTTGTAAAATTTATATGAATATGGTGGGTGTATTTGACACCCACTAATATGTGAAAAGCTTGCTAGCTTGTATGATTTTCGAGTGTATTGTACTCTACAGTTCCCTTTCGTTAGCCTGACGTGTATTTATCTCAGCACCTTGTCAACCTGTCAGGTGCGTTGCAGCTGGGTTGGTGTTTATCAAGGGTTCGATTGGTAGTGTGTCAGCTATTCAAGATACTGTGATTTGTTCGTAGAACAAAGGTGTAAAGGGTGGCGTATCCCCCGAGTGAATAATTGCAAAAAATAGAAAAGACGCAGAGTTTTGGGGCACTTAGCTTTATTTATTCGTAGGATAGCATGAGGTACAATGTATGGCTAAGTAGCATGGCCGAATAGCCTTATTTGTAAAGTAAAAATGACTAGGGGTAGATACGGCGCAGTTGCACGATGTTCCAGGGGTTGGAGTATGCGACTCCGCTCTTGAAATTTTTAAGGTGATAGGCACCACCTAGGATTACTTCGGTAATCACATAAGGTCCTTCCCAAGGGGACTCACTACTAGGAAAACGGCTATAGGTAATACGCACATCCGTGGCGCACGTGCCAGTGGTGCCCCACGGCTAAAATAGGCGTGGCGCACTGCATAGAGATGCGCTACAGGTAACTGCAGTAAGTGTGGCGCACATATGCGCGGTGCGCCACGGATGTGTGTGGACCAGGGCACTGCCGGCCGTATACCACATAGCCGTGGCGCACCTACGGCTAGTGCGCTTTGAGTGTGACCGGTAGTTGTGGCGCACTTGGGCACCATGCGCTACAGATCAAATCGGGCCGCACTGTTGTGCAACTGGGAAATCAATTCTGTGGCGCACGGGTGTATGTGCGCCACGGCTGTTCGTTATGCCTGTGCCGCACCACGCCACGTGCACCACGGATGTGCGTGCTGCCTGCTACATTTTGGCAGATAGCCTTTTGCACATTGCCTAGATCCACCATCTTCTACTTCACTTTCCCCTCCTTCTTCCTCTTTGGATCTCGCCCCCCTCCTCCTTACCACCTCAATTTCTCCACTCTTTCACCATTTGTAGCTTGTAAAACTTACCTTGGATGCTACATACATAATAGAGGAAGGCTCTCCTTCCGGCCACCATCTCTCGGTCTCTCACCTCTCCTTCGAGATCTTCTCGCGGTCTCGTCTCGATAAGTTGTCTATGTAAGAGGGATGTGTTTATGTGTATGGATGATATGGTTGCATATATATGGAGAGGATCGACGCTCTCATGTGTTTGGAGAGCATGCATGCATGCTCTCTCATATATTGGCATTGTTTTGCCAAAATGTTGATTTATTTCCATTTTGGCAAGACTTTGGCATTTCGCAAAGGTCTGAATTTGAGGATAGGTCATGCTGAAATTTTCCATCGACCATTGCATGTATGCATTGGTTCTATGGTTGTAATAAACTTCTAATTCTACCGTGTACACCGCGCAGGCAACCATGGTCCGCATAATGAGTGAAGGCATTGTGGCTAGATTTTTGAAATGCGCGACGGCCGACATGATACGAAATAACATGAAGGAGATAAGATGTCCATGCAGAAGATGCAAACTCAATTGGTTGATCGACCCAGATTCCGGAAATCTGCAGGCGCACCTGCTCCGCCATAGTTTCATGGATGGCTACACTCGGTGGATAAGTGATGACGAAGACGATGATGCCGTAAATGGGGCGGCAGAAAATGAGGAAGGCGGGCAACATGATCATGATCACGGCAAGGACGGGCGAGATGAAGAAGAGTATCCTGGAGCTGGTGAAGGTGCGGAAGCAGAACAGGATGATTATGATCTAGATGTCGGAGCAGATGATGGAACAACGTCAGGCTGGGTGCGGGACCCTTATGTTCAAGAACTGCTTCTCAAGCAGACGAGTAACACCAGGGCTGCCGCTAGAGAGAAAGCCAAGCTTGCGCAACTTGAGAAAGACGCGGTTACTCCATTGTATGAAGGATGCAAGCCCGATGATACCCGGTTGAATGTAACGCTCAAGGCTATGGAGATGAAGGCAAAACATAAATGGACCGATGCAAGCTTCGATGATATGATGACATTCTGGCACGATCGTCTCCCGGAGGGGAACACGTGTCCAACTAGTATCGAGGACGCCAAGAAAATCGTGTGTCCTCTTGATCTACCGCACATTAGATACCACGTCTGCATCAACGATTGCATCATTTATCGGGGCGAGGACGCGGAGAAAACCACATGCCCGGTGTGCGGCGTTAGTCAATACAAGAAAGGGAAGAAACCTCCTCGAAAAGTGGTATGGTACTTTCCTATCACTCCTCGTCTGCAGCGCTATTTCGCAGACCCTAAGGAAGCAAATCTCATGCACTGGCATGCGGAAAGAAAGAAGCCAGCAGATGAGGATGACCCTGAAAAGGACGAGCTGCTGACACACCCTTCAGATGGTAGCCAGTGGAAAGCATTAGACCTCGAATTCCCAGAATTCGGTGGAGATTCGAGAAACATCAGGCTAGGTGCAAGCACCGATGGACTCAATCCGTTCGGTAGCCAGAGCAGCATGCACAACACTTAGCCCGTGTTTGTATGGATGTACAACCTCCCTCCCTGGTTGTGCATGAAAAAGAAGTACATACAAATGAGTATGCTAATTCAAGGGCCAAAACAACCTGGTACCGACATCAATCTATATCTATGGCTGTTGAAAGAGGAGCTAGCCATGTTATGGGAATCCGGAGCCAATACGTATGACGCTGTCGCACAAGATTATTTCACTATGAGAGCCGCGTTGGTCACTATGGTGCAAGACTATCCAAGTTGCGGATATTTCTCGGGGCAGGTTATCCAAGGATTTTATGCATGCGTTAGGTGCATGGATAACACGACCTATCTCCAACTAGAGAAAGATCTAGAGTCTTCGAAAACCGTGTTCATGGGGCACCGAAGGTGGCTTGGAAAGAATGATGCATGGAGAAAACGTGGAGATCTGTTCAATGGAAAATCTGAGACCCGAGGAATCCCAGAGCGGAGGAGTAGTGAAGAAGTGGATGAATTGCTGAAAAACTGGAAAGAGTGTCCTAAACTGGGAAAGAAGCGAAAGAGGTAGCAAGACAAGGTATTGATGAAGGTATGGAAAACAAGGTCTGTTTTCTGAGAGTTGCTATACTGGAAGTTTCTCCGCACGCCTCATAGCCTTGACATCATGCATATCACGAAGAACGTGTGCGAGAGTCTAGTTGCCACCCTAATCAACATGCCAGATAGGACAAAAGATGGTCCTAAAGCAAGGAACGACTTGATATTCATGGGCATCCGGAAGGATCTTCACGGAGGATGCCCTACTCCAGATGATCAGGAAGATGACGATGATCATCAGTCGGAGGCGACACAAGGTCGTCGAAAGGGTAAAAAGGTCAAGAAGAACGAATATTACTGCCCCCCTTCGTGCTTCACACTAAGCCAGGATGAGATCAAACAGTTTTTCAAGTGCCTTCTAGGAGTCAAATTTCCTTACGGCTACGCGGGCAAGATAAGCAGGTACCTAGATGAGGCTAAGCAGAGGTTTAGTGGGATGAAGTCTCACGACTGTGCCGTGCTAATGATGCATATACTTCCGGTAGCACTACGAGGTATAATGGACGAGCATGTCCGAGAAACATTGTTTGGGATCTGCAAGTTTTTCGACATCGTCTCTCGAAAGTCAATTGGCGTGAAACAGCTCGGGAGGCTACAAGAGGAGATCGTGGTGATACTATGCGAGCTCGAGATCTACTTCCTGCCCGCATTCTTTGACATTATGGTGCATCTGCTGGTCCATATCATGGAGGGTATCATCCAACTCGGCCGATGTTCCTCCGCAGCATGATGTCGTTCGAAAGGATGAACGGACACATCAAAGGATACGTTCGCAACAGGTCCTGTCCAGATGGAAGCATAGCCAAGGGCTTTCTGGCCGAAGAGTGCATCTCTTTCTACACGAATTATCTAGGCATCGAGAACCCTGTCGGTCTTCCCGTCAATAGGCACCTTGGCAAGCTCGATGGATCGGGTCACCGAGAGGGTCATCGCGTACTGCATGCAGACTATGATTGTTGACGCGCAGACTTTGATAGAGAAAACCTAGTCACGCTACAACATTTAGAACTGGTCGATCCTTGGGTACAAAAGCACAAAAGGTCAATCGAGAAGAAGTATAGTGACCGGGGCATACAGAGGACGCAGGGAGAAATAATCAAAGAGCACAACTCAGATTTCACGTGTTGGTTTAGGAAGACGCTCCTAGATAATCCCCCGCAATCGCATTCTGCGGAGGAAAACATCATATTCACCTTGTCGCAGGGACCCATGCACAACCTGGTGACCTATCAGGCGTATGATATCAACGGCTACACATTCTACACGGAGGAAAAGGACAACAAGTGTGACTATCAGAACTCAGGCGTAACATCAGAATTATACACCGATGATAACGTGAAGGAAAGATTTTACGGAAGGATCGAGGAGATCTGGGAGCTCGACTACTGTGGAGAAAAGGTGCCGATGTTCCGTGTCATATGAGCCAAGAGCGTCGAAAGAGAAGACCGGTATTTCACAACCATGTTAATACCCGAAGCAGCCAAATCCAAGGCCGTCGGTGTGCACGTCGCCGCAAAAAAAGAACTGTGGGTACTAGCTAGCAAAGTGGACCAATGTTTTTTTATTACTGACCCGACAGAGCCTAGCCGTGTTGTCGTGAGGAGAGGAAAAATAAACATCATCGGAATGGATTGAGTCGCCAACGAGCAAGACTTCAACCAATACGGTGATCCAAAGATTGAAGATGACGACGACTACGATGAAGAAACATACATCACAAGAAGAAAAAGGACAACCTTATCCAAAAAAGGTAGCCCGTTCGAGCGAAGAAATATAAAAGTGCCAGGGCTAAATTATTCAACCGCGACAAAGAAGGCAAAAAGATTATAAAATGCTAGATCAAAAAAGATTGTAAAACGCATGCTCAAAAAAGATTGTATTGATGCATATGGATGGCATATTATTAATGGACACATTATTATTTAATTTCTTTCTACTTTGAATAACTTTTGTACCACTTTTGATGATATATATGTACCAATTTTGTCATATAAAACATATAACAGATATTTTATATAGTTTACATAATTTTTGGGATATTTTTTAACATTTTAAAGTAGTTTTAAAATAAAAACAAAAAATGGGGGCACCAGGGAAGGGGAAAGTAGGTGCGCCACAGACGTGCGATTTCCTAGTAGTGACTCGAACTTGAGATGTCCTTGCTGCTTCAGTCGCAGGACCAGGTCTCCTTCGACGAAGGATCTGGGGCGTAACCTTCTGCTGTGGTAGTTGTGGAGGCTCTGCTGGTAGATCGTGGATCTCTCTGCTGCAATCTCGCGTGCCTCGTCAAGAAGGTCGACGGAGTCTTTGAGTGCAAGAGTTGACTCCTTCTCGCTGTATGCAACCACCCGTGGGGCTTTGTAGCGTACTTTTGCGGGTAGCACCGCTTCAACACCGTGCACCATGAAGAATGGAGTGTAGCCCGTGGCACTGTTTGGAGTTGTGCATAAGCTCCAAAGTATGGATTACAGCTTGTCTAGCCAGCCTTCATCGGCTTGTTCGAGTGGCCGAAGGAGTCATTTCTTGATTCCGCCGCAGACAAGGCCGTTGGCCTTTTTGACTTGACCGTTCGTCTGGGGGTGAGCCACCGAGGCGTAGCTAATGTTTATTCCCAGGTTTTCACAGAATTCCTGGAACTCCTTGGAGGTGAAGTTTGTCCCGTTGTCCGTGATGATGCTATGTGGCACCCCAAAATGGTAGACGATTGACTCGAAGAACTTGACGGCGTTGGCTCCTGACTGATTCATCACCGGCATGGCCTCGATCCACTTGGTGAATTTGTCGACAGCGACTAGGAGGTAGACTTAGCCTCCTCGCAAGGATGTTGGGAGCTTGCCGACCATGTCGAGTCCCCACTATGCAAATAGCCAAGCCATTGATATTGGCCTGAGCTCCGCGCCGGGTGCGTGCAGTTTGTCCACGAATCGCTGGCAAGTGTTGCAGCGTTGGACGATGTCCTTGGCATCACGCATGGTCGTTGGCCAGTAGAATCCATCTCGTAGAGCTTTAGCAACGAGAGCGCAACTGCCAGCATGGTATCCGCAAGTGCCTTCGTGTATGTCGAGGAGGATGGCTCTTCCGTCCCCGTTGGAGACACACCTCTGAAGAACTCCTGTGATGCTGCGCTTGTATAGTTCGTTGTTGATGAGGGCGAATGCCTTGGATCGTCGCGCTATGTTCCGTGCATTAGTCGGGTAATCTGACAGCCTTTTGCTGAGCAGATATGTAATATATGGCAGTGTCCAAGATGGCTCAATCATCTTGACTTCCATTGGGCCTTCGAGTCCTGTGTCAGGCTCCGCGTCATCGAGTGCCATTGGCCCGTTGGGTGGCGTAGCCCTCGAGTCCGTTGACGTGCTTTCTTTCTTCTCTAGAACCTTGGGCTTGATGGAGCATTCGCAGATGCGCTCGAGGAATACCCCAGGTGGTATTGGGGCGCAGGTGGAACCGATGTTGGCGAGTATATCCGCCTCTTCGTTGCTTTTGCGGCCAACGTGTCGCAGCTCGCAGCCGTCAAAGTCTCCCTCGAGTGTGTCGTAGAGGTCGCGATAGGCGATCATGTTGTCACTTAGGGCATCACACTCATGCATTGTTTGGTTGACCACTAGTTTGGAGTCGCCGTAGATGACGAGTCTCTTCGCGCCGCAGGCATTTTCCATCCGCATTCCATGGATCAAGGCTTCGTACTCAGCTTCGTTGTTGGAGGCTGTGAACTGCATTCGCAGAACATACTTCATCTTGTCTCCTTGGGGCGATGTCAGTATGACACCTGCGCCAGCTCCATCTTTTTGCCTGGACCCGTCGAAGTGCATTGTCTAGAGGTAGGACATATCTGGCTTGTCGAGGAGCTGGTTCTCCATCTAGTGTACGAGGAAATCCGGGAGAACTTGCGATTTTATTGCGTCGCGCTTCTCGTATGTGATGTCTCGTGGAGACAGTTCGATTCCCTAGAGCGCGACTCGTCCGGTGGCGTTGGTATTATTGAGTATGTGCCCGAGCGAGGCGTCGTTTACCACCATGATTGGGTGCTCCTGTAAGTAGTGATGCAGTCGCCTGGCTGTCATGAAGACACCATACATCAGCTTCTGGTAGTGCGGGTATCGCTGCTTTCTTGGCGTGAGCACCTCGCTGACGTAGTATACTGGGCGATGAACCCCGTGGACTTTATTTTCTTCGGCTTGCACCACCATGAGCACAGTGCTGATCACCTGGTTGGTGGCGGAGATGTATAGCAACAACGGCTCCTTTTCGTGCGGTGTGACCAATAATGGCGAGGTGGATAGTAGACGCTTGAGGTCTTCAAATGCTTCTTGCATTTCGTCTGTCCACTCAAACTTGTCAGCTTTGCGGAGAAGTTGGTAAAAGGCAATGCCTTTTCACCCATTCGATTGATCAATCGACTGAGCGCCGCGATTCGCCTAGCCAGTTGCTGGATGCCTTTTACGTTCTTCGGCTTCTCCATGGCCAGTATGACCTTTAGTTTCTTCGAGTTTACTTCGATCCCTCTCGCAGAGATGAGTGATATGTTGCAAACGTATCTATAATTTTTGATGTTCCATGCTTGTTTTATATTTACTTTCTTATGTTTTGTCCATGCTTTGGAGTATTTTTACACATTTTCTAGAACTAACCTGTTAACAAGATGCCACAGTGCTAGTTGCCTATTTTCTGCTTTTTTTTGGTTTCAGAAAAGCTAGTAAGGAAATATTCTCGGAATTGGACCGGACAAAAGCTCAAGTCAATATTTCACCAGAAGGAACACGGAGTCCGGAGGGGAGACAAAGAGGGGAGCCAAGCCAGCCACACCTGGTGGTGGCGCGGCCAGCCCTAACCACGCCACCAGGTGGTGTGGGCCCCCTGGCGCTCCATCGACCTTGCCCCTTCGCCTATATATTGCCCTCGGGACGAAAACACTAAGTATTGATCAAAATTCCATGAAAGAGTCTGTAGCCGCTGCCATCTCCATCCCTAGATTCGGAGGGATTTGAAGCTCTTCCCGGCACCCTGCCAGAGGGGAGATATCACCCTGGAGGCCTTCTTCATCACCATGACTGCCTCCGGTGTGATGCGTGAGTAGTTCATCCCTGGACTACGGGTCCATGTAGTAGCTAAATGGTTGGTTCTTCTCCTTTGTTCTACCATGTTTAGATCTTGTGAGCTCCATTCATGATCAAGATCATCTATTTGTAATCATACATGTTGTTTGCGGGGATCCGATGGATATTGAGATGCGATTTCAGATTGATTATTTATTCTATCATGTCTATGTTATTTGTGATCTTGCATGCTTTCCATTGTTAGTAGATATCTTGGCCGAGTAGATGCTAGCAACTCTAAGAGGGAGTATTTATGCTCGATAGTGGGTTCATGCCTCTAGGAATCTGGGGAAGTGACAAAAATCTCTAAGGTACTAGATGTGTTGTTGCTACTAGGGAGAAAAAAGCAATCCTTTGTTCATAGAACAATCGTATTGTTTACTTTACACACTTTGCTTAATGCAATTATCTGTTGCTTGTAACTTAATAATGGAGGGGGTTCAGATGATAACCTGAAGGTGGATTATTAGTCATAGATGCAGTTGGATTATGGTCTATGTATAATGTTGTAATGCCCAATCAAATCTCATAGGAGTCAAGATGATTAGTATATGCATGTATGCTTTCTCGGTGTCTGTCAATTGCCCCACTGTAATTTGTTCACCTAACATGTTATTTATCTTAAGGAGAATCACCTCTAGTGAACTATGGACCCCAGTCCATTCTTTTACCATCAATCTACAATCTGCTGTTTACTGTTTACTTTCTGCAAGCAATTACTATCTTCCACACAATACGTTTAATCCTTTGTTTTCATTAAAACCGGTGAGATTGACAACCTCACTATAAGTTGGGGCAAAGTTTTGTGGTTGTGTTGTGCAGGATTCCAAGTTGGAAACAACACCTTGGAGGTGTTTCCTTGATCCTACTGGTTCGATAACCTTGGTTTCATAACTAAGGGAAAACTTGTTGTTGTGCTCATCATACCTTCCTCTTGGGGTTCCTCAACGAGCTCGGATATATTTTGAGCTATCAATGAGATACCCAAGCAGTTGCTCAGATGGTACGATGAAGGCGCATTTGTCCGGATTGAGCTTGATCCGATAGTGGTCGAGGTTATCAAAGGTCTCGCGGAGATCATCGATTAACGTGGCTTCCTCTTTGGTTTTGATGACGATGTCGTCAACATAGACTTGAATATTGCGACCAAGTTGGTTCTTGAGGCAAGCCTTCATGCACCGCTGATAGGTGGCTCTTGCATTTTTTAGCCCGAGGGGCATCGTGTTGTAGCAGAACACACCAAAGGGTGTCGTGAATGCTGTCTTATCTTGGTCTTTCTCCTTCATTCGAATCTGATTGTATCCTAAGTAGGCGTCGAGGAAACAGAGGCGCTCACATCCCGCAGTGGAGTCGATTATTTGATCGATCCGTGGTAACGGGAAATGATCTTTTGGGCAGTGCTTGTTCAAGGAGGTGAAGTCCACGCACATCCGCAGGATATTCATGTCCTTTTGAGGCACAAGTACTGTATTGGCGAGCCAGGTGCTTTCCTTGATCTTGCGTATGAAATTTGCATCGAGGAGTCTGTTGATCTCCATACCGACTACTTTTTCTCTTGGTTCAGACAGTCGCCGTATTCTCTTCTTGACTGGCCTTGCGTCTGGATTCACGTTGAGTGAGTGCTCGGCAAATTCCCTGGGAACTCCTGGCATGTCCGCTGGACACCAGGAGAATATTTCACGGTGCTCACGGAGGAACTCGATGAGCGCGAGTTCCTATGCGAAACTCAAGTTGTTGGCGATGAGGGCCATCTTGGCTGGGTTCGTTGGGTGGATCTGGACTTTCTTGGTGTGCACCGACGAGTCGAAGGATAGGTCGGGCGAGCTTGGCCTGCTCACGGGAGGCAGACTATTGTCTGTCGACTCCTTCAATCTTGCGAGTTCCTCTTGCATGCCGAAGGACTAGGAGATTCTGTTGAATTCCCTGTCGCAGCTGTCAGACCTCTCGAAGCTTCCGTTGATTGTGATGACGCTGTTTGGTCCTGGCATTTTCATCTGCATGTAGGCGTAATGTGGCACTGCCATGAACCTCGCGAACATGACACGTCCGAGGATGCAGTGGTACTGTGTGGGCCAGTCGACGACTTCAAAGACGATGTGCTCTCGCCGAAAGTTTTGCGGCATGCCGAAGATGACGTCGAGGTTGATTTTGCCCAGGGGGTATACACCCTTCCCTGGGACAATGTCGTGGAACGTCGTGTTTGACACTTCCAGACATGTCAGCGGGATCCGCATTGCTCGCAAGGTACTCGTGAACATGAGGTTAATGCCGCTTCCGCCGTCCATGAAGACGCGACTCATCTCGAACCCTCCGATCTGTGCTTCGAGCACTAGTGGACAATGGCCCGGGCAAGGTACTTGACGCGGGTGGTCGCTCTTGTCGAAGGTGATGCAGGACTCGCTGCCACTGAGGTACTCGATGGTGGAGGGTGGAGAGTTAGTCGCCAAATTGACTTGGCGAGTGATTGCCTTCTGTGCTTGATTTGAGGGACGACCCTTTTGGATCATCCCCATGTTTCCCAGTGGTCGAGGGTACGCCTCACCTTCGTGGTTGTGGGCTAGTGCAGCCACGGGTGGTGGTGGTCCTGGCGGTGGGGGAGGAGCTCCATGTGCCACATCACCCGGGGCAGCTCCGTAGCCTTGGTTGATCGCGTCGCGATTCATCTGGGCTAGGCCTTCGTGGAGCTTGAGGAACTCACGGCAATCCTTTAGGAGGTGGCTGGATTTTCTCTTGTCATCGTGCTTGTCGATGTAGAAGTGCACGTTGCATGGTCCGGACAGTTTGTCCTGGATGGATGTTGCGGGTGCCTCTTCGTGAATGCAGCGTTGCCACACCTGCGTGGTTTTCCCATTTTCCTGGTATCCACCGCTGCGATATCCGCTATTGCGGTTGTTGTCGCGTTTGTCGGCGTAGCCGGCTACGACCATGTCGACCTCATCGCGGTCCTTGTATCCGTGCATTCGACGTTTTCCTCGGCGGTAGCGTCTGCGCCCGAGGTCGTCATCATCGTCGGAGTAGACACGGTTTTTTACCGAGTCCTCTCCATCGGCCCAGCGATTCGCGATGTCCATCAGGTGGTCGATTGTTTTGGGATTTGAGCGGCCTAGCTCCTCCCTAAGCTCTCTGTGATGTAAGCCGCCGTTGAACGCGTCGATTGCGTGATCTTCAGAGATGTTTTGTGTGGAGTTCTTGATAATAGACCATCTCTGGATGTATGAGCGCAACGATTCGCCAGATCTCTGATGGCAGCCTCTTAGCTCTTCGATTGATGCGGGCCTTTTGTAAGTGCCCTTGAAGTTGCGCACGAAGCTATAGACCAGCTCTTCACAGCTGCGAATTGATCCGCGCGGAAGATTATTGAGCCACGCGCGGGTGGCGCCTTGCAGCTGCAACTGTAGGCATTGCATCACCGTACTCGAGCTTCCGCCGTGTAGCTTGACGGAAGAGATGTGATCCTCCAACTAGATCTTCGGGTCCTGTAGACAATCAAATTTTGGGTTCTCCGATGGAAGCTTGAACCCCTTAGGCATTCGCTTCTGCCTGATGGCTCTGGTGAAGCATCTGGCGCTGCAGAGCTCTATGTCGTCGTCCTCTGAGCCAGTCGAACGAGCGCGCCTTGCGTGTATCTTGTCGACCTTGCGCTACGTGATGTCATCACGAGCGTCATAGTCGTGGTCATGTCGCCGTGAGCGGCGACATCGAGACAGGTTGTGGCTATCATCGTTGGACGAGGGCGAGGAGTAGCGTTTGGCCAGAGCCTTGCTTTTCTTTGGCTCCGGTGTTGGCTCTTTGACGAGGGTAGCTTAGATTAGCTCCAGGCCCGCGATCGTAGATTGGTGCATGGCAGCTCGCGGATCTCCAGCCGGTGGCTGGTTGTTGAGGAGGTACATGGTGGCTGCTGTCACCGCCGCTTGCGGCGTTTTCGGGAGCACATTGCCCCGTGTATCCACCGTCATGGAGCTGAAGTCGAGGACTCTCGCGGCCTCCTCGCGTTCCTTGTCGGTGAGGTGGGCCAGTCGAGATCGTCGTTTGGCGGCCACGTAGTCGTTGCCTTTGGAGGAGGATCCTCCATGGGAGGAGAGCTGAGCCCGCCGAAGGCTCGACTCGTTCGCTGCCTTTCTGCGTGCGTCGAGTTACGCGATTACCTGCTGCTGGCGCTTGTATTCTTCCTTCAACAGCCAATGGTAGTCCATCAGCATGTCCTGCGACGAGTTAGGGGATAGAGGATTGCCCCGTAGAGCTTCTCGACAGCGGGCCCACTCGTTGTCATTGAGCTTGATCAGCACGCGCTCTTCGGTGCACTCATTTGTCGTGAGGTTTGGGTTCCCCTCTTGTAGCACCCCGGTAAAACCACTACTAGAAAATTGCTTGTTATTTTATCTTTTCTGCATCATCATGTTCATCATGCCACCTTGCATGGAACATATTATTAAATCATTGCATTCAAATTATTACACTTGTGTTTGGTTCTTGATATATTTATTTGAGCTTGCCATTGCTTCCTCTCTATTTTAACCTCCCTCTATTCTATCTCTAGTTGGTGCCATTTGATATGGAACCATAATGTCCAAATTCTATTAATTGAGTCTTACTATTTTATATTTGTCAAAATGCCCAAATTGAGTTGGGAACATCATCTCTTAAATTCTCGTTATCACTAACTTTCCAATCTATCTAGTCCTTATGATTAATTTCAATTCTACCACATATGACACATGGGTTCTTTTTATTTGCCTTATGGATTTAAATCATGCCCATTTGATTTGTGTGGATCTTTACATCTTGTGATCATCTATTTCTTCCTTTCATTCTATTGTATCTCTATTCCATTCTATTATTTCTTTAAATCTTGGCTTGATCTATTCCTTTTTCTTGTTGGAATATTTTTTTTAATCCAACCATGCTATGATCATCCATCTTTGTCCCTGTTACACGCGGTATTTATTCTTTCCATTCTACATGTGAACATGCCACTATATTACCACATACATGCACTAATAGCCTTCTTGCTATCCCTCTACCTTGCTTAATCTCCCTCTTTCTCTTATTCCTATACATACCTGAGGCCTTTTCCCTCTAATATTCATTTTTTCATCTCTTGTGATATTGTAATTGTCACATAATGCATTGACTCTTCTTCCTACTTTTTATTCTTTTTTCCTCCAAAAATCATAGCTAAACCTTGCCATCCTAATACATATTTTTGAACCACAAATTATTGTATTAAAAACCATATTTTGTTTGCTTAAATATACGTACGGTTAAATATATTAAATATATGACATAGTCTTTCTTTTTCTCATGTTATAAAAAAACAAATAATAATTTTTGGTTTATTATAAAACTACAAAAGGTTTTCTTATTTTACTAAAAATAAAATTAGGCAAAAAGCCTGTCTAAAGTTTTAGCCTAAAACTAACCCATCTAGTCTACTTTAGACTAGATAAATATCCCTTTCTCCTCCTTTCTTCCAAACCCTAGCCCCAATCTCAGATCCCACCTAAATTCCCCACCTATTTTTGTTGTCCTTCACGGCTGCCAGGTTCCTCTCGTTGTCCAGTGTCTGCAAGTTTATCCAAAAGCTATGTAGATCCCAATCTATCAACACCACACGCCACCAAATCCTCCATTGAGTCTTCGAGTAGCAAGCAGGAAATATCCCATTTGATTGAATCGCCGTGTGAGCTTCCACCACATATTCCCTGGGCCTCCATCGTACTTGGTCGCCATCTCTCGCGTGCGGCAGAAAATCACCAGCTTGTTGGATTTCTCGCCGGCCGACGGCGCTAGCTTACCTCGTTTCCATCGCCACCAGCACTGTTCATGTCGGCTACTCAAACTCCACACACCAGCACCAGATTCCCAGGGCCACTTCGCGGCGCCTAGTTTTCCTTGTTCCCCTGGTCGCCCCGTTCGAGTACTGTGCCAGGAGGGCCTGTTCCAACCCCGCGCGTGAGGCAGATCACGCCTTGATCCATCGCCTTGGGCCACGATCCACTTGCCGCTTGTCAGCCGCAACATCTGCTATCTCTGGCTGCAGGTAAAATATTTTTCTCCCCTAATGCCTGGCTTCCGTGTACAGAGCTACTCCAGCCCGGCCAATGGTGCCATGACATTTGGTTTAGTGCTGCTTGTGCGTGTCAGTTCCCCTTAGGCTGTGTGCCTTTCTTTTCTGGTGAGCAGGTGAACAACTTCGGACGGGTCTGTGGTTCTTGTTCTGCATTGGCTATGTCCGTATGCTCTGCCAAGTGCTCGACATAATTACCGCAAGAGCATTTGCTTCGGTTTTGTTCTATCTGACATATTCAATCCGCTACCACTCCATGGATATTCTTCTTCGTCAAGTTTGGCATACCTTTATCTTGCCGCACCGAACACCATTGTCCGACGTCGCCGCCCTTTGACAAGGTCTTCTTCCCGATGTCCGGTACTTCTGTGCCATTGGCTATTTCCATATAATCCAAGGACCATCTCTTCGCCTCTCCAATCCGAACCGTGAGACCCTAATCCTTGCCCTATTTTGATAAGTATAACATTTAATTTGTTGCATTAAATTTTACATGCTTGCATACGTATTATCTTGTGGGTTTGGGGTTAAATAGCAATTTACCTTAATTAAATATGGAGTCCATATGCGGGCTACTCTAGTCTTGTATCGGCTCCATTTAAATTTGTGTAGAGAACCGATGCCATGTTTTGCCTTATTAATACAACATTTAAATTTGCGGGGTAATTAAACAACATGAACCTCCTAATTAATTATCGGGACCCCGGTTCCGCTTAATATTGCCTAATTGCACCGCATCTTTGTCATGCCATGCATCATATATACATCATGCCGGATCTTTTGCCGTAGTATTAAATAGTGCATCTGGTGTTTCTTTTAGTGATTTGCTTCTTCGCGGATTAGGCCGTTGAGTTGATGCGAGTACCGACAAGTTCTTCGGATAGTGAATCTTCGTCTATGTTTCCCAGGCGGGCATCTCTCCCCCTTCTACCTATTTTGCATTTATAGCCTGTATTTCCTCCTGTTGATCTATTGCTATCCGTGTCGCGATGCTTTAGTTTCCGTACACCAGTTATATCCCGTACAGCCTCTATATTGCCTTGGACACCTCCTATTACCCGTGTTTGGTAGATAGTTGGCCTTGCGAGTCGTAGTTGCTTGCTCAGGTGCGATCCCGTGTTGTCAAGTACCACAGTTGTTAGATGCTGGCAGATGTTAATGGTGGAGAGGATCATGACTTTAAATACCACTATTAAAATGCTAGATATAACTAATGCAGAGGCATCGGTGGGCAATAGATGTTATTTGGTTCTTCCACGCTCACTTGTGTCCCGTAGGACCCCGAGTAATTGATACCTGTTCCTTGATTTTTCGCACTATCCACATCCGGGAGGCCTTATGGACCCCCTAAGTCAGAGCTTGATTCATTTCTATTTCTTGGGGCCACAAAGTAGTTTGGGGCTTTATTACTATCCTGTACCTATGCCATGCTTTACTGCTTTATTTAAGATTGTCGTGGAGCACTGTACTTTGGAGCGTGGAATGTTTTCGCGATATCAACAAGCCAGTCATACTTCGGATTCTCGATCGTTTCGACCATTGTTACAAACTACGGGTCCGTTACGAGCCGCCAACCGTTCGGGTAGCTTAGTGGGGTGGCCCCCTGAAATATTTTATGAATTATGTGATCACTTTGTCGTGAATGCCTCGTTGGGTTTTGAGTTGGTTTTTCCGAGGTTGATCGAGTGTGTGTTGCTATTTGTGCACCTGCGGTAAAACTTTCAAAGCCGTGTCGCGGTTATGGACGACTTGGAGACGATGTCTCGATCATAGACAAGCATAACTAAAGTAGTGCTATAAATTTGACTTAATATGTGACTAGTAATCAGCTCAATTATAACAGAATGGATATTAAAAATGCCAACAACTGGTGGATCTTGGTCGTATCGTGTTCTGATATACCTGCCTAGTAAGTATTACCACTCCAATGGAATGTGATAGAAGTGCCAACAACTGCTGGGTTTTGGGATTCCTCGGGACAATTATATCTGACTAGTAAATATTCCTACTACAACTGAATGTTGACTAAAACTTCCCACTACTTATGCTATCAGGATGACTCATGCTATCTATATCTGACTAGTAAGTGCCTCAACTATAATCGAATGAATCAAACTGCCAACTGTGTGAGTTCCTCGGTTTGACTTCCTCGTTTGGTCTCGAGGGGGGAATACCAGGATGGGTATGTTTGGTGTTACTATCAGGTTGGATCCGAATAGGTCTTTCTTATCTCTCTCTAATAGCCGACAGTTGTACTGAGTCTCTATAGGTTGTTTAGTGTTGATGCGCTGCCGCTTCAGTCCACCATACCTATGTGGCGGTTGGCAATTCTAACCTCGTAGTGTCTTGGCCTCGATCTTGATGCTCCTCTTTTCCTTTGCCCTTCGTCGGCACCCTTTTGTTTTAGCAGTTTAAGATCGGCGTCGTTAGTAGGGTTACCCTTCCGGCTTTGGCGGGAGTTATGGACGCCATTGGTTATTCTTCAGGGCTCTTACCTCAATTTGCTTCTTATCCGTACTCGGATGTTGTATCGTTTTCAAGGTGATTTGGATCTTTGTATGGTATATCTGTATTTTTGACTCATGGAGTCATGGTTGTATATATATATTTCTATGGGTTCCATCATGGACTATTGTGTAATGTTATTACTTCGTTTTCCACCCACACGAAAGTGCCTGGTGGGCGTCCTTGAATCGTTTCTATGCGGGTTTGGCGGGAAGCGCTAAAACTTGCATAGGGCCGATTTGAGGGTGTTACACCTCTGCCCGTTGGTGGGCGCGCCATTGGCGGGGCCACCGTTTTCGCCTTTGGTTGGCCCGATGCCGGTGTTGTCGCGAGTGACACCGGTGTCACCTGCGTTGATGACGGCGCACATGAAGTGATTGGGAAAGCTGCTGCTCCCACAACTTTCAGATCCAGAGCTGTAGGCTCCATCTTCTGTGGCCAGGTCATCCAGATCGGATCCGCGACTGCTGTCGCTGTCCGTACTCCCGACTGTTGTCAGGGAATTGAGCTCATTGAGGGTGCCGATTGGTGGCGAAAACCACGATGCTGGAGCAATCACGGGACCCGTCGGCTGGTCAGGGAGGCGAAGTGTGCCCAACTGACCAACTTGGAAGCGTAAGCTCCCGATAGCCAGGCGGATCCCATCGCCCACGGACTCGAAAGCCGAGCGAGTGGCCGGCGTGTGGACGGTAAAGTCGAACGCGCCGAAAAGTTGTCGAATCTCCGTTGTTGCAGAGTTGTAGATCGCGGTTGGCGGGACCGAAGAAGCCGCGACATCAGCACTCCCAATTCCCACAGACGGCGCCAATTGACGAGGGTTTAACTCGTCAATGCCCATTGTTATGGACTTGGGTTTTGGAGAAGGAGAGAGCGCTGGAGGCATCAATAGGCTAGCAAACAAGCACACAGGGACGCAAGGTTTACCCAGGTTTAGGCCTCGTAGAGGTCCCTACTCCTGCTTGTCTGCTCTTGGACTTATCGAGAGAGTCGAAAGTTACAGGGGTGCGCAGATGCAATCTGGCGAGGTTCTAGAAAGTAGGGTTGTGATTGTTCTCCTCGCCGCCCCTCCTAGCCTTTATATAGATAAGCTAGGTCTCAGTTAGCAGGTCGAGTCGGTTACAGATTAGGGTCTGATTTCTATCTTAAGCTTCATCTTATGCTGCAAGCAATCAGAGACTCCGTGAGTCACCCGAATTCTGTATTGGGTTTTGGCAACGCCGTGGGCTTCTGCCGTATCTGGACCGTATATGCCAAACTCGAGTGCCTGTAGGGTATGTCCACGTCACCTATACTACAATATACTCCCTCCGTCCTCCAATAAGTGTCTTTCTAAATTTGTATTAAGTCAAATAATTTTAAATTTGACGAGATTTATTGAAAATGAAGAACTGTAACATATACAACATCAAATTGGTATATTTCTGAAACTATGTTTCAAAACAAATCTAGCGGTACTAATTTAATCTCATGAATATTGCTGCTTTTTTCTAAAAGTTTGGACAAACCTTAAATTTTTTGGACTAAAGACAATTATGAAGTACACGTTTGTGGACGCAGGGAGGATGCTCGTTGGTCACGTCGAAGGCTGCTTGTCGCATGTAACGATCGTACTGACGAATATTGCACATAGATGGGTGTGGGTCGAAGATTAAAAAAAAAATGGGTGTGGGTCGACATCAATCCATCCCACGCATTTGCATGTACCATGCGCAAATGGCCACCTTTCGTAGTACTTTCTCTGATCTAAATTAATTGACTTGGATTTATCTAAATTCGCATGTATCTAGTACTAAAACATGTCTAGATACATTCGAATCTAGACAAATCCAAGTCAATTAATTTGGATCGGAGGGAGTACGTGTATTCATCACGTTGAACGCACAGGGTTATACTTATACGTGGCCTAATTCAAAACGGACATATTTTGAGAACGGATGAAGTATATTTACGGAGGGAGTACAATATACTCTCTCCGTTTTCAAAATGTTTTGAGAAAGGACATATTTTATATTTGATCAAGTTTATTGAAAAAGGTAGTAACATATGCAACCTCAAATTGATACTATATTCTAAAACTATTTTTCAAAACAAATCTAGCGGTCCTAATTTAATGTTCTAAATATTACTACTACTTAATAGTAATAAGACCTTAAAATGTTGGACTAAAGACAATGATATAGAAGTACACATTTGTGGACGGAGGGAGGATCGTCGTTGGTCACATCGAAGCCTGCTTGTCACATGTAACGATCCTACTCACGAATATTGCACATAGATCATAGACGGGTCGACATCGATCAATCCACTCCCACGCACCCGCCATGCACCATGCGCCATAGCCACCTTTTTCGTACGTATTCGTCGCGTTGAACGCACAGGTGTTGTGGAGCTAGGACGGTGTGCCAGGTTTCAGACGGGGCCAAGGAGGGACAGCTTCTGGCGCCGCTGCTAGCTACCTGCCCCTGCCGCGGTACGTACGATTCGATTCGCCCGCAGGAGGCTGGCAGGCCCATCCGTCTCGCTCTCTCTAGGATAGGTCTCCACTCCCCATTGGTGAGGCGCTACCCCCTGACTATATGGGACCCACTCCGTTGCCTGGCCCGCGCTCCAGCGTCGTGGTACAAGCAGAGCAGGGTGTACTTCCTGCCTGCAATCGAGCGGTTACGGGGGCTGGCTGTGACTGGCACGCATGGCTGTGGTAACGGGTGTTTCAGGTGGGGTCCGCGCTAGCTGCGACCTGCGAGCACATCCTTCTCGGAGAGCGTGCGGATCAACATGATCACGACGATGACGAGAGCGTGTCGTTCGTTGGGTTGGCACTGCACGGACGAGACCATGCATGCATGCAGCATCATGATTCATGACCGGCCGGCTTGGCGCATGCATGCATGCATGGACGGATTGGTGCATGGATCGGAACTGGAGTACTGTACTTCCCTAGCGATCATGTTTGGCCACTTATTTGTTTCATTCTAAATTTACACTAGTGGTAGCTTTCGCACGTCCGTCCGTCCGTCCGTGTCGATCGGCCGGTACAAACACACAGATAGATACTAGATGCTTTTACCCTTGATGAGCAAGACGACAAAACTGGCTAGTTACTCGATATCGGAGAAAGAAAGCAAATTCTGTGTGAGATGAACGAGAGGACTGCACAGCACTCACGTACGTATAAACGTACGCTATACCAATTCTGATACGGAGTAGAATAAAAGACGGTAAATCTCGAGTAAATCCCTGATACGCTTTACCAAGTAGCAACCCTACGTGCTTAATCAGCTGCAGCGCTCGTCTGCCGACGTGTTAAGGCTGACGCCCTGCAAAAAAAAAGTGTTAAGGCTGACGGTACAGAGATTCCACTACAGCTAGCGGCAGGCCTGCGCTGCGCTGCTCTGCTCTGCTCTGCGCGCGACACCGCACGGTGCTCAAACGGATGGATTCCATTCTTCCACAGCCGGGCACACGGGCCACGGCAGACGCGGAGGTAGAGTCCGTAGGAGTTTGCAGCAGGAGTACTTTGACATACTGTATATAAACGGATGAGGAACCACATCCTCCTCGACCGTGCCAACAATGAAATGCCAGCGTTCGTGCGTGATCTACTCGCATGTCCCAAATTTTGCCTCTTCGTATATGTAGTATATACCCATAAACAAAGTACAGCTCGTTGGTACTAGCTCGCTGACGCTGGACCTTGGTCGATCAGTATGTATGTTCCAGCATTCGCAGCGACCAACATTCGCGTGCATGTTCGGATAGCTCCTAGACGCGCGCGCGTACGTGGCGACTAGTGTAGATCGGATCGTCCTGTGGTGGCGCGCGCGCGTACGCCTCGTTCGGCGTGGCTCAACTGGCAGACAAAAGCTGCTCTTACTTTGCGCTTGCGGAGCTGCATGCGACCAGAGCAGGGCAGGCCAAACCCAACCACCTGCAAGCGACCAGAGCAGGGCCGGCCGGAGCCGGTGGCGCAAAGCAAGAGCAGCGTCAGGCGGCGCGCGACCCGGCCCGAGCGAAACCAAAGCGGGGGAGAAAGGAAAGCGGCACGAGCGCGCGCGCGCGCCAGTTTGCGTGTGCCCAAACCCTGCTCGGGACAAGTCGAACGAGGTGAGCGACCGTTCCGACGAGCTAGCTAGCGCTAGGATTTTTTTTTTAACGAGAGGGGGTCCGGAAGGACCTCGCAATTAAATCACGTGGAGTGTATAAATTACAAAGGAGCTCTTGTGCAACACTCGCACAAAGAACCTCATATTCGAAGATAAGGGCTCTAGATTTATATAAAACACCCTAGGACAAAAGATAAAAAATCAATCAAGTCCTCGGGCGTCTCCACCACAAGTCGCCGGCGGCCTCAAGGCGTGAGCCGAGGTCGGAGAAGAAACAGCTCGAGACACTCTCAAAGCCGGCAACGAGCCTCTGTAGCCAGCC
The DNA here is from genome assembly GCA_023614405.1 of Avena insularis. NCBI lineage: Eukaryota > Viridiplantae > Streptophyta > Magnoliopsida > Poales > Poaceae > Avena > Avena insularis. The sequence goes on along the minus strand of CM042692.1, from coordinate 135,380,083 downwards.
ATCTCACCTTCTCCGGGGACGGACCACTTGTCGAAGATGAGCTGACGAGCTCCGGCGAAGGGCCTCCAAAGGAGGTCGAAACCCCAGGTCGCCTTTCAACTATAAAGGACAGCGGCCCAGCGGCCTCATTGCCGCCATCAGACCACTGGGAGTAGACACCGAACGCAGCCATCAGCGCAAGCCAAGCAAGCCGACGCCGCCTCACCACCACCATGCCGCCATCACCTTGATGGCCTTGACAGGGTTGCGAGAAAGGCGCCGAAATGCATCGCCCCACCGAACCAAGACCCACTCCAGTGGGAGAGGGCCACCACCACCATGCAGTAGAGATAGAGCGCGATGCACCGCACCACCCTCCCTCGCCACCAAGGTCGGCTAAGGGGGGGACGTGCTCACCCTCCCGCAGACTACTACGAAGCTCCTCCTCGCCACCATGGACGGCCAGGAGCCCCACCGCATCTTCAGCTTCACCACCACAGTGGTCAAACACGCACCTTATTGAAATGCTCCCGGTCACCTCCTCCCATGCCATGGAGCAGGCGCCTGTAGAGGGGGACGCGACCTGTCGTGCAAAGCCGTGCGGGAGCGTCGAAGACAGAGGAGCAGAGGGGCGACGAGCATGGCTCCGGCGGCCGGAGTCCCCTTTTCCTTCCCCACCACCACGGCCGGCCGAAGAAGGGGGAAAACCCCACAAAGCAAAGCTCTGCCTAGGAACGGCCTTATTGGAGGCGTGGCTGGCCTTCCTCCACCATGGCGCCGCTGCACAGACGACAAGGAGGAGGAGAGCCCACCATCGACGACTCTAGCCCGGAGAGCACACCAAGAACCTCACGGCAAGAAGCCAAACACCGGCATAAAGCCTAAAACTAAACCTAGTATATAGGGGGGTGGGGGGGTGTCTAGCGTCGTTCCTCCGCCTCTCTACCGGTAGCACGGGCGAATCGTCGTGGGATTGACCCGGAGCGAGCGGCGACGGTTTTTGTACTGTAGCAGGGGAGAGGGGAAGAGATACGGTCTCGAGAGCTCCTCATTTCCGTCGGACCATCTTTCGTAACGCGCCAGGAATTTTGTAGTACCTCGACGCAACGCAACTGATCGGTCAGCTATGTACAGTACCAATCAAAAGGGCACGGGTGGAGAAGGGATTTTTTTGCACATGGCCACTAGTGCCCCGTTCACTTTTAGATATTTGAAAATTTTAAACCTCACACTTCTATGTAAAAAAAATTTATGGCGTATATAGATTTAACAGATGGATATATATACAGGTGAAATGTACGCAAAAAAAGTCCTATTAAAAACTTTATAATTTGGAAGATATAAAAAAGATAATTTTCTGACACTAACTACACCCTCCGATCCATATTAATTGTCACTAGATTGTATTTATCTAACACTAATATGGATGGGAGGGAGTAGTATAAAATAGTACTCCCTCCGATCCAAATTAATTGACTTAAGTTTTTCTAGATTTGGATGTATCTTGGAGTATTAAAACATGTCTAGATACATCCGAATTTAGATAAATCTAAATCAATTAATTTGGATCGGAGGGAGTATATCCTTTTAACCTGATTTTTTTTTGTATTTTGCAAAATACAACATATTTTTAACAGATTTTTTTTGCATAATACCCCTCTTTTCACGTCTCTTCGCGGTCATGCCCCAGGGAGACCGGAAAAACCTATAGGCTACCAAACACTCTATTTCGGATCAAGCCGTCGAGGACGGGACATAAAGATACGATAGTTTGGCAACCATAACGGACTGGTATTTTCTCGGTGAGTTTTGCGTACAAGCTAGCCTTTAATGAGTTGTCTGAGCACTGTGAGTATGGATCTAGCAGTTCCGAGATCCATGCACGTCTAAAATCTGGGGCTCTTCGGTTTCCTCTAAGGCCTTGTTTGGTACTAGAGTTTTAGTAGAGATTAGAGAAATAATCCCAAAGAAGATTAGGTGAAATCTCTATCTTCACCCAACCTCTTTAATTCCCACAAAACCCCAATCCATTGGGTAGAGATAGTGTATTGGATATTAGAAAAAAATACACTAAAATTTGGGAAAAAGTGAGAATTAGGGGGAATTGAATTAGTCCAATACTCTAGAGCCAAACATACTATTTGAAGTAAGTGGGACATGGGGTTTGATGGCCTAAGGTGAAAGATTTTGCAAGGAGGGCAGCCTCAAACACCCTAGCTACCCAAGGAAATAAACTTGAGAAGGAATATGAAGGTATGCGACGAAAGAGCGTTTCATCTTACCCGCTCCCGCGAGCGGTAGGGCGAAACCTTGAACCTCGCGCCGCTAGCCTCCTCCTACCGTCCTCCCCTCCCTTGCCGCCGCCAGAAGGTGTCACCGGGCAAAGCCTCGGTGGCGTCGGCATCGGTGGGGCCCCTTCTCCCCCTCATGCAGCAGTGGCAGTGCGGGCCGCAACGACCGGCGGGGGCGCGACGCTGGGTGAGGGGCACAGTGGCACGGCTGCTCTGCGGCAGTGCAGTGGCTTCACGTGTGTGCGTTCTTGCGGCGGTGACAGAGCGGTGAGGTTGCGGCGGCGGGGGACACGGCCGAGGGCGTTGCTGGCTGGGGGCGGCAGGGAGGACGCCATGCTGGAGCCAGCACGACCAGGGGTGGCACAGCGGCAGCACGGTGGCGAGGAGAACTCTTGGGTAGGGGCGGGCAATGCGACAGCTTCTCTAGCCGCCTCGATCTCAGTCCAGGGCAGGGGCCTCAGGCCCGCTTGAGCCCATCTCCCTCACGCCAGATCTGGATGCCAGCAACCATGGGGCTGAAATCATTGATCTGGACGGAGTTTCCCTCTCTTTCCATCTTGCCGGAGGTCTCGGGGACGCTAAATATCGTCCTCCTCTTCGGTCCATCGGCGTGCTTGGTTTGGACGCCGGGGCGGCGGCCTTAGGTGGTGGGAGTCATGTTGGTGTGTGGGTGAGCCAATGACTCTGATGCGGGTCGGTATCCATGGTTCGTGAGGGTGGCGTGGTGCCGACGAGCTGCGTGCTGTGGCGGGGTTAAGGAGGAGACTTTGCCGAGGGAAAACCTTGCCCGTTGGGCCACGGCGGCACGTCGTCGTTCCCTTCTTGAAGGCGTTGATGTGACGTCTCTCGGCTTCTACTCGGGCTCCGGGTGAAAACCCAAGATTCCTGGATTGGGCGGTGGCGGCGCTCTCGTGTCCTTCTCTTCTTGAAGAGACTGTCTTGGAGCGCACGGTTGGCAGTTCTCCGATGGTAGTGTGGCGACGGTGCGGTGCTTCGGCGTTGGCTCCCCGTTCTACTCGCATCGGCAAAGCTTGGTTTGTGTTCTGTCCCCCGAATCTTTGGTCTCTACCTCGACGCTCCATGATGGTTTGCGGGTAGTGATGGCCGGTTCCTAGTGGAGGTCGGCCACCGGTGGCGTTCTCTTCATTGGTAGAGTTGTCTCGACGGCATGGCGTGTTCGTTTGGTTCGGCCTTTCGGAGGAACTCCGGCCCGGCTGCGTTGCCTGTCAAGCTTTTGCTCCTCCTCTTCATAGTCTACTGTAATGGCGTGCCTGTTCTGCGCGCCTCTGGTTGTAGGCTCGTTGGCAGGCCTTTGTTTTTGTGGGTGTACACCTCTATCATGTAAGCTGGGTTCTAGCATCGTGTATTCTTATTGTCGTTTGAGATGTTATTAATTTAACGTTAAGCCTTTTGGCCTTGTATCTAAAAATATATGAAGTTGTCTGGTTTCTGCAAAATCTGTGAGGTAGGCGTGGAAGACGTGGCTCATTCTTTATGTCGCTGCCCTCATGCCTCATGCTGACCATCTTTGGGGCGCTATGCGTGATTGCTGGTTGCTTCCATCTCTGGAGGAGCAGCTACGCATCTGGGTCACTGGCCTCTTTGGTTCAGATCAATTCTACTGCATATTCCGGAACGTTGATTTGTACTCTGCAGGTGGCGTGGAGGGCTTGGTACACTAGGAACGAAGTCACGGGTGATAAACCCCTCCCGCAGATTGAACCTGTTCTTATGCACCTATGTCAAAACGCTCTGAGACATTAAATCAATCAAATCCTACGGAGCTGATTTTGAAAGGAAAACAACCTCTGTTATTTTCTAGACCTCGGCCAGTCCGTGAAGTGGAGGTAAAGAAACCGCCAGACAAATCTTGAGCTAAACCCCCAGAAGGTGGGTCAAGTTGACCAAGGAAGGATGATACCCGCAAAAAAAAAAAAGTTGACCAAGGATGACACGGAGGAGTAAGCATCTTAAGGAAACTAGATCAAGAAGACAGTATGATTTTAAGGTACGAGATGGTTTATAAATTGAAAAGGTGCGAGCACATAATAACTTGGAAATCCATTGTGAATAAACGCGTTGCGTTAGCCAAACTACTAGTAGCTACTTCGAATAATTCTGCCCCCAAATATGGCCATCAAACAATTTTTACCAAATATCTATCACACACAAAAACTCCCAAATATACAATAAAGCATCTTGACGAAACTAGATCAAGAGACACTATAAATTTAATGCACGACATGGTTTAAATTGATAAGAGGCAAGCAAATAACTTGGATTAAATCCATTGTGAATAACATGATCTGATAGCTTCATCAACCACACAAGTCCAGAGACAACAACGAAGCTAGATCAAGAGACGGTATGAATTTAAGGCACGACATGGTTTAACTTGAAAAGATTCGAGCACATAATAACTTGGATTAAATCCGTTGTGAATAACATGACATAAGTACTTGATCAGCCACAAGTTTAGAGACAATCATCATGAGATAAAGGATATTGTATCAGAATCCGACCATGCAACCCTAACATAGACAGAGTGATTCAACCTGGTGGTAGGGAAGATCAGCTGGCTCCGCCGTCGTCCAGGTCGGAGTCCTTCTCCTTGTCAGTGGACTCGCTCTGCTCGGGTTCCCCCCCCTTCACTTTCAGTGGTGTTGCTCCTGTCGTCATCCTCGCTGACCTTGCCGCTCCCCTCGGCCTCTGAATCATCTTCCTTCTCTTGTTGCTCCTTCAACGAGGCCGCCTCCTTCTCGCCGAGAGCATCGAGCTTGGCCATACGAGCACGCCACGTGGCCTTCTCAGCTGGGGACTCAACGAGCACGGTCTTTTGCTTCTTCCCGGCCGCGTCGACGCCTTCTCCTCCTTGGTCGAGCACGGTAGTTGCAGCAGATCTCTTTGCCGCCGCCGCCGATTTGCCCTTGTCGTCATCCGCGGCGTCCTTGGTCGGCTCCTCCTCATTCTCGTCCTTGTCGCCCTCTGCCGCAGCGTCCTCCTCCTCCACCTGTCGCCCGCCCCAGCCTCCGCCCCCTCGAGGTTGGCCTTGTCGCCCGCCTCCTTGGTCACGTCGTCCTCGACGTTGGTCTTGTTGTCGCCCGCCCCAGCCGCCGCCGCCTCCTTGATCGCCTCCTCCTCGAGGTTGGCCTTGTTGGCCCAGCCCCGATCACCGAGTGCAGTCCGGCGTGACGACGACGATGATCCGACGAGTAACGCGCACATACAAGAATGATGAGCCCAGCTAAGCTAGCTAGCTGATCAAAACACCAACTCACACCAGTACGAGTACGCACGTGGAAAAACAATTTATGGCCACAGGTGCGTGTCGCACTTGTTGGTTTTCTTGTATTTGATTCACACGATGTGGTTTACAGGATAGTATATATATGCCAAGGCTAGACAACCGACTCAGATAACTAAACTTAGTCTAATACATATACGTATACTACCTGGACACCTACACCTACTCGGACAAGAACTCTCATGAGCACAAGACATTCGGCCGATGTCTAGAGTTATTAGAATTTCCAACAATCACCCCCTAAGCACGATGTGCTCGTCTTGTCGTCCTGGGTCCCAAATGCGCCAGCTGCTAATCGTGGGCGTCATCCTCCATATTACCGACTTTACTTTCGTCGGCTTCTCCATGACTTGACGCCGACCCTCTTTGTCCGCATCCTCCTTGTATGCGTCCTTGATGTCCGCGTCTTTAGTCTTCATCGGTTCCTTGAGGAACAACCGGTGCTTTTCGTAGTTCATCTTCACCGGTTTAACAACCGTCCGAAATTCATCTTTCAGATAGTAGTCCAACACGCTTCACATGCGTGCTCGCGTCGGTCGTAGTCGTCTCGGCTCCAGTTCTGTCGAAGTCATCGCGACGTACTCTTGTATGCAATAGAACAAATATGTAAGAGCTATCTCACGATGGTTGACTAGCAAAGCTAGCTCATGACTAGCAATTCTGACTTCTGCCTGCTCCTGACCAATGCCGTCTTCTGGCTCGTCCGGAGTAGCGATGCACAGGTTGCCTACCTGTAGTGATTCGTCTTTTCTTTTTAAATCTCTTTCTAACATGTTTTCTTCTAGCTTCTCTATATCACGTGAAAAGCCTCTTGATGGATCTGCACCCCCTATTGTTGGGTCTCCTCCATCTGTCTGGCCACCAGTCCATACTCTTGGACCATCGCCTCCTGGCCTTGCTGGCCTGTTTGCTAGGATCGCTTCAGCTCTCCCTCCTCCTCTAATTGCTGGGCCAACAAGTGCAGGTATCACTGCACATGCACACCCTTCTAGCTCCGTGTCTTCTGGCCACGGACTAGCCTTATCTTCAGACTCTTTTTCTTCTAGGAGAATCCCTAGTGCTTCTGGCCTGGTGTCCACACCTGGAGCTCCCCCTAGGCCTTCAACGTCTTCTGGGTCCGAACTTGCTGACAAGGATAAGATTGGTTGATCCATATTTTCTTCATACTCAAGATCCCACGTGACGTGAAAAGTTGGATATCCCGGTTCGTTGGAGCCCCAATTCCATGACTCGCCTTCCTCAAAGATTACGTCGCCCCTGACAACCACCTTATTGGTATAAGGATTGCACAAGTGATATTCCTTTGAGCTTTCATAGCCTGTCATGATCATTGGAGTCCTCTGCTCCGCCAATTTACTCTTATGGTCGGACTCCGTCTTGACATGCGCCACGCGCCCAAAAGTGTGAAGATGATCAACCGAGGGTTTCCATCCGTACCATGGTTCGTACGGTGATATACCAACACCACTCTCAGTTGGCTCCATGTTCAGCAAATACACAGCTGTATTGACTGCCTCACCCCAAAATTTTCCCCAAAATTTTCCTGGCAAGCCTTTACTCTTCATCATGCTCCGTGCCATGGTCAACACAGTTTGATGCAGCTCACCCCCTTGATCAATGCGTAGGGCTCTTATCTTCGCCTCCACCTTGAACTCTTCGGCTTCCTTGATCTTCTTGAATGCTTGTTGAGCTTGATCCTTACTTTTCAGCAACACAATCCACATGTATTTACTATGATCATCCACCACAAGCATGAAGAACTTATTGCCGGACGGAGTTGTGGGTGAAATTCCAACGCATAGATCACCATGAACTAGTCTCGAGGCTTCACTTGCCTCAAACATGGCTTCACATGGTAACGGGGCACTCCGTTCCTCGTGATCCACACACGGTAGATCGTGATCCACTTGCGCCACAATCTCCGTAGCCGGTGATGGAGGATCCTCCTCATCCTTCAGCTCAGTTACTTCGAGCATCAGCATCATTGGTCCATCATCTCCTTCCTGGGCGATGAGAGCCCTCTCCTTCAGCGGTTTCTTGCAATCTTTCTTGAAGTGACCGAGCTCGTCGTAGTTATGACATCTTACTTTCTTAATGTCAAACTTCCTCCGTGTGGAGCATCGTCCTCGTCCTCCCCTGCGATATACTTTTTCGCTGGGCAAGAAGCTTCTTTATCACTCCTGCTTCCGGATCCTTGATCGCCCTTTTCTTTGGCAACCACCGCCTGCCACTGGGCAGGGGTAAGCATCACGTGCTCTTCCGGTACCGCATCACCGTAGGTGATCTTCATCCGCTCGTCATGAGCCTTCAATCGTCCAACCAGATCATTCGTCGTGAGAGTCTTGAGATCAACGCACTGCTCGATCGCCGACACAACGGACAAGTAACGCGGCGGCGCCGCGTGAAGGAAACACCGAACGACTGAGATCTCTTCGAGCTTCTCGCCGAGCGCGCGAATCCCATTGACCAAAGTGGCTACCCTCGAGGCAAACGCGTCCAGCGTCTCGTCTCCTCCTATCTCCAGATTCTCGTACTTCTTCTACAAGGTTTGTAGGGTTGCCTCGCGGACACGCTCGTGCCCAAGATTTAGCGTCTTGAGCGCCTCCCACGCCTCCTTTACAGATTTCTTTGAGATCAGGTGCTGCATCACGTCCGCCGGCATCACCGAGCCAATGGCCATGAGTGCCTGCCGGTCCTTGCGGTACTTCGACGCGCCCTTCTTGAACTCGTCGCCACCGGGATCGACAGCCTCCCATCGATCGTTGGACTCTAGCGCCCACTCCATCTGGGTCGCCCACATCGTGTAGTTGTCGCGGTTGTACCGCGGATACTGTGTCATCACCTGTGCAGCAAATCCTTTAGCCGCACCGGAATACTCGCCCACATCCATCGTCGCTATGACCTCCCGTTACGAGGAGATCCTTCACGAGGCTCTGATACCAATTGTTAGCACAGCCCCTGCCGCCGACTACTTTCCGGCGACACCGACAGCAGGTCCGACAAGGGCCTTTGGCTATCTAATATTTTCCGTGTGCGTGCGTGTGAGTAGTACTAGTTAATCCATTGACCGTTCAAGGTTTGGCTAGCAGTACGTGTGCATCTCGGCAGATTGGTTATCGGGGATGTGCGTGTTGTCTCGTCGGAACTTCGTCGTCGGTGTCGCCGGAAAGTAGTCGGCGGCAGGGGCTGTGCTAACAGGCCTTGTCGGCCGCTGGCTCCTTGGTCGCGTTCTCCTCGAGGTTGGCCTTGTCGCCCGTCCCAGCCGCCGCCGCTGCCTCCGTGGTCGCCTCCGCCTCGAGGTTAGCCATGTCGCCCGCCTCCTTGGTCACGTCCTCCTCGAGGTTGGTCTTGTTGTCGCCCGCCCCAGCCGCCGCCGCCGCCTCCTTGGTCGCCTCCGCCTCGAGGTTAGCCTTGTCGCCCGCCTCCTTGGTCGCGTCCTCCTCGAGGTTGGCCTTGTCGCCCGACTGCACCCCCGCGAAGAAGGCGTGGTAGAAGGCGTCGCGCTTGGTCATGTCGCCCGCCGGCGCCGCCGCGTAGATGGCCTTGAGCACGTCGCGTCCGTGCTCGATGAGGACGTGAGCCTCCCACTCGTTGATAGACGGGAACCGGGAGGGCTTGCAGCAACGATCCATCTGAATCTCCATGGCTTGTACGACATAGGTGGTTGCGGTAGCGGTGGAAGCGGATGAGGGGGAGAGAGATCGCGCGCTGGATGTGTTTGCACTGGGGAAGGGAAGGATCGCCGCACCGCTGTGATATATAAACGGGTGGTTGGTGACTTGGTGGGGGGAGAGAGAGGGAGAGGAGAGAAGAGAAGAGAAGAGAAGAGAAGAGAAGAGAAGAGGGGGGCGCAGGGTGCAGGATAGGGGTGGGTTGCGCTGCTACTGCTTTTGCAGCTTTCAGTTTTGGCTTGACCGTGCCGTGCGTGGTAGATCGATGGGTAGGGGAGGACTGTCCATCTGTCCGTTTGTTCCAAGAGTACACCGGCCGATCGATCAACACGAAAGCTAGCACTATAATTTTAGCAGAGTGAAATGCATCTACGGTCCTCAAAGTTACCGGTCATGTCTAAAACAGTCTTGAAACTTAGGTTTTGTATTACTTCAGTCCTGGAAGTTGCTCTAGATATCCACCTACGGTCCTGAATACGAATCTCTACCGTATAAAGATGATGTGGCAATGAAGGGGACCTAGTACAAAGCACCAGGTTGACCCACAATGAGAGAAATACAACCATGGTCCTGGAACTTGTCGGTCATGTCTAAAACAGTCCAAAACGAAAAATTCTTTATATTTCAAAATTTCCAAAGCATGTACATGTACATATTGATATATTCGGTCTATGTATTTGTACTTGTATACGTCTATATATATATGAGTAACAGGCCACCCTGTTGAGGGTTGAGCCGTTCTCCCAAACAATACTTGTTTTAGGTTTTACATTGGCTTCTTTGGAGAATATTGACCATGGTCAATTGGTCTCTTCGTGACATGGCATGGTCTTGCACGTCATGTATGTATGTTCGCTCCGGAGAAAGAAGAGAAAATAAATCAGAATTTTTTGATATCCGCAGATCAATACAAGTCTAGCTAATCGATTGACAAGCTGACATAGCATATGTTTCAGAGGAAACGTATGCGTGCCATATAATTCCTAGTTTACATTTGCAGAAATAATCATTTCTAAAATATTTATGAAATAAAATATATGAAAAAAAATACTCAAAATCCTCATTTAAAGAAATTTGAATAACGTAAACACTATAAGTATTGGAAACTAAGAGTGTCATCCTATTCTACTCCGTCTAGTGTTTCCAAAAAGGTACAAGTTGTAATTTTTGGATAAAGAGAATAAAATCTATAAATTTTTTAAGTTCAAAGAATATTTCATTTCGGACTGTTTTAGGCATGGCCAACAAGTTTCAGGACCGTAGATACATTTCTCTCATCGTGGGTCAAGCTGGTGCGCCATAGTGGGCCTGCTTCGTCGCCACATCAGCTTTATATTGTAGAAATTCATATTCAGGACCGTAGGTGGACATCCGGAGCAACTTCCAGGACTGAAGTAATGCAGATCCTAAGTTTTAGGACTGTTTTAGACATGACCGGTAACTTCGAGGACTGTAGATGCATTTCTAAGTGCCTAAACATGATCACCCTCCAAGAAGTAGGCACCAAGGCATGGTCTCGTTCGTGCATTGCAGGGCCAGCGCGTGACCAACAAACCACACGCTCTCGTTATCATCGTGATCATGTTGAGTCGCACACGGCTAGGGCGGACCAAGACCCAAAACAGACACCCGCTTCCTGGACCCTTGCATGCAGAGAAAATTGTATCTCACTCCATCCTATGCGGCAAACGTTGCACAGAACACAAAAACAAACCTTCTGTTACAGCTAGCACAAATTTGAGCCTCATTCGTTGCACCTAGCCCAAATCAACGTATTACTATTGCTAACAGGTATTTTGACAGGCCAGGCCCGCTCGTTTTCTTGCGTGGCATCAACCGGCCCACCACAGTCCCTCTCCCGGAAGCTCACCCTGTCCCAGCCGAACCGACCCGGTCGAACTAAGAGAGAAAAATAAAATTGAGAGCGAGCACACCAGGCGATGCGACCTGGTGACAGGAGCGACGGTGGAGCCGGCGCGCCGGCAACGACGGTGGTACCGGGCCACACGACAGCGGAATCCAGCGACCCTCTCTATCCATTCCGTGGGTACGTGTCTTTCCTGCTCTATGATGGATATGGGGCACGGATGATGTCGTCCGGGGACGTGGTCGGCAACAGTTCAGGTGGCAGGCTGGCGACGGCTCAGGCGGAATCCAGCGACCCCCTGTCCCGATCGTGTGGGTACGTTCTCCTCCGTCATCATCCGCCCTCTCTATTTAGTGATCTCGTATTAGATTGTGTCCTCGGATTATTTGGGCAAAGAAGAGGAACCCTAGGTTGTCCTCAGATTTTTTGTGCTCAGATCGACGTACATATGTAGTAATGTTCTTAAAGTCGTGGTGTGAGTTTGACAGTTTGAAGAATGGGTATGAGATTATGCAATTTGTTGGAAGAAATTTTGTATATGGTTGAAAGAAATTTTACTGCAAGTGTACTATTTTGCCTAGAGTTAAATGTATTGCAATTGTTTGTTCTGCAGGTTGGAATTCTTTGAGGAAGTGCAGTTAGCTGATATTTAGAGCACACAGAGAGTGAATGAACATGCAATTCATGGTCTAGATACCCAAGTTGATGGCTTTACCAATGAGGACTGCAGAGGTTATGAAGTTGACAGCGAGTCTGACCATTATGATGAATTGCTTGTATGTTGTGAAGATGATACTGATGTAGAAGACTTGTGCCCAATTCAAGCTGAGGCTGTAGTAGTGGATGTCATATCTAAGGCAGAAATGCAAAAGGAAACTAGAGCTAAGCAAGCTAGGTGTAAGACAGAGATGTCAATGGATGCTAAGAGAAGGGCTTTAGAAGGAGATGTAGAGGAACAAGGCATGGCATTTAGTGATCAAGTGAGTGATGACTGCAAGGAGCTCATTGATTCTAGTGATGATGATCAAGTTGTAGGTGGAAATGACTTGTCATCGATAACAAAGAAGAGGAGCATAGCTAAGACGGCTTTCAAGAGAGCCTATTATGATGAATTTGGAAGAATGCACACGACCAGTTTTAGATTAATATGTGCTTTGAAGATGTCCATTAGTTTAGAAGAGCCCTCCTAAACTATCACGTTGTGCATCAACGAGATTGGGAATACTTGAGGAATGGCAAGGATAGGATCACAGTTTTCTGCAAGTCTGAAGGCACATGTACATTTGTCATGATGACATCAGCTCTCTCGGGAGAGACTACGCATGTCATTTGCTGCAAGTCTGCAAGTTTGAAAGCTTATGGCTATGTTTGTAGTTAGGAGAGATGGTGTAGTTGTCGCGCAGTGGGAGATAACACCTCATTTTGTTGAAAAACTTGAGACCGAGAAGAGGTTTGCTAGATGGTATACGCCAGTCAATGCAGGTAATGGCATTTGGCAAGTAGAGACATGTGCTATTAACCTGCATAATAAAACATGTATCTGTAGAAAGTGGGACTAAACGGAAGTGCCTTGCAAACATGCAATATCTGTAATCCATATGCGCAAAGAGTTTCTCGAAGACCATGTTAGTGATTTTTTAAGAAGCCAATGTATGCGCTAACCTAAAAGGCAATGATATATCTTGTGCCGGGGCAAGACGACTGGGTGAAAACGGATACCCCGGACATAGAACCTCCTGTATTTGCAACCAAGCCTGGGAGAAAAAATAAAAAAGAAGAAGGCCAAGTGCAGGGGAAGGGCAAGATGGTAGTGTCAAAATTAGTACTATCACTTGCTCAAATTGTAAATTAAAAGGTCATCGGTACACAACTTGTACCAAGCCTATCAAGCCTCACCTTGCCATTAGGAAGGCATGACATAAGGTAATTATTTTAATGTTGAGTGTTTTATGCTATATTACAGCCTTGTGTTTAATTCTGTAACTCTCTTGTTGACATAGAGTAATCGCAAGCTGCCTGAGAATATTAGGGTACCATCGTCAACAATTGCTTCACTATCATCCACAACAGCTACAACGCCGTCTCCAGCTCCAGCTGCACCACCACGCCAAACTCTAGCTCATGATGCGCCACCACGCCAACCTATAGCTCATGCTGCACCGCCACCACGCCAACCCTCGGCTCATGTTGCACCGTCACCGCGCCAACCCTTGGCTCATGCTACACCGCCACCACACCAACCCTCGGCTCATGCTGCACCAACACACCAACAACATGTGCATGATTCATGGGCTGGAAGAGGACGAGCAAGGGGAAGTGACCATTACACCAATAGCCATTGCACCAATAGCATGGGATATTCTTACTTCACAGTTGGGTTGGAAGCGCAGCAGCGGGAGCAAGCCATGCAAAATGGTCAACAATGAGCCATTAAATTAAAAAATTGTATGAAATGACATGAGCCATGTAATATTTGTAAGATCCGAAGACTCTAGGTCTTTTGGATGTGCTAGACACTACTCTTGGTGCTGGTAACTTTCGAAGCTTGTAATGTGCCAGGATACACTTTTTGCTTAAGTTGTTGTCATTACAATGTTATTGATATATGGTGGTAATTGTGTTGCTCAAATAGCTACCATTTTCAAATGTTATGCATCCAAATTTTCTAGTGTTATATGCCAATTCTCTAGTGTTATACGCTCAATGTTTCAATTATGCAAGCTGGCAAGAGAATGTTAGCAAGTTAACAGAATCATTTGGGCTAGGTGCAACGAATTAGGCACGAACCTGTGCTAGCTGCAACGGAAGGTTTGTTTTTATGTTCTGTGCAACGTTTGCCACAAAGAGTGCTGTGAGATCCAATTTTCTCTTGCATGCATCATGCATGCCAGGCCGACCGCGCTACAAACACCCTACTCGGGCTCGGCTATACACGCACGACGCTGGAGCGCGGGCCACAGTTTCCGCATGCGGGAACCGTGACCCTATCAGTCAGTCACCAGGCGAACAAACGCGTGGTTAGGTGGGAGTGGCGACCTCAACGTATGTACTATACCGTTAGGGTTTAGGGTTTAGAGTTGTGCCCTGAGCCCTGTCTGTGCGGTATAGCAGCAACTGCGTTACGCGGTGCTACGTGGAAATGGATCGTTACGGTCGATCTATCCGGTGATACACAAACATAATTGCACCTTGGATGACGAACGAGCCGTACTGCAGTTTTGGGAGCGCGTTGTACCTGATAGGAGATCAAATTGACCACATCAAGTCATCAGGGTGTTAATGGATGCATGAAATAACAGCAAAAGAGCTACTCCTACAAGTAGTGCTAGTATTAAATGGATCAGTTTAGACCATAAAATCATTGCGTTGGTACTCAAGGCCGGGCATCTGGCACGCATGTAACAAACCGCTTACATTTTGGAGCATACCCAGTTTGATCTTCGATCTACGAAAGGAGTAGCTACTAGCTAGTCCGTGGCAAGTTTGAACAGATCCATTCCACATTTATACTCAACACCCATTGCAGCTCCCAATCCAACGCCTATGTCCGGTCGGGCCGGCTGGGCGCGAGCAACTATCGATCAACGAATCGTCAAATCAATTAGCCCAACTAGACACACGGTCCTCCCTCACCTGCCCACCTGATTCCATCCTCATCCCTGCATTCTCGATCGATTCACTCCGGCCTTGCGTCCTACTTGACCTCTTCATGGGACCCAACTAGGGTTGCAGGTGGCACGCGCATCCTAGCCCACAAAAGTGAAATCAAGCCAAAAAAGAGTTGAGCGAGGGAGCAAAATTAAAGCTAGCTTAGTGAAAATCTCCCTCCCGCAACCCGCCCCGCTTACCGCCCTAGACCCAACTCAAGCTGAACCAACATCCAACAACACACCACGTCTCTCGAGGAAGAGGGTCCCCACCCGCAGGCAGGACACGCCTTCTTCCACACCGGGCGCTACAAGCCACAGCTTCCTGCCCTGCGCACTTCTCTTTTCAGCTTTTGCACACTTCTCCTTCCACTTTTTCACACCTACTAGTCATCAAACTTAAAAGAGGTATTAGCACTATACCTACAAAACGTTCTCAACCGGGAGAAAACTCATACAAAACCTTTAAAAAGTGCAACTCACCATACAAAACGTTTGTCAGGCTGAACTATTTGGTACAGGCGACCCTAGGAGCCGACGCGTGTCATCAATGCTAGCAAAAAGAAACACGTCAGGGTTCCCGTGAAACCCCCCGTCAAATATCTTATTTGCGAAGAAGTCCTCCTTACTACATGTACCTTATCCACTTGTGTGCTGGAGCTCAGATCTTAGACCCATCCGGCCCTATCGGCCGTCGTTCGCCTCCATGTCGCCGTCGTCCGTTGTTTGCGTCCACACCGCCGTCGTCCCCATCCTTGTCTCTGCTTCCCCATCCCTCCACTTTCCCGCAGTCCCCATCCCTGCCGACTCCGCCTCCACTTTCTCCCCATCCCCGCTCCACTGAATCAGGCCGCTCCACTTCCCTGTCCATCCTCGCTGCCATCGCGTCCACAGAAATCAGGTACGCCCCTCCTCCCCGTCGTGTCCTCCACCGATTCTGGCCGCCATGTCCTCATCAACTACATCTCCTCTCCTCGCTGTCCCCGCTCTGCTCCTCCCCAGCTTGAAGGAGGTTGAGAATGCTTGATATCTGCAGCCAGCACCGACAAATGTGTGGCGTACGGAGGAGGCGACGACAACATGCTAGATATGGCTGGGGCGGTCAAGGCGGGCTTGAAGTATCCTCGATGTCTAGAAGAGCTCCTCCTGATGGGGACGGAGTTCAGGTGCTGGGGCAGTGAGCTCGTCCTTTGGATGGACTCCGAGTTCAAGTGCAGGATGATGTTTGAGGTAAAATCCTACACATTGGACTATATGAGGCATCACGCGCTAGCGGCTAGATCCTCTTCGAAGCAGATGTCGGAGCTGATCAAGATCAGCAAGTTCGTTGGAGACAAGAAGCTTACTTTGGAGTTCGTTTCAAAGCAAGAGTTTGATCTTCTGTTGGAGCCATATCGATAAAGGCCACCTCCTATAATTGGTGTGCCAAAGTCATGGATTCCAGGAGTGAATCCTATTCACATTCCTAGGTACTGCTACAATAAGTAGGAGAAGCACAAGATGGAGTTGTTGAAGTAGAATAATGAAGTACATGGTTGCCTTTTGGAGATGGGGTAGATTGTACATTGGGCACTGCTGCAACAAGTAGGAGAATCAGAAGATGGAGTTGCAGAAGAAGAAGAATGAAGAACATGGTTGCCTTTTGGAGATGTAGGTTAGTTCATTGAACAAGTAGTATGTACATTGTAGCTCATAGTTAGTTAACTGAATGTAGATTGCAGTAGTGGTAGTATGTAGGAGTTGGTTGCCTTTTGGAGATGGTGTAGTTGTATTTTGGAGACTATGTACCCTTGCAACCTTTTGGTAAATATGAAGGAAGAATATTGCTTATAATTCAGGTGCATATATTTTTGTTTATTTGAGCAGTTCATAGCGAATATTGGCAGCATTTTGCATGTATTTGTGTTTTAAAGATTGACAACCATTTAAACTCAATTTTGACAACACTTCTCATGGATTATGACAGCAACAACTAATATACAATGAAAGCAACACAAGAATAATGGCAGCAACTAAAATCTGTTGATATCCATCAAGGTTTGATTGTGACAGCAACAAATGAGTGCATCCATGAACATGGGTTGCAATTATATTATTTGTTATTTTCCAAATTGTTTAGCACAAAACTTTCTCACTGTGGAGCACTCTGTCTGACATGAACTTCTTCTTGTTCATGAGTAGCTTCATTTAGGTCTGGCAGCACTGATCTTTCTAAGTCATCACCAAAACACATATGGTAGAGTGAGCCTTGACCTGTGTTGTACCCTCTTCTTCCTCTTCCACCTCTACTTGTAGCAGCACTACTTTCTCCAGCATCATTTCTTGTTGGTGCAGAACGGTTCCCTCTTCCTCTTTGACCTCTTCCTATAGCAGCAATACATTTTGCAGCATCATTTGTTCTCTTGGCTTTCTTTCTTGTTGGTGCAGAACAGTTCCCTCTCCCTCTGCTAGTTTCTCCAGCAACCTTAGTGATCTTGGCCTTCTTTCTTGTTGGTGCAGAATAGTTCCCTCTACCTCTTCCCCTCAAGTTTCCTCTAGTTTGTGTTGTAGTAACTCTGGGAGTAGGCATGGAATCCCTTGCATCAACAACAAAAGCACTAATCTCAGGCAATGGATCATTAGATCTAGGGAGTGGCACGTTTGCAGTTTCCTGCATGCAAAAGAAAGTATGACCTAAACATAGTTCAAGCAAAATCATATGAATAATATGTTGTACATGTTCTTGCATAATTTAACAAATTAAACCTCTTGGCCCATCCTATAAACCATCATATGATCTTGATGTCCAGGATCCAGAGAAGGATTTGGAGATAGGGGAAAATGTGTTGCAAACCAAAATAAATGTCCTGGTTAGCTAATTGTGCATTCATACCGGCAAAAATACTGGGTTATCAGTATCTCCATTTTCATCTACAAGTTGATTTGTTGGGTCTGGAACTGCATTTTTCTGTTGTTCCATATATAAGAAATGATCCACGAATGTACCCAATTTATCAAATCAGAAAAATGACATAGTAATAAGAAACGTGAAATTAGAGAACATAGGAGGCCTAACTGAAAGGCCCAACTTTGGTCGACTAGAGTGGGTGAATAGGAGACTACCAATTTTTAATATTTTCTTGCAATTTTAAGGCTTTGCACAAAGTAAAGTTCACTAGAGGTGCAACTAGGTGAATATCCTATATGGTAAACAACGCAACAAGTAAACAAGACGGTAATTGCAAGAAGTAAAGGAGTGGAGCGAAAGAATTGGCGAGGGGACACGGAGATGTAATTCCCGTAGTTCACTTCCAAGGAAGCTACGTCTATGTTAGAGAGGTGTCGGGGCCACACAAGGTCACCCGAGCGCCACAAAGGCCTCACCTTCTTCTTCGGTGAGCACCACCACAAAGGTGGCCTCACAATCCACTAACCGGTGACCTTGAAGGTGCCAACCGAAACCTTTACAACGAGGTTGAGGGGAGACTCCACAACTCAATTGGAGACCCTCAACAACACCACGAAGCTTCACAACGAATGCCCCAGCTCCGAGGATGCCCTACACCGTCTAGGGTTCCAAGAACCCAAGAGTAACGAGATCCACGAAGGATGAGTGGGGGAAATCACGATTCCTTTGGTGGAAGTGTAGATCTAGTTCACCTCTCCCAATACTCAAAAGATCAAGAGATTTGAGTGGGTAGGAGAGAGATCTAGGCAAGTCAAGATCTTGTATCAATGGATGAGAGAGAAAACGAAGAGATAAGATGAGAGGAGAAAGAAGGGGGCCTTAAATAGGCCACCTCCAAACAGGCATTTTCTGCCTAGTCCTGACACCATCGGTACTACCAGTGGCGGACCGGTAGTACCGGTGAGCGAGCCACCAACGCCCCAGCGGAGGCCATGCAACAGTCAAATTGACCAGTCAACGGGCCCATAGAGCTGGCCGGAAATACCAGTCCTAGTTCTAGTCCTACTACCAGCAAATAGGCAGTGCGAGGCAGAAGGTTATCTGACCCGCATAGCCTGGCGCCGGAACTAGGTCTGGAACTGGGCCCGGAACTACCGGTGCAGAAGGTGGCCGGTACTACCGGTCAGGGATGGTGGTACTACCTCTCAGGGAGCCAGGCGTTGGTCAGGCCGGTACAACCGAGCTAAATTCTGGTCCTAATTCTGACAAATATGCAATACTAGGCAGAAGTGTTACTGAACCAAAAAATGGCTCGCCGGAATTAGGACCGGAACTTCCGCTGGAAGTTCCGCTCGAACAAATCTGAAAAACTCCTTGGGTGGTACTACCGCCGCCTGGCCGGTACTACCGGTCAAGGCAGAAAACCCTCCAAAGCAGCAGGGAACTCTCTCTCACAAGAATACTGGGATGGCTGTGGAAGTGCATATAAGGTCTGTGCATGAAACGGTGATTTCCCACAACCTTCCAAGGTGGACCCCATCTTGATAGTACGGTAGCTTAAAACACAAACGCAAGAGAAAGTGTAAAAAAGACGCCACCGTCTTCAAGCTTCTTCTAGAGATAGGTCCACCAACAAGCACGTCCAAAGATAAGCCCTGCAGCTTGGACAAAAGGTTAAACCACAAGTGAAGTTGTCATCAGCACCAAAACCATAAGGAGAAAACAATATTCTTTCAATCTCCCCCTTTTTGGTGCTTGATGACAACCCTACAAGATTTGCATAGAGGATAACCACTAGGAACAACATAAAGGCATAAAGGAGGAGAGAAGCTCCCGCCTGGATGTATGCAAGGCCTAGGAACAAGAGAAACTAGAAATAACAGGCAACATGGGAGAGAGCTCTCCCTTACTAGATAAACCAACAAGGGTGCAAGGAAGTAAATGAGAAAGAGAGGGGGACTCATACCTTGCACCAAAAACACTGTGGTGAGACATGGTTTGGATAAGTGAATACCTTCGTGAGACAACTTATCCCACCACAACCACTCATACGAACACCGCAAAGATATCTTAACATATAGTCTCAACAACATAGTGGCAACCATATATGAGGTCCAAAGACAATAACGGAGGTCAACAAGCATACATAACGGAATGAAGTGTGCACGAGCATAAAAAGATCAACGAAAGAACGAGCTTGAGACACAACCCATGCAAATCCCGTAGACTAATGGAACACTTTCTCCACCTTTGGCATCAAGACAGCAAAAAGGGACAAAGTAGACAATCTACGTGCCCCACCCACCAACGAACGGAGGAGGAGGCTCGGGGTCCCAAGAAGCATTGTTCCAAGCAGGCGGAAAATAACTGGTGACCTTAGGCTCGTCATCACTATCGGTCCACCTGCAATGCGTGTTGACCCACTAATCCTTGGGCACGGTGATGGAGCTGGACTCAGGAGATACCTCAATATAAAGCTTCCTCATGATGGCCTTCTCCCTTCGAACACTGTGCCTCTGAGTGACATAAGACTAATACTCGTGGTCCTGAATGAAGCAGAAAGTCTTCTTAACCTTCTTCAGCAGCTTCTTGGCCCAAGAGGGCTGTCTCACAAGTTGGGGTGGAGGAGAAGCCTCAGCACGGTCCCCATCACTAGCATGGCCTGGCGTGGGAGTAGCATCCCTAGCAGCTCTTGCACCAGCATCTTCCTTTTCAGCCTGAGAGCGAGGTATCTTGTGTTTCATCACACATATGGTCTTTTCCTCATGAATAGAGAGAGCATCCTGAGGGTAGAGAGAACCTGTTGCCTCCCTCCATTTGGCATTGATGAGTGTCTGGATGTATGGAGCATATGGACAAGACCTCTTCTCAATCATAGCGGACCAGATTTCTTCAAACATATAATCCATAACATCAAGGCGCTCATGAGAGTCTCTGTGGCGGTAAGTCTGATACATGAGATCAATCTGGAATGCATGAAGCTGATCGAAGTTACCTGCCTTGGGATCAATAGTGTTCTGATAGACCTTGCGCATGATGTCATAGGTGGGAAGAAGATGGGAAACATTTCCATTGATGCCCCAGCCCTTAATGTATAAGGGCAAGAACTTCCGGCTCGGAGGCCTTCCCCCTATGCACCCACCACCCATTGGCATGACGACCTTCCTGAATAGGGTAGCAAAGAAGGGTAGCAAACTCAGACCATCTAGCAAACATATACCTATTTTGAGTCATCCATTTCATGGTTTAATCAACAAGGTCAGTATCAAAGTAGAGGGTGGAGTAGAACTGAGCAATGCCCCTCTCATCATAGTTCTCACGGTGTTGCATAAGCTTGATGAGTCCAAACCACCTGCACATATCGAGAGCTTCACCAAAGTACTCGGGGTTGCTCTCCATCTTCGCAATGTTGATGTGCTTATAGGGGGAAACAACATTCTTCTTCTTGGTAGCATAAACCTCAGAATAGATTTCTGCTTGACGCACGGTGTGGAAGAAAGGATCCTGAGTCAGGCAGTCATGAGGAACATTGTAGGGATCAATCTTGCGAAACTCCTCATGTGCAAGCTGAGGCCAGGAGGAGATCTTCTTCTTGCTCGAATCAGGTCCAGAGGTGGACTTCTTTTGACTGGCCAGAATAGGTCTTTTACCTTCAGCAGCAGCAGCACGACGCTTAGCAGCATCCCTCTGACGAGCAGTCTGACTGGGAGGGCGCAAGACCTCAAGGTCGTCCTCATCAATCTCAGTCGGTCCACGAGAAAGATCACGAGACCGCTTGGATCTGCCACGGGAACCACCTTTCCCTGAGAAGAAAGCAAATAGAAGGGAGGGAATATAGGATAAGTGCACAAGGTCAAAAGAAAAGAATAAACAACTAGACTAGATTGACAGAGTACACAGGCAGAAGATAGACAAAGGTGCATCAGAAATTCCGCCTGGAAGCCGGAAGTACCGGTGGCACGAGGCGCACCGGAAGTACCGGTCGTGCCCCCAGCAGTAGTACCGGTGAGAGGATCCCGCTGGTAGTACCGGCCGAGCCTCAGCAGTAGTACCGATCAGGGCACGAGCATGGCAGTTTGATTGGAAATCACAGATCTACAAAACTCGATGCACCAAATGTTGAAATCTAGACAATGTACTGGGGCAATCTGGTCTAAAGTCGAATCCTAGCCCTACCACGATCTCCCAAAGCGGTTCTAGCCAAAGAAGGGCCCTAGACATGGCATGTCCTACTAAAGCACAAGAAGTGGCCAGATCTCCATGAATGGAGTATAAGAGGAGCAAATACCAGGGTCCATGGCGGGAGATCGAGGTGGGGAAGAATCCCACGGAGCCGATCTGAAGAGGGATGGCTGGAATCGGTGTTACCGACGGCTGCACCGCGGAGAGCTCCTTGGGAGATGAGAGTTGTTAAGTTAGGGTCAGGGGGCAAGTGGGGAAGAAGACCCCAAGGCCCCACTGGCCCATAACTTAACGGGACCTCGCTCGACCGGTAGTACCGGCCAGAGGCCGGAACTACCGACGACACCGAAATTTCAGGACAGAGCGATATTACCGGTCAGAGCTTAATTTCTGGAAATTAGGCCCTGACCGGTAGTATCGGCTGCGGCCGGAACTACCGGTGATACCCAGGAAAGGCTCTCTAGAGTTTGACTGGCAAGGAAGTGACCTTGTGCAGGGAAAAGAGGGTTAAGGGGTGGAGAAAAGGCTTGGGATAAGAGGCACAAACTGAGAAGAAATGACAAAATAAGATCCAACAATGAAAAACAACACCCAAAAACATAGAATACGAAGGGGAACCAAACAAAACAATGTCGGTGGCCTAGGCCACCATATATGAGTATATTTGGCTTGACACCGCGAAGATGTATCTTGGGTTCATTACCAAAACTCATCATTTAAGCTCATTTTGTCTCCTTGAGAGACCATAGAGAATGAATACATTAGTATGTGATAATAGGAAGAGTGTTGGTTCATATGAGGAACCACCCTCCCCCTAAAACCATGCATACATCCAAACAAGATATTCTTTGAGACCCGGGTAGGTGTGCAAGATACTCAAGCCACATTGCTTGAATCAATGATATTTAGTTCATGCCTCAACTCTCGAAACCTTGCTTCATCAAGTGGCTTCGTGAAAAGATCCGCAAGATTCGCCTTGGTAGGAACATACTCCAAAGAAATGTCTCCTCTAGCAACATGATACCGAATGAAATGATGACGAATCTCAATGTGCTTGGTCTTGTTGTGTTGAACCGGGTTGTGAGCAATAGAAATGGGACTCTCATTATCACAAAGAAGTGGCACCTTGATGAAAGAGAGTCCAAGATCCTTCAATGTTTGCTTCATCCATAGCAATTGAGCACAACAACTTGCGGCGGAGATGTACTCAGCTTCGGCGGTGGACAAAGACACGCAGTTTTGCTTCTTCGAGGACCAACACACCAAAGATCTTCCAAGAAATTGACAAGCACCGGAGGTTGATTCCTTTCCACTTTGTCTCCTGCCCAATCCGAGTCCGTGTATCCAATGAGGTCAAAGCTGGCTCCCTTGGGGTACCACAGCCCAAAGTTAGGGGTATGAACCAAATATCGAAAGATTCTCTTGACCGCCACCATGTGGCTTTACTTTGGTGCAGCTTGGAATCTTTCACACATACCCACACTCAACATAATATCCGGTCGAGATGCACAAAGATAGAGCAAAGAACCAATCATCAAGCGATAAAGCTTTTGATCCACATCCTTACCCTTGGGATCGAGATCAAGATTAACCTTTGTGGGCATGGGAGTTTTGACTCCATTTACTTGATCAAGGTTGAACTTCTTGAGAATATCTTGGACATATTTAGCTTGGTTGATGAAAGTCCCTTTCCTCAATTGTTTGACTTGAAGCCAAGAAAGAATTCCAACTCCCTGATCATAGACATCTCAAAGCGATCGGTCATGAGCTTAGCAAAATCCTCATTAAAACTTTGTTAGTAGACCCAAAGATAATGTCATCAACATAGATTTGGAAAATGAACAAGTTTCCTCCAACTTTCTTAGTAAAAAGAGTGGGATCAATGAGGCCTACTTCGAAACCACGGTCTAACAAAAGCTCTCTAAGGCACTCATACCATGCACGTGGGGCTTGTTTGAGACCATATAGTGCCTTATCGAGTTTGTAGACATGGTCCGGGAAGAGGGGGTCCTCAAAGCCCGGAGGTTGCTTGACATACACCAATTCTTTTAAGGGACCATTAAGAAAAGCACTTTTAACATCCATTTGTTGCAATTTAAAGTTATGATGGGTAGCATAGGCAAGAAGCATGCGAATGGATTCTATAAGAGCAACGTGAGCATAAGTTTCACCATAGTCTATGCCCTCAACTTGAGAGTATCCTTGGGCAACTAACCTTGCTTTGTTGCGGACGACTATACCATTTGCATCCCTCTTGTTCTTGAAGATCCACTTGGTCCCAATCACATTTTGACAATCTTTTGGTCTCTTCACAAGTGTCCACACCTTGTTTCTCTTGAAGTTGTGGAGTTCTTCATTCATAGCGTCAAGCCAATCATCAACTTCAATAGCTTCGAAGACCTTTTGGGGCTCAACATGAGAAATAAACGCATGATGAGAACTAAAAGAGGTTAGTTGTTGTTGGAAATATGCCCTAGAGACAAATAGTAGTAAGGACTATTATCATATTTCATATAGTTTATGATTAAGTTTTATATCATGCTATAACTGTATTGAGTGGAAACATCAATACACGTGTGATATATAAACAACCAGGGGTTCCCAGTGAAACTCTAGTCACTGGTTCATTGGTCAAGAGATGATCAAGTTTCCTGATCATGTCGCATTTATGCTAGTTGGAAATGGAGTCAACTCATTCCGAGAATGAGATGATGAACCAATACCCAACCTAAACATCGTGACCCGATCATGTCACGAATTTCAAGTTACGATGATTAGAAATGGATCCTTGTAGACTATTCCTTAGACCGTGAGGCTATATCAATCACTGTCTCCCGAGAGTGCTTACATAGCATCAAGCGCCACTTGGTAATACAGTGGTTATAAAGGTGTGTTCAGGTACTCAGAGGAAACCGTAGAGGCAATATATGTCAAGAGCGGTATTTGTCGGTCCATGTGACGGGAAGATACTGAAGGGCCCACTCGGAGAGGTTATATCCAATAGCTCCGCAACGTGTGATTTGATCACATGGATATCACTTGTCGGAACGAGTCAAGTAGCATTGTTCGGTAATGAGATTGAAAATGACATGGTGATGTCATTGATCAGATCTCGGGCAATGCAGGTATCGAGAGACAAAGGGAATAAGATAAGACAGTCCCGGTTCAAACGACGAAAGATCTTCGTGGAACGCACAGGGGTCACATGGCCATCCAGGTCCCTCTGTCGATCATTGGTGCGGGAGTGTCCCGACCATGTATGGAGTGTTCCCGAACCGTGGGGTATCACGCTTAAGGGCTTGATGATGCTTAGAGCGTGTTTATAGGATCATAAGAATCACCGAAGAATAGTAGAGAGAAAACCGAAAGGGTTTTGGTAAGTCCGGAGGATGTCCGGAGTGGAGGTGGAAGTGTTCCATAGCCACGTAGGTTGAATAATATGTGAATGAATGTTAAATATTGATTTAATCATTTATGCATAATTATTTAATAAAGAGAAAATCAATTTAAAAGGTCAAAAGGCTTAATGGGCCAATTCCTGGAGGGGAGAGGGCCCATTAGAGAAAGGAGAGAGGGAGAAGGGGCAAGGGGGTGGCCGGCTGGGCCAAGCCCCCCCATGCGGGGCCCACTAGGGCTGGCCGGCGGCCTCCCCTCCCCCTCCTCTCCTTTAGTCCCACCCCGGGACTTTGAGGGAGGTAGTACCTCCCCTCCCCCTATATATAGTAGGGGTATTTGGCTAGATAAATACACCCAATAATCAATAAAGGTCTTCTCACTTTTGGGAGGACCTCCAATTAATATTTTCTCTCTCTCTCTCTCTCTCTCTCTCTCTCTCTCTCTCTCTCTCTCTCTCTCTCTCTCTCTCTCGTGACCGTGGTCCGACGTTCGGACTGCGTGAACGAGAAGCATCTTCGGATCCAGGAGCTCTACTTTCGCAACTGCTGCTGGATCGGGGAAGCAGGAGTCATCGCTAGGCACCGGACGTGTGTAACTCCCTGCGAGGTGTCGCACTTGAGGCACTCAAGTCATTGGAGCCAAAGGAGTGCAAGGACTTCATCACGACCTTGAGGTCGGCTTGGGCTCATCTACATCAACCACGCTCTCCTGAGCGTTGACAACGCTTTTCGGTATTCAAGGGTAAGTTCACAAAAGCCCCTCCCGTTACTGTATTACTAATAGATAGGTCCCGGCAGCATCAGGGGTTCAGGGGCGTAGGGTAAAATTTATTGTTTTTATGCGTGGAACCCCTACAGTGGTATGAGAGCTAGATCTATGCGTAGTAATGCTAGTACGGGTAGAACACACGAGATGTAGCGTGTGGGATTTGATCTTTTAGTTGTTACCCTCCCACATGTACTTGTGTATACTGCAGCAATGCTTGATGAAGCGGCCCCCAACCGACTTTACGCGTTCATTCACGAGACTGGTCCATGCTTGACATACGGCTAATACCCTATAAAGTGGCTTAGGGGGGTGTCTGTCTCTCTCGCATTAGTTGGTATGCCATTTGCAATGGAGGGCCCCGAAAGGGGTGTAGTAGAGACAACTACTTGATCAGCGTTGTGCTGAAAGTTCGTAAGTAAGAACGGTTCTTGTGCGAAAGCCCATTCAGCCACTAAAACATGCAAAGATAAAGTAGAGGTGTCTAACTTTGTTTTGCAGGGGGGCGTTGCTTTGTGATATGGTTGTGGAAAAGGTAAAGTGATTACCTTATGTTACATAGTAGTAGATAGTCACGGAGATGACAAACTACCATGCCAGAATGACACCGGTACCCTGGTGTCTACGACGCCGGAACCCTGGCACCGGAATCCGGTGACGACGGATGGAGATCACAACGTGAAGGACCATATCACATCGCATTTACATTCAATGTTATTGTTTGTATATATTATTGTGTGCTAGTATTAGATACTCGACGGTAGCCTAATAAGATGATCCCTGTTAAAATTACCAATGATTGTGTTCCCCCTTAGTGTGCACCACCAAGAAAGTTCTTCGGTATGAGGCAGGCCGTGATGATCGAGTGTCAGACATATCTACGTTCGCATACAGTGGGTGTAAGCCATGTTGCACAGCGAATACACTAAGGTTGAGTTAGCGAGCCTAGCATGTACAGACATGGCCTCGGAACACGGATGGTCGAAAGATCAAGCACGAGTCGCATGAATGATGTGACCGACGTTTAGCGTCCACCCTTGAACCCACATTGATGGCCGTGATGATCGGGGGAGATGTGGCTGATAGGGGTCATGTTATCACTAGGAACCCTTATGGGGATAGGTGTTTCTGAGTGGAGTTATTATTAACTCATTTAATTATAAACTTAGTCTAAATTCCTTTTTGCAATTGTAAATGTAGAAAAGTTCTCCCCGATGCCACCTTTCCTGTTGACGATTGATTGGTTAGAAGGAGAGAAGCTCATATTAGATGGATCGAACTTCTCTATATGGGTTGCGCATCTCCATGTTCTCCTTAGCGAGAATGACATGGTCGACTACATACTCGACGGGATGGATTTGGATAAGCCCATTGACTTAGAGACCCTAGAGCAGCGAGAAGACCGCTATCTCCGTCGGAAGATGGCCTTATTCATTTCAGTGACAATGCGTTTCGGAATGGTGGACGAGCTGTGGCCTTTCATGGGTGATATCAACCCTCGTATGATAATGCTACATCTTAGGACACATTTCGTGGAACAAGCACTCATATGGGAGCATGAGCTGATGGGAGACTTCCTCTCCATTAAGATGGAGGAGAACTCATCACTTGACGACCACTTGGAGCGCATGCATGATGTGTACATGAGGCCTGCATACTTCCTGGATAGCTGGATGACGGGCTCTTTTCCAAATGGCGTTGTGCTGCGGTCGCTACCACCAAGATACCAAGCACAAGTCAGGACTTGCATTATGAGAGGCGACACAGAATCAATGGAGTTCCACCAGTTCGTAACACATCTCAGGAATGCGATGGTGAACCAGATGTTGCTCAGGTCATCAATGACAAAGGTATATATTGATATACAATTTTATAAATGTTACAATCTTGCAAACACATTTGCAGTGTTAAGTATATTTGATACTTGTTCTGTTTTGCTGAAAACAGGTCCTTCTACATGAGAGGTGCTTGCTGGAGAGGAGGTGATGTTGCGTGCTGATGGCGAGCATGATGATGATGGCCAATGACGCTCTCCCTTGACATTTATCACTTAGTTTATGTTTTTGGATAGTTATTGTAATCAAAATATTATGAACTTCTTTAGTGTGTCTCACACTTTGTGAGACGGTTATTCATATGAGTTTGTAACAAACAGTTGTTCTACTTTTATGAATGATTTCTATTCGTGTTCATATCTTGTTTGATTATATGTGAATTATCCTTGTTGATTGAAACTAATTGATAATACATGAACATTTGTAAAATAATGAAATGCCTTAAAAATACCCAACATAAATGATATTCATTACTGAATGAAAACCATTGTTTAAATTCAAAGTTATTCTGATAATATGTGAAAGTAATTCGATTTCTTATCACATATAAATCATGCTTAAGTTCGGCAAAATAACTTAAACACCGTGTATTACTTGAATACAAAGTGTTTAATGAATTGTTAAAAGTAAATACATATTCGATGTATTATGTTTTAATGAAAATGGTAATTATCATTATATGATTCTTTAAATGCGTAAATAAGTTTACCAAAGGAAACATAAGTATGAAACTATTTGATTTGATCAAAGTGTTTCATCAACAAAGGGTATAATTATAAAAGAGAATCTAATTACTATGATTTGATCAATAGTAATGAAATTCGACTTTATAAAGAATGGCATAAAATAAATTGTGAAATGCAATGCGTTTAAAATGTCAAAATGCAAAGCATCACAATGTGATATTAGATATCAAATTGGGTAAATAGATGGCACCAAATAAATCGTTGTAGTGTAGATGTAGAGACCATTAGTTAGAAATAGTTAGCACTCAATTAGAATATATAGTGAACCATTTGAATTTGTGAGAACAACTCCAAATCTAGTATGGATCGTCGTGAAAGTTTTGGGGTTATTCGATATAACCAAAACAATAGCGAATAAGTCCTTGTAGAGTATTCATTGAATACAAAATCCATAGCTGAAACCAAAAGGGAAGCAAAACTGGTATTGCTTGGATTTTGGTGCATTCTTGAGAAAGCTCACTTTTAGTGATATTTCTCGATTATGAAGCAAATGGAAGATAGTGAAAAACACGATGAGGATTCAAATCCCTGCATCAGAGTGTTAAGAAGTGAAACGGAAAATGTTCCTGAACAATTCTCTTCACAAAAGGAAAGAATCAATGATAATGACCATTGTGTTTTCGCCACTGGTGTTTTCACTACATGAAGTAGGATTCAAAATGTATCCCATATCTTGTATGGAGACATTTGTGAATCATTTGTCATGATTTTTGGAATATGACATACCTACGAACTACTAGGGAAATAATGGTAAGCTAAGGATATGAGAAATCCCAAAGCAAAATTCCCTTGAGATTAGAAAGCAATTCGTTGCTGAATCTCACAAGTAAAAGGGGTTACTTGGATTTTCCCAAATGACTGCAAAGCCATAGTGGAAAAGGGGTGAATTACAAAAGCACAATTTGTCAAGTATTGGAGGAATTCAAATGAATTTGATTCATGTGTGCTTAATGTCTAGTGGATTTAAAACTAGTAAAAGTACTAGTATCTCAAAGTAAATCTCATAGTTTGATATTTGATCAAAGGATTTTGAAATTGTTCAAAATAGTGAGTGGATATGCAATTTGCATGAAATTGAGTGGGAGCTATGAAAGTCTTCCTAAAACAATATGTGATTGACATATTTTTGAGTGGGATCAATATAAGTCTCAAATTCAAATATGTAGGAACATAGTTTGAGTAAGAGTAGTGACTCAGACCCAAATATGGTAGGAACATATTTTGAGTGGGAGCTTATAGAGTAATTCTTAAGTGTGTTAAGAATAAAAGCGTGAGTACCAATAAAATAATGATTTATGAGGTGTAGAAGTTGATAATAGATGTATTATTCCTTAGGGGATTCTGAAAAGGGTTTCAGAATAGAAGTTAATTAAGGAACTAGTCCTTAATAACTCAAGTTAGGAATAGTATTAAGTTTAACATCAATGGTTGAAAGAAAGAAAAGGATGATCATCATCCACTATGTTGAGACATAGATTCTATCTTAGAAAACCATGATGATAAATTAACATAATATGTAATCCAATAAGGAACGTTTGAAAGTGATTAAGTTCAAATCACAGAACGTTGAGCTAAGTTTGTCCGTAGAGTCTAATAGAGAACTATAGACATGTTTTCCAAATCCATAAAGGATGACATATCTTAAAGCATAAAGGGTTATGTTATAAGGGAATATGTTGGAAACTCCTGTAAATACCGATTAGAGTCAAGTAGGAAGCGAAGTGAACAAAACATCGAAAGTTGCACAGAGTGCACTAGTGTTTCGATGAATACATTTATAATAATAGATAAGGGTACCATCTAAAGTGTTATATAATGTTATGGCGGGGCTAGTTCGCTTTTAACATAGAATGATGTGTCCCAGGGCACAGTGCCCATGAGAAAGCCCTCGAGGTTGATCTAAAGTCACTATAGGCTCCTGGAATTAGGCCTCGTTCTGCTGCCATAGCGACGATGCATACACACAGATGTTATCATGTGATGATAAAGTATTAATGTCAATCAAGGTGACATTAGTAAGTTGCAAAGGATTTGGGACTGTAAAGTATAGACCCAAGACTCGGCCTCTTCCATGAGCAAGCATATTCAGGGTACCGGTTATGGTGCCAATGATTAAGAACAAATGCAACTAGTGTATTTGTACTCTAGTGCAAGTGGGAGACTATTGGAAATATGCCCTAGAGACAAATAGTAGTAAGGACTATTATCATATTTCATATAGTTTATGATTAAGTTTTATATCATGCTATAACTATATTGAGTGGAAACATCAATACACATGTGATATATAAAAAACCAGGGATTCCCAGTGAAACTCTAGTCACTGGTTCATTTGTCAACAGATGATCAAGTTTCCTAATCATGTGACACTTATGCTAGTTGGAAATGGAGTCAACTCATTCTGAGAATGAGATGATGAACCAATACCCAACTAAACATCATGACCCAATCATGTCACGAAGTTCAAGTTACGATGATTAGAAATGGATCCTCATAGACTATTCCTTAGACCGTGAGGCTATATCCATCAGTGTCTCCCGAGAGTGCTTAGATAGCATCAAGCGCAACTTGGTAATATAGTGGTTATAAAGGTGTGTTCAAAAGCTTGGAGGAAACCACAGAGGCAATATATGTCAAGAGTGAGATTTGTCCGTCCATGTGACGGGAAGATACTCAAGGGCCCACTCGGAGAGGTTATATCCAATAGCTATGCAACGTGTGATTTGATCACAGGGATATCACTTGTCAGAACGAGTCAAGTAACATTGTTCAGTAACGAGATTGAACATGACATGGTGATGTCATTAATCAGATCTCAGGCAATGCAAGTATCAAGAGACAAAGGAATAAGACATGACTGTCCCGGTTCAAACGACGAAAGATCTTCGTGGAACGCACAGGGGTCACATGGCCATCTAGGTCCCTCTGTCGATCATTGGTGCGGGAGTATCCTGACCATGTATGGAGTGTTCCCGAACCGCGGGGTATCACTCTTAAGGGCTTGATGATGCTTAGAGAGTGTTTATAGGATCGGAAGAATCACCTAACAATAGTAGAGAGAAAACCGGAAGGGTTTCGGTAAGTCCGGAGGATGTTCGGAGTGGAGGTGGAAGTGTTCCATAGCCACGGAGGTTGAATAATATGTGAATGAATGTTAAATATTGATTTAGTCATTTATTAATAATTATTTAATAAAGAGGAAATCAATTTAAAAGGTCAAAAGGCTTAATGGGCCAATTCCCGGAGGGGAGAGGGCCCATTAGAGAAAGGAGAGAGGGAGAAGGGCAAGGGGGTGGCCGGCTGGGCCAAGCCCCCCGCAAGGGGCCCACTAGGGCTGGCCAGCGGCCTCCCCGCCCCCTCTCTCCTTTAGTCCCACCCCGGGACTTTGAGAGAGGTAGTACCTCCCCTCCCCCTATATATAGTGGGGGTATTTGGCCAGATAAATACACCCAATAATCAATAAAGGTCTTCTCACTTTCGGGAGGACCTCCAAGTGATATTCTCTCTCTCTCTCTCTCTCTCTCTCTCTCTCTCTCTCTCTCTCTCTCTCTCTCTCTCTCTCTCTCTCTCTCTCTCTCTCTCTCTCGTTACCGTGGTCCCAAGTTCAGACTGCGCGAACGAGAGACATCTTCACCGCAGAGCACCGTCGCGCTGCAGGATCCGATCCAGGAGCTCTACTTCCGCAACTGCTGCTAGATCGGGGAAGCGGGTCATCGCCAGGCACCGGACGTGTGTAACTCATCGCGAGGTGTCGCACTTGAGGCACTCAACTCGGTGGAGCCAAAGAAGCACAAGGACTTCATCATGACCTTGAGGTCGGCTTCGGCTCATCTACATCAACCTTGCTCTCCTGAGCGTTGACAACGCTTTTCGGTCTTCAAGGGTAAGTTTGCGAAAAGCCCCTCCCGTTACTGTATTACTAATAGATAGGTCCTGGCAGCATCAGGGGTTCAGGGGCGTAGGGTAAAATTTATTGTTTTCATGTGCGGAACCCCTACAGTTGTCTCCTAGTAGTGGAGCCCCTATTGAAATCTCCATAAACATTATCAAGGATATGGCCATCTTTGATGAGCTTGGCGAGACAGTATGCTTGATGGTGAGCTTGGGTCTCAAGATGAGATTCTTGAGCAACCACTTGGTCATCTCCACGGTTTGAGTCCCCGCCTTGACCATATGCACGAACTTAATCACTATCTTCATCAACATCAACCGAGGGAGAGACATCATCATTTGGTGGAGAGACATTAGCTTGGCCTTGGTCATTGTCATCTTGACCTTGAGCGTCATTGACATGAGGATCTTCACTACCTTGGTGGGGTGGAGCTTGATCGGCATGAGGTAGACTTGATCTTGGAGAGTCATGGACATGAAGATCTTGAGAAGATCTTGGAGAACCTTGAGAAGCAATAAGTTGACCTTGAGGTGCAAGATGGTCTTGTGAGAGTGAAGGCTCCGCTTGAGTGGAGCTTGGTCCTTCTCCTTCAGCCATAAGGGGATCCTCAATGGGGTGGAAGAAACCCACACTCATTCTTCTTATGGCTTGGGGAGGAATTTCATCACTTGGATCACGAACACCATCTTGCCGCACAATAGACTAATGATCTTCATCAAACTCGACATTGCTAGACCCTTCCCGTTGCTTTGTTGTAGACTCTATAGGCATGGGATTGATTTGAGTACCCAACAAAGATCCCTTCTTGAGCCCTAGACTCAAACTTCGATAAGCAGACACCTTTCTTGAGAAGAAAACATCTACAACCAAACACCCAGAAGTACTTGACATTTGGCTTGCGACCGGTGAAAAGTTCATATGGAGTCTTGTTCTTCTTCTTGCGTAGGTAGAGGCGATTGGTTGCATGGCAAGCGGTTGAGATGGCTTCGGCCCAAAAGTTATATGGTGACTTGAATTCCGCCAACATGGTCCGGGCCGCATCCATCAAAGTACGGTTCTTCCTTTCGGCAACACCATTTTGTTGAGGGGTGTAAGGAGTTGAGTATTGATGTTTGATCCCCTCATCACTAAGAAACTCATCCAATATGTAGTTCTTGAATTCGGTGCCATTGTCACTTCTAATGGTGAGGATGGTAGTATTGAGTTTCCGTTGCACTTGATTGGCAAAGTTGATGATGGTTTGTTGAGTCTCACTCTTGAACTTAAAGAAGTAGACCCAAGTGTATCTTGAAAAGTCATCAACAATTACCAAACAGTACTTCTTCCCACCAAGGCTATCATGAGAGGGAGGCCCAAAGAGATCCATGTGGAGAAGCTCCAAGCACCATTCGGTGGTGATTTGATTAAGGATCTTGTGAGGCTTCTCATGCATCTTACCTTCTATACAAGCCCTGCATACATGATTTTTGGCCAAGGAAATGTCTTTTAGTCCAAGGACGTGGCCCCCCATGTAGAGACTTTGCAAAGCCTTCATGTTTACATGGGCTAGGTGGCGATGCCACAACCAGCCCGCGTCGGCTTTCGCATAGAGACATATAGCATGTGTAGATGGCTTTCCGGAGAAATCCACTACATATAAGTCATGCTCTACGTATCCAATGAAAGCCACCACGAGATACTTGCTCCACATGAGGACCACCGAGTGCTCATTAAAGAAATATGAAAGACCCATGATAGCAAGAGCATGAACGGAAAGGAGATTGTAACCAAGGGTTTTGATAAGCATGACAGTAACCAAGGATACATCCGGGGTTACTACCACCTTACCAAAACCCAATACCTGAGAGCTTGTTTTATCACTGTAGGAGACCATAGTATTGGAAAAATTTGGCCTAATCTCTGACATGGTAGACTTTCTTCCGGTCATATGGCTTGTAGCTCCACTATCAAGCACCCATTTTGCACCGCCGGAAGCAAAGTCCTACAAGAAAATAAAGCTTTGGTTTTAGGTACCTATTTTGCAATGGGTCCCCTATTGTTAGTCACAAGGGTCTTAGGTACCCAAATGTTCCAATGATAATCATGAGTGTAAGATGTGCCAATGTACTTAGCATAGACATGACCATCAAAAGATTTGCAAAGAATGTAAGAAGGATTGTTCTTCCCAGCAAACTTATCACTTTGCACAAAGGTAGAATCAAGAGAGGATACTTGAGCAAGACTCTTGCTCTTCTTCTTTTTCTTGTTCCTCCTATCGTTCTTCTTTTTGATGGCAACTTTCCCTTTTGCGAGTTGGTATTTCAACATCTTGTTCTCCTCAACAAGATTCTCATGCTTGCAACAAGGGTTAGAAGAACAAGGCAAATATACAATAGGCGTAGCGGAAGACATTGAATGTTCATTGTTCGATTGAGTTTGAAGTCGCTCATGACCCTCAAAGACACTTGAGAATTTACTCTCCACGGCATGATGTTCCTCCTTGAGTTTCTCAAAATCCTTAAGGCATTCATGACCAACACCAAACTCAACCTTTTCATTTTTAAGGACATTCAATGAAGCAATAGCATGATCTCGTTCTTTAACAAGTTGCGTTATGAAGGCATTATGGTCATCAACAAGTTTAGACACACTTTCCTCAAGAGTTATTCTCATGTTATGTTCATCTTCAAGGGATTGAGATAGAGAGGCAATCTCATCGGCGGCCTCTCTCTCATTTTTACCTAGCATGTCAATAACTTCTTCTTTCTCATCTAGCATTTCCCTAGCATGGTCAAGTTGGTTTACAAGTGTTTCAAAGCACATTCTAGTATCATCATCTAGATGCTTCATGGATTCACACATGCTTACCATCTCTTTCTTAACCTCTAAACCTTCTAGATCATGCGAGGGAAGTTCATTTGGGGAAGACTTAGAAGAGGGAGTTACCTCGGTGGCCTTAGCCATGAGATACTTTTGGTTGCGGTTGGTGATGTTCTCATTTGGAGAGTCGAAGAGAGACACTCGTGGGGTAGATGAAGTAGCAATAGCGGTAAACCCCACGATCTCTCCACCTTGACCTTCACTCTCAACATCACCATCATCGCCCGAGAAGTACTCTTCATGGACCACCATCGCCCTTTCCTTGTTAGGAAGGTTCTTGTTGTGGAAGTTCTTGTTCAAGGGGTTAGGAGGTCTTGGCTTGCTCTTGCGAATGAGTCGGCCTCCATTGTCTTCTCTATTCTCGAAGGGGCATTGAGCTACAAAGTGACTCTTGTCGTTGCAATTGTAGCAAGATCTTGCCTTTGGATCCTTCATGGTTGAGTTGAATCTTGGGTTGTCCCTTGACCTTGACTTCATGCTCGGTTTGTTCCAAAATGCCCTTGATGCTAGAGCCAAGTGCTCATTGAAAGCATATTTGATGTCCTCTTGAGACCACTTACTAGAGTTTTCGTCTTCATCAACTTCCACCACTTGAGCTTTCAAGGCAAGGTTCAACTTTTGAGACCCATAAGCACGAGCACGAGCTTACTCCGCATTCTTCATGGCAATGGTCATGGCAATGACTTCACTCAACACATCTTGAGAGGACATGGTGTGGTAGTTGCTTCTCCCCTTGATAGTGTTGAGTTTTTGCTCCTCAAAAGGAAGAAGGGCTTGAACAAACTTCCTCTTGATGAACTTTTCATCCACATAGGTAGCTCCAAGGTCCCTCATGGTACAACAAAGAACCTTGAGACGACGATACATGTCTTTAGGTGACTCATCATCTTGCATTGCAAAGCCATCGAACTCATTGTTGACTTCATCAAACTTGGAGCTTTGGATGCTAGCATTCCCAATATACAACTCGGTGAGTTGATCCCAAGATTCTTTGGCAGTGGAGAATTGGTGAATGTGAGCAAAGTCCTTGGGGGTCAAAGACTTTTGGATCATGCCCAAAGCGGTGGCATTGAGCTTCTTGTCCATGACCTCGGCACGAGTCAACTTCTTTGCATCATATGGGGAAAAGCCTTCTTCAATAATCCTCATCAATTCAATAGAAGAGCTAGAAATGTGAGATTGCATTATATATTGCCAATTGGCGAAGTTGGAAGTATCTAGCATGGGAGGTGCTCCTTGAGGTATGATGTGCGGCATGGGAATAGGTGGGTCCGACGTGTACTTGGGCGGTGGTGGTACCGCCGAGTAATCCTTTTCCCCTTCTCCCTCTTTGGAGTAGTAGTCACCTAGCCCCTCGGTTCTCTCGCTTGGGGGCTTGGTGGTTTGAGCCACAAAGCCTAAGCCTAAGTGTTTTGGGGTAGCCGTAGGAATCACCCCCGGGGCGACCACTTACACGGGAGCGGAAGGGGCTTCGGCGATAAGAGATGCATCATGAGGGGTTTCTAGCATGGGGGTAGGCTTAAGGGATTGCAAAAGGGTCATCATTTCCTCAAACTTGGTCATCATGGATGTCTCCAATCGATTGAAGTCATCCATGGAGGCCAGGTTCTTGGTGGTTGCACCCACACTCCCATCTTCGTCGGCCATTGTCTCTTAGGCGGTTAAGCCTGAAGTAAGAGCTTTGGCTCTGATACCAATTGAAAGGCCTAACTTTGGTCAACTAGAGGGGGGTGAATAGGAGACTACCAATTTTTAATCTTTCCTTGCAATTTTAAGGCTTTGCACAAAGTAAAGTTCACTAGAGATGCAACTAGGTGAATATCCTATATGGTAAACAACACGACAAGTAAACAAGACGGTAATTGCAAGAAGTAAAGGAGTGGAGCGAAAGAACCAGCGAGGGGACACGGAGATGTAATTCCTGTAGTTCACTTCCAAGGAAGCTACATCTACGTTGGAGAGGTGTCGGGGCCACACAAGGTCACCCGAGCACCACAAAGGCCTCACCTTCTTCTTCGGTGAGCACCACCACAAAGGTGGCCTCACAATCCACTAACTGGTGACCTTGAAGGCGCCAACCAAAATCTTTACAACGAGGTTGAGGGGAGACTCCACAACTCAATTGGAGACCCTCAACGACACCACGAAGCTTCACAATGAATGCCCCAGCTCCGAGGATGCCCTACACCGTCTAGGGTTCCAAGAACCCAAGAGTAACGAGATCCACGAAGGATGAGTGGAGGAAATCACGATTCCTTTGGTGGAAGTGTAGATCTAGGTCACCTCTCCTAATTCTCAAAAGATCAAGAGATTTGAGTGGGTAGGGAGAGAGATCTAGGCAAGTCAAGATCTTGTATCAATGGAGGAGAGAGAAAATGAAGAGATAAGATGGGAGGAGGAAGAAGGGGGCCTTAAATAGGCCACCTCCAAATGGGCATTTTCTGCCCAGTCCTGACACCATCGGTACTATCGATGGTGGACCGGTGAGCGAGCCACCAATGCCCCAGCGGAGGCCACGCAATGGTCAAATTGACCAGTCAATAGGCCCATAGAGCTGGCTGGAAATACCATTCCTAGTTCTGGTCCTACTACCGACAAATAGGCAGTGCGAGGCAGAAGGTTATCTGACCCGCATAGCCTGGCGCCATAACTAGGTCTGGAACTAGGCCTGGAACTACAGGTGCAGAAGGTGGCCGGTACTACCGGTCAGGGATGGCGGTACTACCGCTCAGGGAGCCAGGCGTTGGTCAGGCCGGTACAACCGAGCTAAATTCCGGTCCTAATTCCGACAAATATGCAACACTAGACAGAAGTGTTACGGAACCAAAAAAATGGCTCGCTGGAATTAGGACCGGAACTTCGGCCGGAAGTTTCGCTCGAACAAACCTGAAAAACTCCTTGGGCGGTACTACCGCCGCCAGGCCGGTACTACCGGTCAGGGCAGAACCCCCCCCCAAAGCAGCAGGGAACTCTCTCTCACAAGAATACTGGGATGGTTGTGGAAGTGCATATAAGGTATGTGCATGAAACAGTGATTTCCCACAACCTTCCAAGGTAGACCCCCTCTTGATAGTACGGTAGCCTAAAACACAAACGCAAGAGAAAGTGTAAAATAGACGCCACCGTCTTCAAGCTTCTTCTAGAAAAAGGTCCACAAACAAGCACGTCCAAAGATAAGCCCTGCAACTTGGACAAAATGTTAAACCACAAGTGAAGTTGTCATCAGCACCAAAACCATAAGAAGAAAACAATATCCTTTCACTAACTTCTGAGGAGGTTCTACTATGTAGGTACTTAACTGAAGAAAAATATGTCAGGCTCTAGTTACTTTGTTGTTTCACATAAAAGGGCCTACAGTGTCCACAAACATACAATGTTTTGTGTACGAACTTTTTTTTGACAATCAATACCATGTTATATTCAAAGTAGCAAATAGTACATAGTAGAGATACATAAGCTGACTCCATCGATTACAAAATAAAGTCTAAAAGAAACTAGCAAATCTGCGAGGTCTTCAATCTCTTTCTTCTTCCAAGACATAATCTTGCACTTCTCTAAAGGCAGCCAAACGCTGATAAATATCGAACCATAACCTGTAAATACCAATGAAGGTTCTCCCATAATTTTTTGAGCCGCAGTGCCAAGGCTACGTGCACGCGCGCAACCATTAAGGTAATCAATCAACATCGGCAAGAGATCCAACACAAGTATTCCAGGGAAAATCCAACACAAGACGTCGCTGGCGAACCGAGAGTGCGAATCACCATTGTCGAGGACGTAGCAGCCGGGACAAATATTGCGAGGATAATCCTCCTCGCGACAACCATGAGAAAAAGTTCAAAATCGATCCGGTGAAGGAAGATCCGAAAGACTGTACCTATAGAAACTTAATCTTTCAACACCACCATTGACGCCGGGAAAGAGATCTCGTCGTCGAATGATATGCCGAAGATCACTTATTGTAGACGATGGCATCTCCATTAAGAAGATGACAACCAAAACACTAATCTAATCTTGAAAACACTACTTTACTAAAAAATCCACCATAGATCGGGTTCCCCACCTCTTCGATGCCGGCGAGACCGACCGAAAGAGGGGGAACCGATCTATGGAAGAGGCGGAGATGCTGTGGCTAGGTCAGGAGAGGAGGCGGCGGCTGAGAGGAACGTGTTTTGTGTACGAACTTCACTTGTAAAGGCTGCTGTTTCGCTTCCAGTTGGCCAGCATGTGTGGACTAACGGCTGAGATGCGTTGTAGGGTATAGACCGTACGGCCACATTAAGCAGTTAGTGTTCTCTTTTTTAGATGGAACGCCCCCATTCCATTAAATCATAAGGGGCCTGACCCAATCGGTCCAAACGGGTCTGAACCAGTTCGCACAGGCATGAACGTTATTCACGGACCAAATTTAAAACATGAATGCGTCTGGCAACCCAGACGGACCAGCATGTCCGCCTGACAGGACACAGTTCAGACCGTGCATGTGGATAACATTTTACATAGATTAATAGCCGGTCATGCCAAGAACTACATCTAGTTAAACTAAAGTATGACGGCCTTTACTTCTCGTCATCATGCGTCCTGGTCAGGTCAGCTCGTCTACTCCTCGCCGTCCCTGCTGCCAACGTGACCAGAGGGTTCAACCCGTTCGATTGCGTGACACGCTCTCCAAATAGTGTGTTGCAGCTGGCATTGCACGGCGGTGGCGTGGCGATGGTCTCTGCTGTTAGGGTATATTGCGGCTAGACATATTTGGTAGTTCAATATTGTAATCCAATTCTATCTCTATTAGGCTTTTTTCCCCAAGTCTTCTAGTACTATATAAACAGCCTAAGGGATCACGATGTAATCACCTCTTGCAATATCAATACAATCTATACTTCCGCAATCTTTCATGGTATTAGAGCGGGTCGCTTCTCGGCCTAGGGTTTAGCCACCACCTCTTCCGCCGCACCGCCCCCAGGGAGATCCTTCTCCGCCGATGGCCGTGCAATAGTAGATTAGATCTTCTTCACAAAATTTTCTCGCCGGCCACTTGACCAGCGTTTCTTCTTCTTTCGTTGATCATAGATCAGATTGCGTCGTCTACAGCCGCATGTCATCATCATGCGCCTCTACTTCAACCACGGGTCGACACATCTCCAGCAAATCAACATCAACAATCATGCCAAGGAGGCTCTGCACGGCGTCCAAGGTCACACGCTGCGTCGGCTACTCCGCCCTCACATCGTCACCACGCCGGCCTGTCTTCGCTGACATCGACTGGGATGCACGTCCCGGAGTATGCGCCTCGCCATCAACAAAGGGATGCAACTTCATCAACCATGGTCATCATCACCGACAACCATCTGCACCAACATCATCGCCACCACCACCAATCGTGGTCATCGTCAATCCAACAAGTTCTTCTCCACGAGCGACACCGCGCTCATACAGGCGGAAAATACGGGTCTAATCCCCAAAATCGACTACCGCAACAATTCAGTCGCCATCGACAACTACCACCGTCATCTTTATCCACCACGACCTTGCCGCCAGAGTCGTAGTCTAATTTTTATTTGCACAAGTCTGTGCTCAATTTTTCTTCTTGCAGCCACTTCGTCTACTCCGACACGGCGGGCAACTTCTACATCGACCGTTTACGAAAAAATTTCTTTGCTCCTCAATCCGGCTCTAGCATGCATGGCTCATGATGGTCCCTGTCTTCGCACATCCGGTATTGGCAACACCGATGCGTGCCTTTGTCCCCGACACACTCCCGAATCTGGCAAGCTCGGCATTATGGGTCGAGCTACTTCGATTTAAACTACATCTAACTCTACTACTATGGCGAATTCTCCAGGCTCAACAACGACATTGACCACAACACAACAACATCATCGACTTAATCAATGGCGACAACTTCCCCAACGGCACCATCGATCACAACTATAGCGCCCTCACTAACGGCTACATCGACATCGGCAACAAGGGCTACCACCTCACCTTCGGCTTATTCTTCAGTCCGACCATCCGCGTCACTATCGATCCAACCGCCGGGGGTGTTAGGGTATATTATGGCTAGACATATTTGGTAGTTGATGTGCTCGTCGTTCAACGTAGAGCTTCTTGGGAACCCCAAGAGGAAGGTATGATGAGCACAGCAGCAAGTTTTACCTCAGTTATGAAACCAAGGTTTAATTG
The DNA here is from genome assembly GCA_023614405.1 of Avena insularis. Taxonomy (NCBI): domain Eukaryota; kingdom Viridiplantae; phylum Streptophyta; class Magnoliopsida; order Poales; family Poaceae; genus Avena; species Avena insularis. Next base: position 135,338,579 of record CM042692.1, on the reverse strand, counting down.
AACCAGTAGGAGCAAGGAAACACCCCAAAGGTGTTACTAGCTGAGCTTTGGCAGGGCGCACTACCGGTGCTAGTAGCAACGTGGAGACCTGCACAACACAACCACAAAACTTTGTCCCCAACTTGCGATGAGGTTGTCAATCTCACCGTGTTTTGCGGAAAACAAAGGATTAAACGTATCGAATGGAAAGAAGTGAAAGTTTGCAGAAAGTAAACACAAAGCAGTAAACAGTTTATAGATTGTATGTAAAGAAAAGGACCGGGATCCATAGTTCACTAGAGGTGGCTCTCCTTAGATAGATAACATGCTCGGTGAACAAATTACAGCAGGGCAATTGACAAACACCAAAAAAGCAATACATGCATATACTAATCATCTTGACTCCTTTGAGACTTGATTGGGCATTACAACATAATACATAGACCACCATCCAACTGCATCTATGACTAATAATCCACCTTCAGGTTATCATCCGAACCCCCTCCAGTATTAAGTTGCAAGCAACATATTATTGCTTTACGAACTGCGTGTAAAGTAAACAATACGATTGTTCTATGAACAAAGGATTGTTGTTTGCTCCCTAGTAGCAACATCACATCTAGTACCTTAGAGATTTCTGTCACTTCCCCAGATTACCAGAGGCATGAACCCACTATCGAGCATAAATACTAACTCTTGGAGTTGCTAGCATCTACTTGGCCAAGATAGCTACTAACAACAGAAAGCATGCAAGATCATAAATAACAAAGACATGATAGAATCAATAATCAATCTGAAATAGCATCTCAATATCCATCGGATCCCCGCAAACACAACATGTATGAATTACAAATAGATGATCTTGATCATGAACGGAGCTCACAGGATCTAAACATGAAAGAACAAAGGAGGAGAACCAGCCATCTAGCTACTACATGGATCCGTAATCCAAGGATGAACTACTCACGCATCACACCGGAGGCTTGCATGGTGATGAAGAAGGCCTCCAGGGTGAATTCCCCTCTCCGGCAGGGTGCCGGGAAGAGCTTCAGATCCCCCGATCTAGGGATGGAGATGATGGCGGCTATAGACTCTTTCGTGGATTTTTGATTGGGCCCTTAGGGTTTTCGTCCCGAGGGCAATATATAGGCGGAAGGAGAGGCCGAGGGGGTGTCGGGAGCGGCCACACCACCTCGGCGCCACGGGCCAGCCTGTGACCGGTGGTGGTGGATCCTGGCCCTTCTCCGCCTCGTGATTCGCACTTGATCACTTCCGAAAAAATAGGCACTTTGGCTTTTGTCCCGTCCAATTCCGAGAATATTCATTTTCTGACTTTCCTGGAACCAAAAACAGCAAAAAATAGGCAGCTGGCACTGTGGCTCTTGTTAATAGGTTAGTCCAAGAAATCATATGAAAAGTGCTCCAAAGTTGGAACAAAACACAAGAAAGTGGATAAAACCAAGCATGGAACATCAAAAATTATAGATACATTTGCAATGTATCAACATCCCCAAGCTTAACTCCTGCTCGTCCTCGAGTAGGTAAGTGATAAAAAGAAAGAATAATTTTTGAGGTGACATGCACCATCAAAGACTTTGATCAAAGTATTTGCAAAACATTCAAAACTGGGATCATAGTACTTCAATCATACCAAGGAGGAAGCCACTTGGGAGCGCGAAGATTACATTAGGACAGAGTTCCCAGATCTCTTAAGTTACTAGTTTTCTTTGTAAATCTCGGGACGAGATTTTGTTTAAGGGGGGAAGGTTTGTAACATCCCAAAACTTTAATCCAATCTTATCAAGATCCAAATCCTCAAATTTAGGGTTAACAAAAACTTTTCCAAATTAAAAATGAAAGCATTCATGTGTATGTGCATTTAATTTAGGAATTGATTTGAATTGCCATGGTTCTGTGATTCTTTGCTTGTAAAATGTTTTTTAGGTGATTTAAACATCATCTAGATCATTCCCCAACTTTTCCCAAAGAAAAATAACTCAAAATGAATATTTGAAGTGAATGGTCATTTTGGCCAAATTAACTCTCATGCCTAATTTGGCTATTCCTAGTTTTCAAAACTTAACAGAAACATGTGTGGATCTTTACACCCCTTGATAGTACACATAATGAGGTACCAAGGCCCACTTTGTGATCTGCAAAAATCTTCCAAATGCTAATTTTAAATGACAGTTTAAAATTGAATCTATTTCATATGGAAAGATCCCACTATTTCAAAAACCACTCAGACAAGCTCAATTTTCAAAAGCCAAGCACCCACAGAGTCTCAAGCTTATGCCTAGCAAACCCACCAAAAATCTTTTCAAAATTCAAAAGTTTATTTCATGCGGCCATTTTATCAAACACTTGGTAGGCATGATTTACACCCTAATCCTAGCTCACTGTTTGGAACAAGGTTTTGCCCCCATTTGATCTTCATTTAATCCCATTGTCCCCCCAGGGTCTAACCATGCCATTAGCACCCATCCCCTACCCCCTATTGGCAAAGCCATGCCATGCCGAGCCACCCCTCGCCGGCCGACCATGCACTCGCCCTAGCAGACCACCTCCCTCTCTCTCGCCATGTCTAGGAGGTAGCCAGCACCTCACCGCCACCCTCTGTCCTCTCCCCAAGACAAGCGCAATAGTGGACCACCGAGGAGAGACCGCGCCCAGTGCCACCATACCATGCCGAGCACGCGCCAGAGCGCCGCACCCGACACGCGTGCATAAGCCGCCACTCGACCGCAGCCCACGCCCACCGCTCCGTCATGACCCAGTGAACACGACGGACACGCCCGTTTGCCGCCCAACGCCTCACAGCCACCGCTCGCCGTGGACACCGCCGCCTCTGCCGCTCAGAGCGCCAGCTGCCCCCGACCGCATACCACCGCCCCTAAGCCCGCATTCACTTCCTGGAGCACCGCCAGGATACTGCCTATCGATTGCCACCCTCAGCCATGCTGCTAGCCGCCCGTAGCCATGTCGCCACCGTCGCCTGCCCATCCCTCTCGGTCTCGCCATCGAGCCTAAAAAAGGAGGGCACCCCCAGCCAGTTGAAGCACACCACTCCACTCCCCTCATCTCACTGACCGTCCCACACCACTAGCCGGAGCCAGGGGAGCAGCAGCTCGCCGGAATTGCACCGGAGCAGGCCGCCTCTAGAGAGAAGGGCGCCGCTGATTGCGACCACCCTAGGAGCTGCCTTGATCGTCCCTGAGCTCGCCGTCGACCACCAGTTCGTTTGCCCGCCTCGCCGTCGTTGCTGGAGCCCTGGTACGCCCCCTATGCACCCCCACCGAGTCGCTAGGGTTCGAGCTCGCCGGCGACCTGTTCGTCGTCGACGATGATCCCAGCCGTAGATCTAGTTCTAATCTAACGGCCCACATCGCCCCGCACCGCTTCGCGCGTTATGAGCCGCTGACTTGTGGACCCCCTGTCAGTTGAGCCCCACGCAGCGGAGTGACACTGGGCCGGCCCGTTAGAGTTTTTCGCACGACCCAGTTAGTTTGAATTAGGATTTTCCTTTTTAGTTGAAACTTAGTTCTGTCTCTGAGTTTGAAAATTAATCTAGAGAGATTTACAAATCCAAATTGCATGAAATCAATTTTGTCTGAAAGGTATTGAAATTATCCATCCAAGCCCGTTGGATTTAATTCAATTAGAGTTATAGATCTCTCCTAGTAAAAATAACAAAACAGAAGTAATTGCAACTTGCAACATTTTTATAAAATCAACCAAGATAGGTTTTGAGTTGATTCCAACTCTCAAAATTCACATTTCACCATATCTATCTGAATATGTAATTATATTAAGGTTTACATACAGTGACTTTGGACTAGTACCCAAAATAATGCTATATAGGCATTTCTAGTCACTTTAAATCATTAAATAATGAACTTAAACCAAAGCAATATTGATCCAACCCTTAAATCACATTCCCACATGTTAGAATATGTGGTGATGACATATGTTCAAATGATCCCATATTTTAAGTGGTGAATATTAAATCTTAGTTAATTTTTCAATGACTAGAAATTACTTTTCTAAATTAAAAAGAATGAAACTAGTAAATTAAACTTGTGATGCTTATGATGATAATAGATGAGTTATTCTATTGAGAGGTTTTGACATGTGTTGAGAAACACAAATGGTTTATGATGGTGAAAATGTTGAGGCATGAGCCTTAACCCTTTTATAAAACTGATGGTTGGATTCGGATGCGATACCATTCCAAATTTACCGTACAACCACACTACCTGAATTGGGTAAGGCTTAGCTAGAAATTTATATGCATTAGTATTAGTTCCCTCATGGGAGAGGTTTGAGCTGAGGCTACCTCTCAATGTTGTCCACCTATGCAGTGCCCAAGATGACTGATGGTCATGGTTGGGAGGCCATGCTCATAGGAGAGGTGCTTATACTAGGGTGTGTAAAGGGAAAGTTATGTTTGATTATCTGCATACTAAGTATGATGATTCAGGGTTACCCCTGACAGATGTATCGAATATTGTGGTGAAAGTGTACCACCTCTGCAGAGTGTCAAACTATTCGAATAGCCGCGTCTGCGGTTATGGACAGTTGGAATGGCCATACTGTTTTGTTGTCAGATATTTTCAAAATGACTTATGAAATGAATGATGAATCTTGACTTGACCACAACAGGGTTGTGTGTATGACAATAGCTTCCCAACTTAAGTGATTCTAGAACTTTATTTTATCTTTCTTTGCTTCTAAACTCAGCTTAGGTTCCAAACTTAACTGTATAGTTAAACTTAGATTTAGCACTTTAACTTAGAATTGTATTACTTGTTAGTGGTAGTTTGCGAGTACTTAAAGAGTACTCTTGGCTTTTGTCCCTGGCTATTCTCATGGCCAGACTATGAAGGAGACTATCAAGATGATGGTCAACAGGACGGCTATGATAACTAGGACTATTCGCCACAAGATTGCTGTGCCCTGAAGATGGACCCCACCGCTATGCTTATCTTTTATTTCCGCTGTTTGTTGTATTAAGACTAGATCATGAGATCCTTATTTGTGTAAGACCTTATGTATGGTTTGTAATGGATGATGTACTGTGATATCCAATCCGTTATGTCTCGCAAAAATGGTAATCCTGGGATTGCGAGGTATGGCATAACGGGCATCTGGGATTAAAAATCCGGGTGTTGACAAGTTGGTATCAGAGCCATCCTGACCATAGGAGACCCTAGTTAGAATGGACGTTCAAACAAAAACTTAGTTTCAAAACCAAAGTGAGTATTTATGAAAAACTATCTCCTCTCTTATCCTTGTGGATTCATTCTTTCTCAAAAATTCATGTTCCTCAAAATTCTTACACAATTACTTCAAATTTGACACACTTGATCACTTCACTAACTTCCTCATCCTTAATTCTTGTAGATGGAGACTCAGTTCAGCAAGTTTTACCAGTTGGGAAACGGAGTCAGCTGATCTTCGAGAGGGATATGGATTCACTGTCGGAGTTACTGGGACGCCCACATCCGGAGTTTCTTGGAGCTCAACTTCCAGGACCCCCGGGAGGAGACCTAAAGTGGCTAGTCACCATGGATCTTAGAGGAAGCATTGAAGCACCAACTTCTGGGAGAATTCAGTTCTTCGTGAGAGAGAACAACTGGCTAGATGGATTAGCCAGGGCAATGCATGAAGCTCTCACACGTCTATGTGCCCTCAACATCAACAAGATCCAAGGAACCCGTTTTGCCCACTATGCAAGACATGACTTCATGGGAATGCCGATGGAGATGCCCGGTCACCCAGAGTTCAGGCGTCAAGTGGAGAATCTTGACTTCTTGCTGCACGACAGACAGCAGGAACTGGACAATGCCAGAGAGTTAGCCAACCAGAACCGTGCCATTGCCAACCAGAAGGCCCAGACTTTCGCATTGCTTGTCCAGGATCACCAGTCTCTTTGCCGCCAGCGTGCAAAGAAGGATCACACTATCGCCCGTCTTGCAAGAAGGTGGCCGATCTCGAGAAGACCGTCAAGGAGCAAGAAGTTCAGCTTGCAGCAAAGGAAGAAGAAGAGGAGGGTGAAGACATCCAGGGAGACATGGATTCTTACCTCAGCAACGATGATGACTTTCTGGAGGAGGATGCCGTGGACTTCTACACTAATGATGAGGACTCCGACTTTATCGACAATGAGTAGATGCACTAGAGCACTGTCGTAGCATGAGATGTATCGGTCCCACTATATCGTAGCTTGCAGAATGGTTCTTCAAACCATCTGTTTTCCTTTGATTGTTGTGGTGTGTGTTGTATCGTGTGCTTGTTTGCATGAATGAAATGAAGTTAGTTGAAAAACCTCAGTCTAACTCAAAGTTTTAGCTTTGAAATGCAAAACCATGAACCTTAGAATTTCCCTCTTACCCCTATATCCATCACAATCTTCAGATGACTCGTGGAAACCAAGGAGGGAGCAGCTCGTCGCAAGACCCAATGCTGCAGATCTGGTAGAATCTCATCGCCGACCGTGAAGCAAGCAGGGCAGAACGCCAAGCCAACTTAGCAACACTTCAGCAGATCGCCCAAATGGCTCTCAACAACCAAGGACATGGGAATCAGGATCATCAAGGATCCAAACTGAAAATTTTTCAGAACACCAATCCCCCAATCTTTAGCCAATCTGAAAACCCATTAGATGTTGATGACTGGTTACAAACCATGGAAAACAACTTAGAAGTTGCAAGAGTGGATGAAAATGAGAAGGTTCTCTTTGCCACCCACTACCTGGCAGGAGATGCAAGATCTTGGTGGAATAGTATCCGCAATATGAACCATGGTCAAGTGATGACATGGGAAGCATTCAAAGTCAAGTTCAGCCGCACCCACGTGCCGCAAGGTCTAGTCAACAGAATGAGAGATGAGTTCCGCGAATTGAAGCAAGGAAGAATGACTGTGGTGGAATACCGTGATAGATTCTTGTCACTTGCCAGATATGCACCTGATGAGATCAACACGGAGGCCAACAAGAAGGAGAGATTCCTGAACGGACTGCATGATGAAATGCAGATTGTCCTCGTCAACATCCGTTTCGAGGATCTCGAAGAGCTAGTCGACTCTGGCATTCAGATGGAAAGGAAGATTAACCAGGCCAACGACAACCGCAAGCATCATATGATGCAGCAATCAGGATCTAGCAGTCACCAGAAGTACCATCCCAACCCCTCATCGGGATATGCACCAAGGAACAACCGACCCCCAACGTCTTGCCCAAGCTACCCCAACCGTGGCGGAGGCAATGTGAAGTCCGGAGGAAACAATCACAACTCTAGCAATGCCAACAATTTCAACCGTGCACCTCCTAAGAACCACAATAACAACAACAACACTGCACCCAGAACTGGCAGCAATGCTGTGCCTGTCGCAGTCAAGGACAAGTCCCAGATCACTTGTTTCGAGTGTGGAGTGAAGGGTCACTACTCCAATGAGTGTCCCAAGAAGACTACAACCAATGCCAATGTGAATGCCCCAGCTCAGCAGCAGCGTCGTGTTCAACCAGGAAAAAGATTTGCCCCAGGGAACCCTCACAACCGCAACGGCCGTCTCTTCCACATGAACACAGAGGAAGCCCAGGAAGCGCCAGATGTAGTGCTGGGTATGTTTTCTGTCAACTCAGTTTTAGCAAGAGTATTGTTTGATTCTGAAGCATCACATTCATTTGTCACCGAAGAATTTTCATGCACTAGTAAGATTCACCCAACCAATCTGAAGCATGTCATGATAGTGCAAATACCCGGCTCAACAACCAAAGCTAGAAAAATTTGCAAAGTTGTGCCTATTAGAATACATGGGATAGATTTTTATGCCAACCTAATTGTACTCGGAACCAAAGGTTTGGAAGTAGTACTAGGTATGGACTGTATGTCAAGGCATAAGGGACTGATAGACTGTGCTAAGAAAGCCATCACCATGACCAATAGTTCTAGAGTAACAGTAGAGCACATATCTGAAACCTTACCCCGTCAATTAAAGTGCAACAAGAGTGTAGCCCTGCCCACCATTGACCAAGTCAGAGTAGTCTGTGAATAGCCCGACGTATTCCTAGATGAATTGCCAGGTATGCCCCGGGATAGGGATATTGAGTTCATTATCGAACTAATCCCCGGAACCGGACCCATAGCCCAGAGACCCTATAGCATGAACCCCTCAGAGTAAGTAGAACTGAAGAAGCAGTTGGATGCTATGTTAGCCAAAGGCTTGATTCAACCAAGCGGATCGCCATGGAGATCACCAGTGTTATTCATCGACAAGATGGAGGCAACCGTCTGTGCACAAATTACAGAAAGTTGAATGACGTCACTATCAAGAACAAGTACCCCTTGCCAAAGATAGAGGATCTATTTGATCAGTTGACTGGAGCTCAGGTATTCTCAAAGATTGATCTTAGGACTAGTTATCACCAACTTAAGATTCGTGCAACGGATATTCCAAAGACCGACTTTACTACTCGCTATGGTTTATACGAGTATACGGTTATGTCTTTTGGGTTAACCAATGCCCCTGCTTATTTCATGAGTCTCATGAATAAGATTTTTATGAATTTCCTAGATAAGTTTGTAGTTGTGTTTATCAACGACATTCTTATCTACTCCAAGTCAGAAGAAGAACATGAGCAACATCTAAGAATCATCCTAAAAACCCTGAGAGAGCATCAGTTATATGCCAAGTTCAACAAGTGTGAGTTTTGGCTGAAAGAAGTAGGATTCCTAGGACATATTGTGCCTGCCAAAGGAGTCTCGGTTGATCCTGCCAAGATCAAAGATGTCGAAGAATGGGAAGCCCCAACCACTCAACCCCAAGTCCGTGCATTTCTCGGATTAGCGGGATATTACCGCAAGTTCGTAGAAGGATTCTCGAGCATAGCCCGACCGATGACCCAATTGTTGAAGAAGGACAAGAAGTTTGAATGGACAGACAAATGTGAAGCCAGTTTTCAGGAGATGAAGAAGAGATTGATATCAGCCCCAATATTAATCATGCCAGATATCAAGAAGCCATTTGATGTGTATTGTGATGCATCCAAGATTGGTCTAGGATGTGTACTGATGCAAGAAGGCAAAGTCATCGCTTATCTGTCTCGACAACTGAAGCAGCATGAGCAGAACTATCCGATCCATGATCTTGAGCTAGCACCTGTGGTTCTAGCATTGAAGACATGGCGTCATTATCTGATGGGTAATCGCTGTGAGATTTACTCAGATCACAAGAGCTTGAAGTATATTTTCACTCAGAAGGAGCTTAATATGAGGCAAAGGAGATGGATAGAGTTAATCAAGGATTATGACCTTGACATTCACTATCACCCCGGCAAAGCCAATGTGGTAGCGGATGCTCTTAGCAGATTGCCGTGTAGGCTAAACACCATGATCAAGGAGAAGCAGCCAAGTTTGTATGAAGAGTTGGTGCAATTCAGAACTGAATTAGTTAGCAAAGGATTCTTAGATAGCATTGAACTTCAACCCACTTTGATTAGCCAAATCAAGGAAGCCCAGAAAGGGAATGAAAGTATCGACGGAATCAAACGTCGTATTCGTACAGGAAAGGTACCTGGATTCACCGAAGACAAAGAAGGAGTGATGTGGTACAAAGGACGTATCTGTGTGCCCGTAGATTCGGAGCTGAAGCAGGTTATCATGAAGGAAGCTCATGATACTCTTTATTCTATCCACCCTAGAGGAACGAAGATGTATCAGGATTTGAAAGAGCAATTTTGGTGGCACAAGATGAAGAGAGAAATCGGAAGCTACATCGCCAAATGTGACATCTGTCAAAGAGTCAAAGCAGAGCATCAGAGACCTGCGGGACTGTTGCAACCATTGCAGATTCCAGAATGGAAATAGGATTACGTCGGAATGGACTTTATCACCGGTTTACCTACTTCTAGTATGGGAAATGACTCAATCTGGGTCATAGTTAATAGACTGTCCAAGGTAGCCCACTTTATACCTGTCAAGACTACCTACCAGAGTGCGAAGCTAGCAGAGCTATACATCGCTAGAATTGTTAGCCTGCATGGAACGCCCAAGACCATCATATCAGATCGAGGAACTCAGTTTACCTCAAGATTTTGGCAGAAAGTCCAGGAAGGATTGGGCACCAAGTTGAACTTCAGCACCGCGTATCACCCGCAAACAGATGGACAGACTGAGAGAGTCAACCAGATCCTAGAGGATATGCTTAGAGCTTGTGTGTTGGAATATGGATCAAAATGGGAAGACTGCCTGCCCTTCGCAGAATTCTCATATAACAACAGTTATCAAGCTAGTTTGCAGATGGCACCATTTGAATTTCTATATGGAAGAAAGTGTCGTACCCCTTTGAATTGGTCGCAAGTAGGAGACAGTCAGATCTTTAGACCCGACATTCTCCAAGAAGCTGAAGAGAAAGTTCACAAAGTCCGTGAGCACCTCAAGACCGCCCAATCCAGACAAAAGAGTTATGCTGACAAGAGAAGGAGAGACCTGACTTTCAATGTCGGAGATTTTATGTATCTCAAAGTTTCACCATTGAAGGGAACCCAACGCTTTAGTCTGAAAGGAAAGTTAGCCCCCAGATATATCGGGCCATTCAAGATTCTGAACCGTCGAGGAGAAGTATCGTATCAACTGGAACTACCTGAAGAGATGTCAGCCATCCACAATGTGTTCCATATCTCGTTACTTCACAAATGCTTGGAAGTGCCTGAGAAGACTGAAGTTTTCAAGAACATCGATCACTGAGCTGTTGAGATCAGCAATGACCTGACCTGTAGAGAAGTACCCATCCATATCTTAGAAGAAGCCTACAGAACCACTAGGACCAGGAGTATCAAGTTTCTCAAGATTCAGTGGAGCAACCATACCGAGGAGGAGGCCACTTGGGAGCGCGAAGATTACATTAGGACAGAGTTCCCAGATCTCTTAAGTTCCTAGTTTTCTTTGTAAATCTCGGGACGAGATTTTGTTTAAGGGGGGAAGGTTTGTAACATCCCAAAACTTCAATCCAATCTTATCAAGATCCAAATCCTCAAATTTAGGGTTAACAAAAACTTTTCCAAATTAAAAATGAAAGCATTCATGTGTATGTGCATTTAATTTAGGAATTGATTTGAATTTCCATGGTTCTGTGATTCTTTGCTTGTAAAATGTTTCTTAGGTGATTTAAACAGCATCTAGATCATTCCCAAACTTTTCCCAAAGAAAAATAACTCAAACTGAATATTTGAAGTGAATGGTCATTTTGGCCAAATTAACTCTCATGCCTACTTTGGCTATTCCTAGTTTTCAGAACTTAACAGAAACATGTGTGGATCTTTACACCCCTTGATAGTACACATAATGAGGTACCAAGGCCCACTTTGTGATCTGCAAAAATCTTCCAAATGCTAATTTCAAATGACAGTTTAAAATTGAATCTATTTCATATGGGAAGATCCCACTATTTCAAAAACCACTCAAACAAGCTCAATTTTCAAAACCCAAGCACCCACAGAGTCTCAAGCTTATGCCTAGCAAACCCACCAAAAATCTTTGCAAAATTCAAAAGTTTATTTCATGCGGCCATTTCATCAAACACTTGGCAGGCATAATTTACACCCTAATCCTAGCTCACTGTTTTGAATAGGGTTTTGCCCCCATTTGATCTTAATTTAATCCCCTTGTCCCCCCAGGGTCTAACCATGCCATTAGCACCCATCCCCTACCCTCCTATTGGCAAAGCCATGCAATGCCGAGCCACCCCTCGTTGGCCGACCATGCACTCGCCCCAGCAGACCACCTCCCTCTCTCTCGCCATGCCTAGGAGGTAGCCAACACCTCACCGCCACCCTCTGTCCCCTCCCCAAGCCAAGCGCAGCAGTGGACCACCGAGGAGAGCCCGCGCCTAGTGCCACCGCACCATGCCGAGCACGCGCCAGAGCACCACACCCGGCACGCGTGCACAAGCCGCCGCTCGACCGCAGCCCGCACCCATCACTCCGCCACGACCCAGGGAACACGACAGACACGCCCGTTCGCCGCCCAACGCCTCACAACCACCGCTCGCCGTGGACACCGCCACCTCTGCCGCTCAGAGCGCCAGCTGCCCCCAACCGCATACCACCGCCCCTAAGCCCGCATTCACTTCCTAGAGCACCACCAGAAGACCACCTGTCGATCGCCACCCTCAGCCATGCCGCTAGCCGCCCGTAGCCATGTCGCCACCGTCGCCTGCCCATCCCTCTCGGTCTCGCCGTCGAGCCTAAAAAGGAGGGCACCCCCAGCCAGTTGAAGCACACCACTCCACTCCCCTCATCTCACTGACCGTTCCACACCACTAGCCAGAGCCAGGGGAGCAGCAGCTCGCTGGAATTGCACCGGAGCAGGCCGCCTCTAGAGGAGAAGGGCGCCGCTGATTGCGACCACCCCAGGAGCTGCCTCGACCGTCCCTGAGCTCGCCGTCGACCACCAGTTTGCCATTGCCGCCGCTGCTGCAGAGCCCTGGTACGCCCCCTATGCACCCCCACCGAGCCGCTAGGGTTTGAGCTCGCTGGCGACCTGTTCGTCGTCGACGACGATCCCCAGCCATAGATCCCAGTTCTAATCTCACAGCCCACATCGCCCCGTACCGCTTCGCGCGTTATGAGTCGCTGACTTGTGGACCCCCCTGGCAGTTGAGCCCCGCGCCGTGGAGTGACACTGGGCCGGCCCGTTAGAGTTTCCCGCGCGACCCAGTTAGTTTGAATTAGGATTTTCCTTTTTAGTTTAAACTTAGTTCTGTCTCTGAGTTTGAAAATCAATTCAGAGAGATTTACAAATCCAAATTGCATGAAACCAATTTTGTCTGAAAGGTATTGAAATTATCCATCCAAGCCCGTTGGATTTAATTCAATTAGAGTTATAGATCTCTCCTAGTAAAAATAACAAAACAGAAGCAATTGCAACTTACAACATATTTATAAAATCAACCAAGATAGGTTTTGAGTTGATTCCAACTCTCAAAATTCACATTTCACCATATCTATCTGAATATGTAATTATATTAAGGTTTACATATAGTGACTTTGGACTAGTACCCAAAATAATGCTATATAGGCATTTCTAGTCACTTTAAATCATTAAATAATGAACTTAAACCAAAGAAATATTGATCCAACCCTTAAATCACATTCCCACATGTTAGAATATGTGATGATGACATGTGTCCACATGATCCCATATTTTAAGTGGTGAATATTAAATCTTAGTTAATTTTTCAATGAGTAGAAATTACTTTTCTAAATTAAAAAGAATGAAACTAGTAAATTAAACTTGTGATGATTGTGATGATAATAGATCATCCAATGAGTGTTTTAGAATGCTAATTAGACTAGTTAAGTATTGTTTGGTGATTGTGTACTCCGTATGTATTTATAGACGATAGTACCGACCAAGTCTACAAGGAGGAGTTCTACCAAGAAGAAGAAGAAAACTTCAACCACTGCACCAACCAAGGCAAGCCACCATTAACAATGCAAGCTAACACTTGCAAGTTTAATGCTAAGCAATCTAGGATCAAACTAGATGGTTTAGCAAAGATGCTTTAGGCATGCTTTGATCACACTCCTTTGACTATTAGTTACCCCAAGTCTTATTTACATGTTTTACCTCCCTTAGTTTACACAAAGTTCTTTACTTATTTTGAAGGTAGCATAAAGAGTATTAAACTTGACCTATTTATAACCCCTTTAGATGTCATTCTATGGCATGATATTGAACCCATCTTATACACCTTAGTGAACACTCTTAACTTAGTAGTTTAGAGTAGATCAAAAACTTGAGTCACTTTAGATGGGGACACTTGGTGAAAATGAATTATGAAAACCTTGTAATGATGAGTTATTCTATTGAGAGGTTTTGACATGTGTTGAGAAAAGCAAATGGTTTATGATGGTGAAAATGTTGAGGCATGAGCCTTAACCCTTTTATAAAACTGATGGTTGGATTCAAATGCGATACCATTCCAAATTTACTGTACAACCACACTACCTGAATTGGGTAAGGCTTAGCCAGAAATTTATATGCATTAGTATTAGGTCCCTCACGGGAGAGGTTTGAGCTGAGGCTACCTCTCAATGTTGTCCACCTATGTAGTGCCCAAGATGACTGATGGTCATGGTTGGGAGGCCATGCTCATAGGAGAGGTGCTTATACTAGGGTGTGTAAAGGGAAAGTTATGTTTGATTATCTGCATACTAAGTATGATGATTCAGGGTTACCCCTGACAGATGTATCGAATCTTGTGGTAAAAGTGTACCACCTCTGCAGAGTGTCAAACTATTCGAATAGCCGCGTCCGCGGTTATGGACAGTTAGAATGGCCATACTGTTTTGTTGCTAGATATTTTCAAAATGACTTATGAAATGAATGATGAATCTTGACTTGACCACAACAGGGTTGTGTGTATGACAATAGCTTCCCAACTTAAGTGATTATAGAACTTTATTTTATCTTTCTTTGCTTCTGAACTCAGCTTAGGTTCCAAACTTAACTATATAGTTAAACTTAGATTTAGCACTTTAACTTAGAATTGTATTACCTGTTAGTGGTAGTTTGTGAGTACTTAAAGAGTACTCATGGCTTTTGTCCCTGGCTATTCTCATGGCCAGACTATGAAGGAGACTATCAAGATGATGGTCAACAGGACGACTATGATAACTAGGACTATCTGCCACAAGATTGCCCTGTGCCCTGAAGATGGACCCCACCGCTACGCTTATCTTTTATTTCCGCTGTTTGTTGTATTAAGACTGGATCATGATATCCTTATTTGTGTAAGACCTTATGTATGGTTTGTAATGGATGATGTACTGTGATATCCAATCCTTTGTCTCGCAAAAATGGTAATCCTGGGATTGCGAGGTATGGCATAACGGGCATCTGGGATTAAAAATACGGGTGTTGACAGCAAGTTGGGGGCAAAGTTCTGTGGTTGTGTTGTGCAGGTCTCTACGTTGCTACTAGCACCGGTAGTGCGCCCTACCAAGGCTTAGCTAGCAACACCTTTGGGGTGTTTCCTTGCTCCTACTGGTTCAATTAAACCTTGGTTTCATAACTGAGGGAAACTTACTATTGTGATCATCATACCTTCCTCTTGGGGTTCCCCAACGAGCTCCACATCAACACCGAGCCATCAAGTATTTTTCTGGCGCCGTTGCCAGGGAGTCAAGGACATCTTCACAAGGGGAGTCCCTCATAACCAATCTCTTTACTTTGTTATTTTTGTTTTGCTTAGTTTCTTTTTGTTTTGTTTGCTTGTTTTGTTATCAAAAACACAAAAAAATAGTTTTACAAGTTTGCTTTCTTTATCAAAATACAAAAAAATGACTACTCTTGAAAACACTAAATTGTGTGACTTCACTAGAACTAACAACGCTGATTTTATGAGCACACCTATTGCTCCACATGTTCCTAAAGCTACTTTCTTTGAGCTAAAACCTGCTTTACTCAATCTTGTTATGAGAGAACAATTTTTTGGTATTGGTAATGAAGATGCTGCTGCCCATCTAAATAACTTTGTTGAACTTTGTGAGATGCAAAAGCATAGGGATATAGATGGTGATATTATTAAGATTAAATTGTTTCCTTTCTCTTTGAGAGGAAAAGCTAAAGAATGGTTGAATTCCTTAACTAGGAATAGTATTGATTCTTGGACTAAGTGCAAAGATGCTTTCATTGGAAAATACTATCCTCCCGCAAAGATCATATCTATGAGAAGTGAAATAATGAAGTTTAAACAATCTGATAATGAACATGTTGCTCAAGCTTGGGAAAGAATGAAATCTTTGGTTAAGAATTGTCCCACTCATGGACTGACTTCTTGGATGATCATCCAAACTTTTTTATGCAGGATTGAACTATTCTTCACGGAACCTATTGGATTCTGCTGCTGTAGGTACCTTTATGACCATTACTTTGGGTGCTGCAACAAAGCTTCTGGATAATATGATGGTTAACTATTCTGAATGGCATAATAAGAGAGCTCCACAAGGTAAGAAGGTAAATTCTGTTGAGGAAACCTCCTCCTTGAGTGATAAGATTGATATTATTATGTCTATGCTTGTGAATGGGAGAGCTCATATTGATCTAAATAATGTTCCTTTAGCTTCTTTGGTTGCTCAAGAAGAGCAAGTTGATGTGAACTTCATAAGAAATAACAATTTTGGCAATAATGCTTATAGGAATAATTTTGGTAACAACAGTTATAAGCCATATCCTCCCAACAATGGTAATGCTTATGGAAATTCCTACAACAATAATAGGAGTGCACCCTCTGAACTTGAAGTTATGGTTAAGGACTTTATTAGTAAACAAACTGCTTTCAACAAAACTATTGAGGAAAAACTCTCTAATGCTGAAAGAAATATAACATCTTTGGATGAAGCTCAATCTCTTTGAATAAAATGGCTACTAAATCTGAAACTATTGATAATCCCTTTGCAGCTACTAATGCTATATAAGTAAGAATTGATGAAAATGTTAGAATATTAGCTGAATTACATGCTAAGTGGGAAAGGGAAGATGAAATTGCTAGAAACATTAGTGTTTCTACTATCACCACCACTAGTGTTGAGGCTAGTAATAGTTCTATTACTTTAGATGATAATTTTGATTTTGATCTTGATGGTTGTAATATCTCTGAAGTTATTAAGTTTCTACAAAAGCTTGCTAAAAGTCCTAATGCTAGTGCTATGAACATGGCCTTTACAAAACACATTACTCATGCTCTCATAAAGATTAAAGAAGAAAAGATGAAACATAAAGCTTCTATTCCTATAAAACAAGAAGATGGTTGGGAACCCATCATTAATATGAAAGTGAATGACTTTGATTTCAAAGCTTTATGTGACCTTGATAGTAGTGTTTCTATTATGCCTAGAAGGATTTATGATATGCTTGATTTGCCTCCACTTGAAGATTATTATTTGAATGTCCCACTTGATGATAATGCTAAAAATAAACTCATGGAGAGTATTAATGATGTTCTTATTATGGTTAACAATGCCTATGTCCCCATTAATTTCTATGTTTTGGATGTTGAATGCAATGCTTGTTGTCCTATTACTTTGGGAAGACCTTTTCTAAGAACTGTTGGTGCCATTATTGATATGAAAGAAGGCACCATTAAATATCAACTCCCACTCAAGAAAGGTATAGAACACTTTCCTAAGAAGAGAGATAAGATTTCTTTTGTTTCTCCTATGAAAACAAAATTTGCTCTTAATGCTTCTTCATTTGAGAATACTTGATTCTCTTTCTTGCTTCTTATGCCTAACTTAAAGGCGTTAAAAAAGTACTTATTGGGAGATAACCCAAAAGTTTTAGATGAGTCTTGGAAGTTATTACTTTAGTAATAACCGCTCCTTATCCTTTTTATTTGCTTTTTGTGCCAAGAGTAACCTCTACTGAGAGAGAAGTAATGATTGGGAAAGTTGTTGTCCCGAAACAGATTTCTGTGCTTCACCGTAAAAATTTGTGTAAAATCTCTGTACCTCCTTTTGAGGCGTGAATTTTTTTGCTTATGCCCCAGGTTGTTATCTAACTTTAGTTAGTTCAGGACTTTTTGATTTGAGCAACAGAAGGTCTTCTAAAAAATTCTTCTTTACCTGCTGGTCTGTTCTGACAGATTTCTACCATTTTCTGCATTGGCTTCTTGTTGGTTCCTTTTTGAGTTCTTTTGGGGAATTGAGCTTTTTGAGGGAAGTGCTACAGTATCTAGTGTTCTAATGGAAGTTTATTTGGTGTTATAACTGAACCTTAAGGCTTATTATCTTGAGTGCACTAATGTTGCTAATAAAGATTGTGTGAAGTTTTGTATGAAAGAAAAATTTCAGGTGTATGGAAGAAATGAGTAATGGGATGAAGGATGGACTAAAGCTCAAGCTTGGGGACGCCACGCGTGTCACCCCAAGAAATATCCAACAAAGTACAAGCGTCAAAGCTTGGGGATGCCCATGGCATCCCCTTCTTCATCAATAAAAATCCTAGGTTTCTTCCAAACGCTTCATTTTTATTGTTTCATGCACAGTTGTGTTGTTCTTGGAGCGTCTTCTTTTTTGTTTTGGTTTTGGTTTTTCGTTTGCTTGTTTTTATTAGTTTACTGAATAAATTGGTTGGACCTCCTATTTCATACATTGGTTTTCAAATAGTTTGGTTTGGTTTGGAAAAGAGTAGGAAAGCTCATGCTTAAGTGGTAAGGAGAGCTTGTTTTTGACTATGGCCTATGCTTTGTCATGCCATGCTTGATATTGTTTTGGCGTTATACTTAGTATTATTTGTTGTAGCATGACTTGTTATAAACAATCGAGATTGCTTAATGTGCCTTCGATGAATCATGCGTTGCTTTAGCATATTAAAGCATAGTATACTGGTATTCTCGTTTGATGCTTTATTTGGGTTGACTTGGCGCATGCTCACACCATGTTATGACTATCTCCAGTCACCATAAGCCTTTATGATCCTTTAGTTTTCAAATTGTATTATCACTTTATGCATTGATCAATGATGTTTTGTCGCTCTGCATGATTATGGCCATTATTGCTCTCTTAGTTTGTCGCTCCCAGTCTTTTGCTAGCCTCCACAACCAAGTATGAGTTCCACTCATGCATCCAACTCCCTAAACCAAGTTATTCCAAAGAGTCCACCATACCTACCTACTAGCTTATGCTATTCCAAGTATATTCATGCTTTTGTTTACCTTCCAAATTAAACTTGTTATGAGAAAACTAGTGATTAAAGCTCTCACGAACTTGATGGCACACTTTACTTTACTTGCCCTTAATAAAATTGAACCATTGTGTCGTCTATGTTGTATATGCTTGCACTTATTTGTTGGGAATTAGCAGAACCATGCTTTCATGGGGAACGCTTTCAACATTGCACTTGGTACTTGTACCTAGTTGATATCATGCTCTTTTGTATATGGATGTTGTCGGCGTGAAATGAAAGGGAAGCTTGTAAGTCCATGGAGTTATGCATATGTGTTAGAGAAATGCCTGGGCCACTGGTCTAATCCATGCTGACATGGTGGAAACCTGCTGCGTAACCATAATGAGCTGTCTATAAAGCATTCTTCTTATAAAAAAGAGTCCTATATTGAGAAAAAAGAGAAAAAGAGAAAAAAAATGATGAGATTATGAAAAAAGAGGAAAGAGAGAAAAAAGCACCATATTCCCATGGTAAATAAGAAGATTGCTGAGATGCTCGTTGTCTGCTTGCCTTGTCATTTTGATATGGGGATTCTTCCGTATCATCGGGCAAGGGGTACCCCGTTGGCGGTTTTCTATGATCCACATGTACTTACGATGACAAGAACTTACCGGTAACTAAACTTGAGTAGCATGAGGAGCAGCCCTCGTATTCAAGGGACATGAGATTTCTAACTTATACTTCGTCAAGCATGTACACCATAGTTTGTTCACTTTAACCTTAATCACTTCAAGATGCTTATGATAGGGGCAATGAGAGCTGAAAGCTATAAGTACCATAACTTTTGGAAGCTCTTTATGAGACTTGAATCTCTACTTCCTTCTTTGAAGGCCTTTCTTCCACCATTATATTGAGTCTCCTCCTTCTACCTTTATGCACCTACTTTGAGAGCATAGTGGACATTCTTAGTTCTATGTGCATTGTCCCAAGACTAGTTGATTGATGCATAACTTGATATTGCTTGTTTTAAACTATTTGTATCTAGTCACTCTGATGAACTTTGAAGGTGTCTTATGCATTTATATTTGCTACTCTATGAGGGACAAGCTAAATACTATTATGCTATGTTTTCTTTATGTGAAACAAACAAACGTCTTGTAAAGCATTGTTATTCATGAATCTTTTGTTTGTGTGTTTTCATGTTGCATCATAGTTTCTTTGTCTTATTGCTAGAACTTTGTCTTTCATGTTATGATTGAAGTACTATGATCCCAGCTTTGAATGTTTTACAAATACTTTGATCAAGTTTATGATGGTGCATGTCACCTCAAAAATTATTCTTTCTTTTTTATCACTTACCTACTCGAGGACGAGTAGGAGTTAAGCTTGGGGATGTTGATACATTGCAAATGTATCTATAATTTTTGATGTTCCATGCTTGGTTTTATCTACTTTCTTGTGTTTTGTCCACAATTTGGAGTAATTT
The DNA here is from genome assembly GCA_023614405.1 of Avena insularis. Taxonomy (NCBI): domain Eukaryota; kingdom Viridiplantae; phylum Streptophyta; class Magnoliopsida; order Poales; family Poaceae; genus Avena; species Avena insularis. Next base: position 135,318,446 of record CM042692.1, on the reverse strand, counting down.
TCATATGATTTCTTGGACTAACCTATTAATAAGAGCCACAGTGCGAGCTGCCTGTTTTCTGCTGTTTTTGGTTCCAGGAAAGTCAGAAAATTAATATTCTCGGAATTGGACGGGACAAAATCCAAAGTGCCTATTTTTCCGGAAGACATATGCTGCCAGAATACAAGACAAAGAAGGGCTGGGGGCCGGCCACACAACCTGGCCGCGCGGCCAGGCCTGGCCCGTGCTAGGGGGTGGTCTGGCTGACCCCAGCACCCCCTCAGCCTCTCCTTCCGCCTATAAGATGCCTCTGATACCAAAACCCTAAGTACTCGATCAAAATTCCACGAAAGAGTCTGTAGCCGCCGTCATCTCCATCCCTAGATCGAGAGGGATCTGAAGCTCTTCCCGACACCCTGCCGGAGAGGGGAATTCACCCTGGAGGCCTTCTTCATCATCATGCAAGCCTCCGGTGTGATGCGTGAGTAGTTCATCTCTGGACTATGGGTCCATGTAGTAGCTAGATGGCTGGTTCTCCTTCTTTTTGCTATCATGTTTAGATCTTGTGAGCTCCGTTCATGATCAAGATCATCTATGTGTAATTCTGCATGTTGTGTTTGCGGGGATCCGATGGATATTGAGATGCTATTTCAGATTGATTATTGATTCTATCATGTCTTTGTTATTTGTGATCTTGCATACTTTCCGTTGTTAGTAGCTATCTTGGACAAGTAGATGCTAGCAACTCCAAAAGTTAGTATTTATGCTCGATAGTGGGTTCATGCCTCTGGTAATCTCGGGAAGTGATAGAAATCTCTAAGGTACTAGATGTGTTGTTGCTACTAGGGAGAAAACAATAATCCTTTGTTCATAGAACAATCGTATTGTTTACATTACACGCAATTCGTAAAGCAATAATCTGTTGCTTGCAACTTAATACTAGAGAGGGTTCGGATGATAACCTGAAGGTGGATTATTAGTCATAGATGCAGTTGGATGGCGGTCTATGTATAATGTTGTAATGCCCAATCAAGTCTCGAAGGAGTCAAGATGATTAGTATATGCATGTATTGCTTTCTTGATGTGTGTCAATTGCCCCGCTGTAATTTGTTCACCCAACATGTTATCTATCTTAAGGAGAGCCACCTCTAGTGAACTATGGACCCCGGTCCTTTCTTTTACATACAATCTATAAACTGTTTACTGCTTTGTGTTTACTTTCTACAAACTATTACTTCCTTCCATTCGATACGTTTAATCCTTTGTTTTCAGCAAAACCAGTAAGATTGACAACCTCATTGCAAGTTGGGGGCAAAGTTCTGTGGTTGTGTTGTGTAGGTCTCCACGTTGCTACTAGCACCGGTAGTGCGCCCTGCCAATGCTCAGCTAGCAACATCTTTGGGGTGTTTCCTTGATCCTACGGGTTCGATTAAATCTTGGTTTCATAACTGAGAGAAACTTACTGTTGTGCTCCTCATACCTTCCTCTTGGGGTTCCCCAACGAGCTCCACATCAACACCGAGCCATCACCTGCGTCGCCTGCTCGGTCACCATGAACGCACGACCACCGGTGTCATGGTGCGCGGTCTTGTAGCACTTGATTATATCCCATTGCTCGTCGGTCCTTGCCTATACGGCTGCCTCGGGCTCATCGCTGAAGTCGTCGTTGTTTTCCTCCTCCACATGCATCGCCACCGGCACGGCAGCCGCTCGAGCCACACATTCCACCTCCGATGCATCAATTGTGTTGATCACGCTGCGGCGTGGTGTAGGTCGCGCACTGTGGTTGAGGCAACATCGCGTGCCACCGTCTCTACCGCCTCCATGACCGCGACAAGGCATAGCTGATGCATAGCGGCTTCATGCGCTACCACCTCCTAGGCATCAGCATGGCAGATCACTCATACCGCGGTTGTGGTGGCATCGCGCCCACTTTTTTTTACCACCTCTCTAGCGCCTATTGGGCCACCTCGCCTTGGCGCTCGAAGCCTTGCACCTCGTAGTGTCAGGCCATATCCGTCGTCTGCACCTCCACGTCGTGGTTGGACTGATCCGAGAAGCAGGCATGCCACATGTCCTTGAGGTGGGAGCATGTGTCTATCTTAAGGCGAGGCGTGGCCGGTGAGCTTGGGTTGGTGACCTCCCCGCAACCACGACCATGATTTTTAGCTCGGGAAACCCTTACCCGAGCGCAGGAGATTTTTGGCTGTGGGCGAGAAACAACCACGATGCGCACGGAAACAGGGGCCAGCTAGGGCGGGAACCTAGCGGCCACGCGAGAATCCAACAAGAAGTTGGCAACGAGACGTCGCCGTTAACTCCGTCGGGTCAACCTTGATAGCGGGCAGGGAGGTCAAAATGCGTCGGCCCTGCTAGGTGCGCCCGGTGACCTAAACGGACCGCGATGCATTTCCTGTCCGCGGACCGATTCATTAGGACCATTTAGGTGCTCTAAATGGGTCGCACCGCTCGAAATGCCCTAAGAGCATCTCTAGCAGATCCCTTGAAATGGTTGAACCCTTAAAATAACTAGGTCGAGAAAAGTGGATAGACCGGACCCCTTATATCGGGTAAACCCATAAAGGTTTTCAAACCTTATATCGGGTAAACCCATAAAAGTTTTCAAAGGACACCTTATTTGGAACCTGAATCTTCAGTTTTGGACAAAAAACATTAAAGGGCGCCTATCATAACTGTCACCGGAAAAAGGAGCACTACCACCAGACTCGCCGAAATCCGACCAGAGAATTCGGAATCCGCGCACATTACTGTCAATTTCACGTTGCCCATCTCAAAACGGACCGATTTCGGGCCAAATCGCCGGAGACTACGACAGCAGGCCAGCGGGAGGGCCAACTATCGAGCGGGGTGGCAGCCATGGGGGACCAGTGTCGGTGACACGCGGGGCCTGGCGGTGCTTGGGAAGGCATGGAGGACACGGGCAAGCGGGGGTGCATGCGAGCCAGGCACGCGCGAGGCCAGCGATGCTCGGGGGAGGCGCAGGGGCAGCGGCGCCGACTAGGGAGCGGCGGCAGCACGCAGCAAGAGCGGCACTAGGTGGCGGCTCGCGCGGCACATCATGCGGAGAAGAAGACCCAGTAAGAAAAAACCCTGCCTTTACGGGTTCGGAAGTCGTTGTTTTACAGTTCTGGTTTACGGGCTCTGTTCTACGCCAGCGACTTTCCGATCCATAAACACGAGTTCGGTGAACTAAACTCCGGGTTTTCAGTTCGTGTTTGGCTCTGTTAGAGATGCTCTAACAGGCCTTTTGCGACCCTTGTATGTGTTGTAAAGGCCAGGTTTTTAAGGGATGGCCACAAGCACTAGAGATACGAGTGGGCCAACATTAGGGTAATCCTCTTTAGTTCAACAAAATGAACTAACTTTTCAAGTGACATCATTATATTTAAAAGGTTAGTTCATTTTTTAAAGCTAAAGAGAGGGTACCCTAATATTGACCTACTTGACGGCCGCCCCGGGGGGGGGGGGGGGGGGTGGATCTCACACTGTCATCATACGCTTTCTAATAGTGAAATAACTTCAGCGGCCGTTTAACATTACTAAGAAAATATCACAATAATAAGCAAAAAAGAGTTCAACATTTAAAGTCGGGAGTCCAAACATATTTAATAAATTCCTACTAGCATTGTCCATATGGCAGCTTGAACTGAACATGCATCTGAACCCTCCAAGTGCCGGCCCAGACAGAATCAGGTTGTGGAGTTGGTTGCAATTACTGCGCGATCTACCAAGACATTTCTGCAAGCACACAAAATTGCGTTGAATAACTCTGCTGGAACAATGGAACATGTAAAAGTTTCTAACTCGACAACATTAAGTTACATTTTTATTGCGTGTCTCTTATGCAGTTTAATAAGATGGGAGTTAACAACAAATAAATGCCAAAAGTAAATGAAACTGCTATATCAGTGATGTGTGATGGTGTTCAAAGGATGATACTATCTACACAAGATCTAAGCAATAGGAAAAGAGCACAGTTTTGTTCTACAGAAGAGAAACACAACAAAATTAATCTGTACTAAGTTTTGTTCCTTCTTACTTGCTAATTACAAGGCCAAAACAAAACCGATTCCAATAGCATGCCACCTATAAACCATGGAATGATGCTCACATAAGGTGGACACTACTCAAGGTATTGCACCAACATAAACCAATGTGGAAATAATAAAAACAAACTTCTGCTGCCCAATTCATAGAAAAGCTGACAAAGTTGTATCTTACAATTTTTATATGACTTGAACAGTACAAGTTAATCTAAAAACAGTGAAGAACAACTGAGCCTTTTGTCCCAAGCAAGTTGGGGTAGGCTAGATATGAAACCCAAACAGAAACTAGAGAAAAAAGCAAGTCAAAGCAGAAACTAGTAGAATCACAAGTAAATAAAGGAACAAAAAGAGTAAATCAAGGTTCGGGCACATGGATTGCTGATTTCTATGCAGCCTTATCAAAAGCCTAAACTCTAGGCACATTCCAGTCCTTGAGGTCCCTTTTAACAGCCTCCTCTCACGTCAACTTTGGTCGTCCTCTACCCCTCTTAGCATTACCGATGCCCCTTAGGATCCCACTATTAACCGGTGCTTCTAGTGGCCTTCGTTGGACATGTCCAAACCACCTTAATCTGTGTTGGGCAAGCTTCTCTTCCATTGGTCCACCCCTACCCTATTGCGTATCACTTCATTCCTAATCTGGTTCTTTCTTGTGTGACCACATATCCACCTTAGCATACGCATCTTTGCGACACTTATTTGTTGATGTGTTGCCTCTTAGTGGGCTGACATTCTGCTCCATAAAGCATGGCAGGTCTGACTGCTGTCCTATAAAACTTGCCTTTTATTTTTTGTGGAACCTTCTTGTCACATAGGACTCCAGATGCTTGCCGCCACTTCATCCACCCTGCCTTGATCCTGTGGCTAACATCCTCATCGATACCACCATTGCTTTGCAACATTGATCCCAAGTATCTGAAGGTGTCTCTATGAGGCACTGCTTGCCCTCCTAGACTAACCGCTTCGTCCTCGCCTCCATCGCCGCTGATGTTGCACCACATATACTCCATCTTTGTCCAATTAAGTCTAAGCCCCTTGGATTCCAAAGTTTGCCTCCACAACTCCAGTTTTCTATTGACACCCACTCCGCTCTCATCTACTAGTACCACATCGTCAGCAAAAATTGTGAACATTATAACAAAAAAATTAGCCAAAGCTGAATCGTTTCAGTATTACTGGAGAAAATCAACAATCATGTTCTCCAGTTTTGGTAACATATGATACCATTGGTGCCTCCATCAGAGGAAAATACTGAACTTTCAAGATAATCAAGTCATGTGAGCCTGACTTTGCATTAACATGCATATGAAGTTTTTGGTAACATATGATACCATTGGTGCCTCCATCAGAGGCAAATACTGAACTTTCAAGATAATCAAGTCATGTGAGCATGACTTTGCATTAACATGCATATGAGAGGCGCACAGAGTAGAAAGGAGGAGTGTATTGTATCTAACCCATAGCCATACGTATATACTCCCTCCGTTCTTAACGCGGAGTTTTGGCTCTCGGGTGCTACACACCCCCCATACTTGGAAAAATAAAAAATAATTAAAAAAAGTTAAAAACATTCAAACTTTTTTTTGAAATCAAAGATGATCAAGTATTGTACTCGTAAAAAAATGTTTGGAAAAGAAATGATTCACGTGGTCTTCAGGGCAAAAAAAAAACAAAAATATGACGAATCAAAGGTGAATAGTAGTACCTGGTCGTGGGGCGTTTTGAGTTTTTTTTTAACCCAGGATACAATAAAAGTAATTTCCTGGGGAATAATTTTATACAAGTACAATACCTGATCATCTTTGATCTCCAAAAAAGATCCGATTTTTTTAACCTTTTTTTAATTATTTTTTTATTTTTCCAAGTATGGGGGTGTGTGGCACATGGGAGCCACGCTGTAATTCTCCTCCGTTCTCTTTTAGTCTACATCCTAAAAAAATCAAACAAACTAGTACTGCATTTATTAGTACTATCTAGATATGTAAACCAACCCAAGACATACTGGAAGTAATGACATCCAATAGAAAGAGCAGGACCGCTCTGTCTTTTGTGTTTTTGTTGACTAAAAGATAGAATGTAGATTAATATGAAACAAGTTTTTGGTCTAGAATGTAGATTAAAAGAGAACGGAGGGAGTATCTAAAAACAAAACAAGAGAACACGCATTACGCGCTAATTGATTAACCAATCAAAAAGATATACAGGTAGCAAAACGGAAAATGCAAATCACCTATTCAAACACATCTTAGAGATCTTGTGTGTTCACATTTTCAGATTCATTATTTTGTTCGTCATCGCAAGTGCCAACTTCCGTGTCTATAAGGGAAAGAAATCCATAAGTTCAAGGGGAAGCTGGATCAACAAGAAAGAAAATTAAACGTGCAAACACAAACAGTTTAATTATTCTTTCAATTAAAGGTAAAGTAGATGAAATTATCTACTGTTACTGGAAATTATATATGTGATGAAAGAGCATTATATCTGCAGAGGATGCTTAATTTACACGGTAAAGTCATTCTAAAAATAGGTAAAACCGTTAGGTCTTTGTATCAACCTTCTCCACCTCATGAACCTCAGCAAGGAGTATTCTGGTCACACGTGCCTTGGCTACATAAGGGATCCATCCACGAATGTATCAACAACAAATCAGCACGGCAAAAGTTCCAGAAGATTAGAAGCTGTCTTACCGAATCGTTAAGTAATTTCCAGTTTTCAGTGGCTGTCTTACGAATCTGAAAGTTTTCCGGGAGAAACCAAAAAAAATATCAATTCATCAACGAAACAGTGGAATCAAATCATTATTGCTGCTGATAGAGGTAAGGAGGCATTGAAGGATCGAACTGACAGCATCTACGGACGGCTTGTCATAGACGCCTTTGAAGTTGTTCATCCAGAAGTGGTCCCTAGCCAACCAAATCACGGTCAAATAAATAAGTGCCGTCCAGAAAAGCAAAAAAAACTGAACAACAATCTGAAAAAACGAAGAGGATCTCATCTCACCTGTAGCGGTACAGAGCGAACAGGGCAACATCTTCATCCTCTGACAATTCCTCTGCGATGTTCATCACCGCCAAGCCACGTGTAACATCGGAAAGGTCATGGGTCTTGGGCTTCTCGGCTCCATTGCTCTTCACCGCCAACCTGCGTGGAACACCGAAAATTAAGGTCATGGGTAACAGAAATCGATTCACCGATTGGATTCTTCTTACTTGTCCTTGGCCTTCTTCCCCTTCCTCGAGGGCTTCCGCTCCTCCGCTCCATCGCTCTTCGCTGCCGACCTGCGTAGGAATCCAAGGTTCTGGATCGATGGCTCGACTCACCAAATCTAGGAGAAGCAAAATTCAGTATGGATTCTTACCTGCTGTCCGTGGCGGCGGCTCCATTGGAAGCGGTCTGCTTGCAAGCCGTCATGTCTGAGCAGCAACAGGTGAGATGGGTGCGATCCGAAGCCAGGAATCGAGCGCCCGAATCGAGGAGGGTACTGGAGTTCCGGAGAAAGGAAACGACGGAGACGAGAGACGAGTTGCAGCTACGGCTAGGTACCGGGCCAAATCCAGCCAAGCCCAACAAAGTATGGCCCGTTTTGACCTTGATTGAATTTGGAAACCCAAGTTTAATGAGGTGAGGTGATGATGCTAAAAAAGGGTTTAATGAGGTGATTCACCGGACTCACGAGCATCTAGGAGCTGGAGAGAGGGATGAGAATCAAATGGGCGTGCTTGGTAGTCCGCCCAATAGCCAACCTTCGTAGGAGCAGAAGTTAGGCCGGTTGGTGCCCGGCCTTCGCGTTATCGTTATGGCCACACGAACTTTAAAATACTTCCTGACAAGGCCTGTCAGGACTGTCGATTCGGACGTTTCTAGTGATCCACCCTTGTCTTGCGCTCTCAAGGTGCAAAAAAGGAGATTCTATGCACGAGCTCGCCCACGCATGGAGATGGCGGGACAACGCGCGTGCCACTACAAAAATGGAAAACTGAGGCGGGAAGAATTCCGTCACCTCTCGCTGAAACTCTTTCTCTATTTCCCCTATCCATTTTCTCTATCGAGATCCATTCCCTAGTCGCTTCTCACTGGTCAGCTCCATCATATTCGATCACCGGCGGCGACAACAAGTGAGAATACTGCCTCCTCTATGACGAGCTTATAGTGCGACCGCCAAAGTCAACATGCCGAGCTGGAATGACGGTGAGACCTTTGACTAGTCCTATCTAGGGATAAGCTCAATTTCCCCAAATTCTTCATCATGATTAGTGCTTGCCATAGATTTGGAGATTTTTTATTTGGCTTCTATTGAACTCATGATGTTGATTCGATTTCTTGTCTATTAGGACCTCACGGACATGGATTATGCTCCTGACTGCACCGAATATCCTATAGGGGTTCGCGTATGAAAACAATAAAATTTTACCCAACGCCCCTGAACCCCTGATGCTGCCAGGACCTATCTATTAGTAATGTAGTAACAGGAGGGGCTTTTCGCGAACTTACCCTTGAAGACCGAAAAACGTTGTCAACGCCCAGGAGAACGTGGTTGATATAGACGAGCTGAACCGACCTCAAGGTCGTGATGAAGAAATTGCGCTCCTGCGGCTCCAACGACTTGAGTGCCTCAAGTGTGACACCTCGCGGGGAGTTACATGCATCTGGTGCCTGACAATGACTCCCGCTTCCCTGATCCAGCAGCAGTTGCGGAAGTAGAGCTCCTGGATCCAAATCCCATAGCGCGACGGCGCTCTACGGTGAAGATGTCTCTCGTTCGTGCAGTTCGAACTTGGGACCATGGTCATGGGAGAGAGAGAGAGAGGTCTCCCCAAAAGTGAGGAAACCTTTATTAAATATTGTGTTGTGTATTTTCTGATCAAAATACCCACTATATATAGGGGAGGGGAGGTACTACCTCCTCAAAGTCCCGGGGTGGGACTAAAGAAGGGGAAGAGGGGGCAGCCGCCGGTCGGCCCTAGTGGGCCCCGTGCGGGAGGGCTTGGCCCAGCCGGCCACCCCCTTGCCTCCTCTCTCCTCTTGCCTTTCCCTCATGGGCCTTTCTCCCTCCGGAATTGGCCCATTAAGCCTTTTGACCATTTAATTGATTTTTCTTTTTATTAAATAATTATGAATAAATGATTAAATCAATATTTAACATTCATTCACATATTATTCAATCTCCGTGGCTATGGAACACCTTCCACATCCACTCCAGACATCCTTCGGACTTACCGAAACCCTTCTGGTTTTCTCTCTTCTCTTCTTCGGTGATTCTACCGATCCTGTAAACACTCTCTAAGCATCATCAAGCCCTTAAGCATGATACCCCACAGTTTAGGAACACTCCAGACATGGTCGGGACACTCCCGGACCAATGATCGACAGAGGGACCTGGATGGCCATGTGGCCCCTATGCATTCCACGAAGATCTTTCGTCATTTGAACCGGGACAGTCGTGTTTTATTCCTTTTGTCTCTCGATACTTGCATTGCCCAAGATCTGATTAATGATATCACCATGTCATGTTCAATCTCGTTACCGAACAATACCACTTGACTCGTTTCGACAAGTGATATCCCTGTGATCAAATCACATGATGCGCAGCTATTGGATATAACTTCTCCGAGTGGGCCCTTGAGTATTTTTCTGTCACACGGATGGACAAATCCCGCTCTTGACATATATTGGCTCTACGGTTCCTCCGAATACCTGAACACACCTTTATTGTCACTGTATTACCAAGTGACGTTTGATGCTATCTAAGCATTCTCGGGAGACAATGATTGATATAGCCTCACGGTCTAAGGAATAGTCTACAAGGTCTATTCTAATCATCATAACTTGAACTTCGTGACATGATGGGGTCACGATGTTTAGGTTGGGGTATTAGTTCATCATCTCATTCTTAGAATGAGTTGACTCCATTTCCAACTGGCATAAATGCCACATGATCAGGAAACCTTGATCATCTGTTGACCAATGAACCAATGTCTAGAGTTTCACCGGGAACCCCTGGTTGTTTATATATCACACGTGTATTGACGTTTCCTTTCAGTACAGTTATAGCATGATATAAAACTTAATCATAAACTTTATGAAATATGATAATAATCCTTATTATTATTTGTCTCTAGGGTATATTTCCAACAGTATCCCACTTGCACTAGAGTACAAATAAACTAGCTGCATTTGTTCTTAATCATTGGCACCATATATCCTGGTACCCTGAACATGTTTGCTCATGGAAGAGGTTGAGTCTTGGGCTTGTACTTTAAAGTCTCAAATCCTTTGTAACTTACTAATGTCACCTTGATTGATATTAATAGTTTATCATCACATGATAACATCTTTGTGTATGCATCGTCACTATGGCAGCAGAACGAGGCTAGATTCCAGGAGCCTACAGTAACTTTAGATCAACCTTGAGGGCTTTCTCATGAGCACTGTGCCCTGGGACACATCATTCTATGTCAAAAGCGAACTAGCCCCGCCATAACATTATACATCACTTTAGATGGTACCCTTATCTATTATTATAAATGTAATCATCAAAACACTAGTGCACCCTGTGCAACTTTCAATGTTTTGTTCACCTTGCTTGCTACTTGACTTTAGTCCAATATATTCCCTTATAACATAACCCTTTATGCTTTAAGATATGTCATCCTTTATGGATTTAGAAAACATGTCTACAGTTCTCTATTAGACACTATGGACAAACTTAGCTCAACGTTCCGTGATTTGAACTTAATCACTTTTCAAACGTTCCTTCTTGGATCATATATTATGTTAAGTCATCAGCATGGTTTTCTAAGATAGAACCTATGTCTCAACATAGTGGATGATGATCATCCTATTCTTTCCTTCAACTATTGATGTTAAACTTAATACTATTCCTAACTTAAGTTATTAAGGACCAGTTCCTTAATCAACTTCTATTCTGAAACTCTTTTCAGAATCCTTTAAGGAATACTACATAATATCATAATATTCTTATTATCAACTTCTACTCCTTATAAATCATTATTTATCGGTACTTGCGTTTTTATTCTTAATGTATCGTATACACGCTTAAGAATCACTCCTTTAAGCTCCCACTCAAAATATGTTCCCAACATATTTGGGTATGATTCACTACTTTTACTCAAACTATGTTCCTACATATTTGAATTTGAGACTTATATTGCTCCCACTAAAAAATATGTCATTCACATATTGTTTTAGGAAGACTTTTATAGCTCCCACTCAATTTCATGCAAATTGCATATCCACTCACTATTTTGAATGACTTCAAAATCATTTGATCAAATATCAAACTTGGAGATTTACTATGAGATACTAGTACTTTACCAGTTTTAAATCTACCAGACTTTCAGCACACTTGAATCAAATTCTTTTGAATTTTTCCAATACTTGACAAATTGTGCTTTTGTCATTCACCCCCTTTTCCACTATGGCTTTGTAGTCATTTGGGAAAATTCATGTAACCCCTTTAGTTGTAAGATTCAGCAACGAATTGCTTTCTAATCTCAAGTGAATTTTGCTTTGGGATTTCTCATATCTTTAGCTTACCATTATTTCCTTAGTAGTTCGTACGTATGTCATATTCCGGTAATCATGACAAATGATTCACAAATGTCTCCATACAAGATATGGGCTACATTTTAAATCCTACTTCATGTAGTGAAAACATTAGTGGGGAAAACACAATGATCACTTACCATTGATTCTTTCCTTTGTGAAGAGTATCATTCAGGAACACTTTCCATTGCGCTTCTCAACACTCTGATGCAGGGTTTTGAATCCTCATCATGTTTTTCACTATCTTCCATTTGATATATAATTGAGAAATATCACTGAACGTGAACTTTCTCGAGAATGCACCAAAATCCAAGCAATACAATTTTTGCTTTCCTTTTGGTTCTATCTATGGCTATTGTATTCATAATTTCCAATGAATACTCTATAAGGAATTATTCGCTATTGTTTTGGTTATATCGAATAACCCCAAAACTTTCACGCTGATCCATACTAGATATGGAGCCGATCTCACGAATCCAGATGGTTCACTGTATGTATTAATTGAGTGTTAACTATTTCTAACTAATGGTCTCTACATCTACACTATAACAATTTATTTAGCGCCATCTATTCACCCACTTGATATCTAATATCATATTGTGATGCTTTGCATTTTTTTGACATTTCAAACACATTGCATTACACAGTTTTTCTTTATGCCATTCTTATAAAGTCGAATTTCATTACTATTGATCAAATCGTAGTAATTAGATTCTTTTTTATCTTTATATCCTTAATTTATGAAATACTTTGATCATATCAAATAGTTTCATACTCATGTTTCCTTTGGTAGACTTCTTTACAAAATTTAAACAATCATATAATGATAATCACCATTTTATTAAACTACAATACATCGAATATGTATTCTCTTTAACAATTCATCAAACACTTTGTATTCATGTAATACACGGTGTTTAAGTTATTTCTGCCGAACTTAGGAATGATTCATATGTGAAAATAATACAAGTGTCTTTCACATATTATCAATATAACTTTGAATTTAAACAATGGTTTCATTCATTAATGAACATATCATTAAGTTGAGTAATTTCAAGGCATTTCAATATTTTACAAATGTTCATGTATTATCAATTAGTTTCAAAACCAGGATAGTTCACACATAATCGAACAAGATATGAACACGAATTGAAATCATTCATAAAAGTGGAAGAACTGTTTGTTACAAACTCATATGAATAACCGTCTCACAAAGTGTGAGACACACTAAAGAAGTTCACAATCTTTCGATTACAATAACTATCCAAAAATATAAACTAAGTGATAAATGTTGAGGGAGAGTATCGTTGGCCATCATCATCATGCTCGCCATCAACACGCAACGTCACCTCATCTCCAGTAAGCACCTCTATGCAGAAGGACCTATTTTTAACAAAACAGAACAAGTATCAAATATACTTAACACTGCAAATGTGTTTGCAAGATTATAACATTTATAAAATTGTATATCAAATATATATCTTTGTCATTAATGACCTCTCCCGCAATGGGTTCAACTTCCATATTCCTGAGATGTGATATGAACATGTGGAAATACTATGTTTCCGCATCGCCTCTCATGATGCAAGTCCTGCCATGTGCTCAGTAGCTTGGTGGCAGCGACCGCAGCACAACGCCATTTGCAAAAGAGCTCGTCATCCAGCTGTCCAGGAAGTATGTTGGCCTCATGTATGCATCAGGCATGCGCTCCAAGTTGTCATCAAGCGAATAGTTCTCCTCCATCTTAATGGAGAGGAAATCTCCCATCAGCTCATGCTCCCATATGCGTGCTTATTCCACGAAATGTGTCCTAAGATGTAGCGTTTGTTGGAGATATGCCCAAGAGGCAATAACAAAATGGTTATTATATCTTTGTATTTACGATGAATGTTTACATACCATGCTATAATTGTATTATTAGGAAACACTAATACTTGTGTGTTTTGTAAACATAAAAGAGTCCCTAGTAAGCCTCTTGTTAAGACTAGCTTGTTGATTAATAGATGATCATGGTTTTCTGATCATGGACATTGGATGTTATTAGTAACAAGATCATATCATTAGGAGAATGATGTGATGGACACACACCCATAGTAAGCATAGCATAAGATCAAGTCATTAAGTTCGTTTTGCTACAAGCTTTCAAATACACAGTAACCTAATCCTTCGACCATGAGATTGTGTTAATCACCATCACCAGATGAGTGCTTTGATGACATCAAACGCCGCTTTGTAACTGGGTGGTTATAAAGGTGGCATTAGGTATTCTAAAAGTATGTGTTGAAGCGCATAGATCCAGACTAGGATTTGTCCATCCATATGACGGATAAATATGCTCAGGGCCCTCTTGGTGGAATGCCATCTAATTAGCTTGCAAGCATGTGACTAGGTCATAAGGGATGACATATCACAAATGAGTAAAGAGTACTTATCAGTAACGAGGTAGAACTAGGTATGGAGATACCGATGATCAAACCTCGGATAAGTAGAGTATCGCATGATAAAGGGAATTGGTTTTGTATGTTAATGGTTCTATTGATCACGAAGTCATCGTTGAGTATGTGGGAGCCATTATGGATCTCCAGATCCCGCCGATGGTTATTGATCGGAGAGGTGTCTCGATCATGTCTGCATATTCACGAACCATAGGGTGACACACTTAAGGTTCGATGCTGTTTTAGGTAGATATGGAATATGCGTTGGAGACCGAATGTTGTTTGGAGTCTCGGATTGGATCCAGGACATCATCAGGAGATCCAGAATTGTCTGAAGAATATGATTCATATAATAGAGATCATTTTCTGGGTTTTAGAAATGTTCCGGAGTATTCATATGGAGGTTCTAGAAGGTTTCGGAGTGTTCCGGAAAGTTCCAGAAGGTTCCATAGGGTTTACTTGAAAACCAAGAAAGAAAGAGGGAAACTTGGGGGGAAGAAATCCTCCCCCTCCCTTGGCGCACCGGCCCTAGAGGGCTAAGGGGGCCAGCCCTAGGCTGCACCCCTCTATATATAGAGGGGTGGGGCCGCCTCCCCCTTGCTCCTTCCACCCTAAACCCTGGCCGCCTCTCTCCTCCACCATCCTCCTGCTCCGTCTTAGGCGAAGCCCTACAGAAATTCTTCTCCACCACCACCACCATGCCGTTGTGCTGCTAGGATTCCGTGGAGATCTACTACCTCCGCTGCTCGCTGGAACGGGGAGAGGAAGGTCTACATCGACTCTGCACGTGTGACCGACTGCGGAAGCGCTGCCAGAACGCGGCGCCGGAAGGATCGTCTACTCGATCTTGAGATCGGCAAGTGATCATCTACATCAACCACGAGATCCGATCTCAAACAAGGCTTTGGATCTACAAGGGTAAGTACAGATCTATTTTGTTGCACTTATCTCATAGATTAGATCTTGGCTTTTCCATAGATTAGATCTTGGTTTTGTTCATTCTTGCGGTCGATTTTTTTTGTTTTCCCTGCTACGAACCCATCAGGGGTATTAGAGCCGTGTCTATGCATAGATCTGTTGCACGAGTAGAACACAATGTTTTGTGGGTGTTGATGCTTTTGTTGTCGTTGTCTTCACGTGTACTTTGCATCTTGCGGGATGGTGGGATGAAGCGGCTCGGGCTAACCTTACATGTCCTCGTACATGAGACTTGCTCCACGCTTGATGTGCAACTTGCATTGCACAAGTGGATTTGCAGGTGTCTGTATCTCCCACCATAGTTAAGATTCAATTTACAATTAGCATCTGACAACACTTGTATCAGTGTTGTGGTTCTTGTTCGTAGGTAAGATCGGTTCTTATACGAAAGCCCCAAACCACGTAAAACATGCAAAGAAAATTAGAGGCGTCTAACTTGTTTTGCAGGGGCATGTGATGCCATATGGCCACGATGTGATTGTGAATATATTTCATGTATGCAATGATCCTTATTGTAATATGGCAACCGACAGGAGCCTAATGGTTGTCTTTATTTTGTTAAGACATGTGTGTCTATTAATCATGTAATAGCTTTATTCTAAGTAGTTGTAATAGTTGCTGTTAAGTGATGGACAACCATGAAGTGGCGCCACTAACCTTGACGCCACACTGGTGATGATGGAGATCATGTCCGTGCTTTGGAGATGGAGATCAAAGGCACAAGAAGAAAGGCCATATCATGTCACATATTATGAATTGCATGTGATGTTAATCCTTTTTGCATCTTGTATTTCTTAGATCGCAAGGGTAGCATTATAAGATGATCCCTCTCACTAAATATCAAGTAATAAAGTGTTTGTCCTTAGTAGGCACAATTGCTAAGACTCGTCGTTTCGAAACATCTCGTGATGATCGGGTGTTATAGATTCTAGGTGTGCATACAACGGGTGCAAGCCAGATTTGCACATGCGGATACTAAGCTTAATCTTGACGAGCCTAGCATGTACAGACATGGTCTCAGAACACGGAATACCAAAAGTTAAAGCATGAGTCATGTGAATGATATGATGAACATGTTGATTGTTCGCCTTTGAAGCTACATCTTATCTCATGAAGATCGGACTTGGTGTAGTGTATTTGGTTCGTGTAATCACTAAGGCAACATGAGGGATGTCGTTTTGAGTGGGAGTTCACCTAGTTAATTTAAGAATTAAATTTGAACTCAATTTGTCATAAACTTAGTCTAAACTCTTTGCAAATATGTTGTAGATCATGGATACCCCCTCCATCAACTTTAATGCGTTCCTATAGAAAGAAAAGCTGAAAAACAATGGAAGCAACTTCACGGACTGGTTCCGTGGATTGAGGATTATCCTCAGCGCTGGTCAGTTGACCTATGTGCTCGATGCACTGCTAGGTGACCCACCTGCAGAAGATGGCTCCGATGATGTTAAAAATGTTTTTGTCACTCAAAAAAATCACTACTCCACAGTTCGGTGTGCCATCCTGTACGGTTTAGAATCGGAGCTTCAGAAGCTCTTTGAGCACCACGACCCCTTTGAGATTATCAATGATCTCAAGCTGATCTTTGAGACTCATGCGGCCGTGGAGAGCTATGAGGCCTCCGAGAAGTTCTTTAACTATAAGATGGAAGAGGGCAACTCCGTTAGCGAGCACGTGCTCAAAATGTCTAGGCACGCGAACAAGCTCCAAGAATTGGGAATAACGATTCCTAATGCATTGGGGATTCATCGTGTCCTCCAATCACTACCACCTAGTTATAAGAACTTTGTGATGAACTACAATATGCATTGCATGAACAAGACGTTGCCTGAACTCTTCTCCATGCTGAAAACTGCTAAAGTGGAGATTAAGAAGGAGCACCAAGTGTTGATGGTCAATAAGACCACCAATTTCAAGAAACAGGGCAAGCCTAAGAACAAGGGAAACTTCAAGAAGGACGGCAAGAAAGCTGCCGCACCTGCTAAGAAGCCCAAGGCTGGTCCTAAGCATGATACTGAGTGCTTCTACTACAAGGGTGAAGGTAACTGGAAGCGCAACTGCCCCAAGTACCTGGCAGATCTGAAGAACAACAGCATCAAGAAGAAAGTTATATTTGATATACATGTTATTGATATGTATCTTACTAGTAATCATAGTAGTGCCTGGGTATTTGATATTGGTTTGGTTGCTCATATTTGTAACTTGAAACAGGAGCTGTGGAATAAACAAAGACTGGCGAGAGACGAGGTGACGATGCGCGTTGGAAATGGCTCCAAGGTTGATGTGATCGCCGTCGGCACGCGGCCTCTTCATCTACCTTCGGGATTAGTTTTGAACTTGAATAATTGTTATTTGGTGCCCGCGTTAAGCATGAACATTATTTTTGGATCTTGTTTATTGCGAGATGGTTACTCGTTTAAGTCTGAGAATAATGGTTGTTTGATTTATATGAGTAATATTTATTATGGTAATGCACCTGAGATGAATGGTTTATTCTTATTGAATCTCGATAGTAGTGATGCACATGTTCACAACATAGATGCTAAACGAATAAAAATGAATGATAATTCTACATAAATGTGGCACTATCATCTTGGTCACATTGGATCGAAGCGCATGAAGAAACTCCATTCTGATGGACTTCTTGAATCACTTGATTTTGAATCACTTGAAAGATGCGAAGCATGTCTAATGGGAAAAATGACTAAGACTCCATTCTCTGGGATAATGGAGAGAGCTACAAACTTATTGGAAATAATACATACCAATGTGTGCGGCCCAATGAGCGTAGCATCGCGTGGTGGACATCGTTATGTTCTTACTTTCACGGATGACTTGAGTAGATATGGGTATGTCTACTTTATGAAACATAAGCCCGAGACTTTCGAGAAGTTTAAGGAATTTCAATGTGAGTTAGAAAATGATCGTAACAAGAAGATTAAGTTTCTGTGTTCTGACCGCGGAGGTGAATATCTAAGTCATGAGTTTGGCATGCATTTAAACAAATGCGGAATACTTTCGCAATTGACACCGTCGGGAACACCACAACGTAATGGTGTATCCGAACTTCGTAATTGAACTCTCTTAAATTTGGTTCGGTCTATGATGTCTCTTAGAGATTTATCGTTGTTGTTTTGGGGTTATGCATTAGAGACAACCGCATTCACTTTAAATAGGGCACCATCTAAATCCGTTGAAACGACATCGTATGAACTGTGGTTTGGTAAGAAACCTAAGTTGTCATTCCTTAAAGTTTGGGGCTGCGAAGCGTATGTAAAGAAGTTACAACCCGACAAGCTTGAACCCAAAGCAGAAAAATGCGTCTTCATAGGATGCCCTAAAGAAACAATTGGGTATACCTTCTATCATAGATCCGAAGGCAAAGTTTTCGTTGCTAAGAATGGATCCTTTCTTGAGAAGGAGTTTCTCTCGAAAGAAGTGACTAGAAGGAAATTAGAACTCGACGAGGTTATTGAACCTTCTCTCGGATTTGAGAGTAGCGTAGCATCGGAAGATGTTTCTGTGCCACCTGCACCAATAATAGAGGAAGCTAATGATGATGATCATGAAACTTCGAACGAACTTGCTACTAAACCTCGCAGGTCGACGAGGGTTCATGCCACTCCTGATTGGTATGACCCTGCGTTGAATGTCATGTTGGTGGACAACATCGACGACCCTGCGATGTATGAGGAAGCTATGATGAGCCCAGATTCCGACAAATGGCAAGAAGCCATGAAATCCGAAATGGAATCCATGTACTAAAACCATGTATGGACTTTGGTGGACTTACCGGATGGCGGCAAGGCTATCGAGAACAAATGGATCTTTAAAAGAAAAACAGATGCTGATGGTAATGTTACTGTCTATAAATCTCGACTTCTCGCAAAAGAGTTCTGGCAAATTCAAGGAGTTGACTACGATGATACCTTCTCACCGGTAGCGAAGCTAAAGTCTGTGAGGATTTTGTTAGCGCTCGCTTCATATTTCGATTATGAGATTTGGCAGATGGTGTTGGGTTCGCAGCATAGAAAACAAATTTTTTCCTATGATGGGAACTATCGCCAAGATCTATCTATTAGATACAAGCAACGGGTGGATATACATCCATAGAGAACTTACCCTCGAAGACAACAAATCTTTGTTAACAAGATGGAACTCGTGGATGATGTAGTCGTACACGTGCCGATCTCAAGATCGTGATGAAGTCCAGCAGGTCCAGTTCCAACACGTCCATCAGATCTAGCTCCAGCAAGTCCAGCACCACCAAGTCTAGCACCGCAAAGTAGCGGTGCATCCGTGATCGCACACACGTCCGGTACCCCGACAACCTCCATCCCTCGCTCCAGTAAAGCAGCAGAAGCAGTAACTCCTTTCCAGATAAAGCCACCGGGAACATGTATCTCGCTAATCCGAGACCATGGGGAATAACTAGAGGTGGAGAGAGATCCTTCACGAGGAGGTGTGTGTTGTGAGGAGTTGAGGGGGACCTTTTATAGGGAAGAGGGGTGGGGGGCAGACAAGGGCCATGGCGTGGCAGCCATGGTGGTGACCCCACCTCTTCCATCATTCATGTGGTGGATGCTCCACTCACATAAATATGCCTCCACTCACACTTCCACTCACATGCATTAAATTTCCACCAAATTTAATGCAAGCTCTTATTAAATAAATCTATTTTATTTATTTTATTCAAATTTTTTTCAATTACTTTAATTAAAAAACATTCACATAAAACCCCCTGCAACATTTCAATATCACATGCAGAACCAGTTTCTGCAATTTCACCCGAAACAATTCTGGTTTCCATCGAAATGATTCCAGCGCTTTCTTAAATCTTTATCCGAAACATATTTTATCCAAATGGTGTCGGTATCCCTTAAGTGTGTCACCCTACAGTTTGCAAATAATGTAGACATGATCGAGACCCCTCTCCGATCAATAATCAAAATGGACACGGAGATCCATCTCGACTCCCACATATTCAACGATGACTTTTGTGATTGTGTGAACCTTTAACGTCGTAACCAAATCCCTTTGTCTCGCGATATATTACATGTCCGAGATTCGATCATCGGTATCCCAATACCTAGTTTGATCTTGTTACCGACATGCACTCTTTTCTCGTTCCCGTGATATAACATTCTAGTGATCACATCACTTGCTTGCAAGCTATCTTAATGTGATATCACCGAGAGGACCTAGAGTATTTATATCTGTCATCGGGATTGACAAATTCCACTATTGATCCATGAGCCTCAACATAACACCTTCGGAGTGTCTGAACCCACCTTTATAGTCACCATTTTATGGTGTGACGTTTGATGTTATCAAATCACTCTTCGATGTTAGCAATTAACATGATCTCATGGTCTAAGGACAAAGATTACTTCGTATGATGTTATAGCAATATAAACATAATGACTTTGATCGTAATTCTATACTTCAGATGAATGTTCATCACATCATTCCACCAATGTTGTGACCTCGTTATTAACAACATCCAATGTCCATGATCAGGAAACCTTGATCATCTTGTTAATCAACGAGCTAGTCCATAAGAGAGGCATAACTAGGAACTTTTTATTTGTTTATTAAACACACATGTATTGAGGTTTCCAATCAATACAATTATAGCATGCTGATACGTCCATTTGGCATCACTATTCTATGTCATAATTCACTGTTATTCATTGATATATTTCATATTGAGAGGTGATACTTATGTTATTTCATCTGTTTTTGCATGGTTGATGACTTTTGGAGCATGGACCGCTGCAGTCAGGATTCTGATGGAAAAGGTGCTGTTTGGAGGCAAAATTCGCGAAGATCAGAAAATCCAGGAAAATATACGGAAAATCTTATTTTTCCAGAAGACGAAGGAAGCCAGAAGGGGGGCTGGAGATGGGCCACAGGGGGCCCACACCACCCCCTAGCGCGGGCCAGCCTAGGCCACGCCACCAGGTGGTGTGGCCATCCTGGTCCACCCCTGGCACTCCCCTCTGGCGTATATTATCCTCCCAAAACCCTAAGACTCGAGGAGCAACCACAGAAAGATTCCGCCGCCTCTGCGGGGCAGAAAACACCGAGAGAGAAAGTTCTCTCCGATAGACAGATTTCTGCCAGGGAAATTCCTTCTTGGAGAGGGGAGATCGTCGCCATCAACACCACCATCAAGCTGGACTTCATCGGGATCATCATCACCACCATCATCACCATCAGCACCCTCATCACCATCTCCATATTGCTGTAACAATTGGGTTGAATCTTGCATAGTTCTTAGGGGAAACTTTCCCAGTGTTGATTACTCTTTGTAGTTGATGCTATTGAGTGAACCGTTGAATTATTGTTTATGTTCAGATTGTTATACATCATTATTCCATCTCTTATCATGATCCATATGATGTCTTGTGAGTAGTTTGTTTTGTTCTTGAGGACATGGGAGAAGTCATGTTGTTAGTAGTGGAATTGTGTTGAGGAAGATTCAATAGTTTGATATTTAAGTTGTGGTGTACTTCTTCTAGTGGTTTCATGTGAACATCGACTACATGACACTTCACCTATATGGGCCTAGGGGAATTCATTGTGTATTTGGCTACTAATCGTAGGGGTTGCCGGAGTGATAGAAACCTGAACCCTCGTTAGGAAACCATTGCACAAGGGACATAAGGGTCTTACAGTTTAAAGCTGTGGTTAGGTTTCTACCTTAATTACTTTATTGTACTTACGGATGTTTGCAAGGGGTATAATCACAAGTATGTATTAGTCCTAGGAAGGTTGGTACATTAACACAGGTTCACCCACACAACACTTAGCAAGCTAAAGAAGATTAATCAACTATATGAAGCGAAAGCACTTGACAGTCTTCTCATGTGTCCTCGAGAATGTTTGGTCATCTTAAGTAATACAACCGGCTTGTCCTTTGCTGCATAAAGGATTGGGCCACTTGCTGCATTTATTCCAACTGTCTTTTATTTACTTGTACTTTGTTCACTTGCTATATCAAAAACCCCTAAAAATCCGTTTGCTAAGTATTTGCAGAGAATTCCTGATCCATACCACTAGCCAGCACCTTCTGCTCCTCGTTGGGTTCGACACTCTTACTTATCGAAAATACTATGATACACCCCCTATACTTGTGGGTCATCAAGATTATTTTCTGGCACCGTTGCCGAGGAGTGAAGCGCTATTGGAGAGTGGAACTGGTAAAGGAAACTAATACTGTGAGTATTGTTTACTTCTGTTAGTTGCTTTATTTTTGTTATGGATAATTCGCTGAGTTTCTTATTTGGTAATGCTACTACCACTGCTAAGGTAGTAGATAAGCCACCACCTACTGAGAATGATGCTTTGAAAATACCTACAAGAATTATTGATCGTGTTATGGATAACTACTATGTTGGGGATGGAACAGTCCATCCCGGTGATCATTTACTCTTTATACACGAATTATGCGGGTTGTTCAAGTGTGCAGGTATTACTACAGATCAAGTTAAGAAGAATTTATTCTCATTATCACTAAAAGGAAGAGCTGGGGAATGGTATAAGCCGCTGAAGAATGGTCAAGCTCTGGAATGGGAGGAAATAGTGCCTCTCTTTTATTCAAAGTTTTATCCTCCTAGTGAAATTCATAAAGATCGGAATCAAATATACAACTTTTGGCCTCTTGATGGAGAGAGTACAGCTCAATCGTGGGGGAGATTGAAGTTACTAATGCTCAAATGTCCCATTCATGAGCTCCCCAACAATATTATTATCAATAACTTCTATGCAAGGCTCCCTCTACATGACAAGGATTTATTGGATGCTTCTTGTGCTGGATCATTCACTTACATGGAAGAAGAAGCTAAATGGGATCTTCTAGACCGTATTCAAGATGATGCTGAAGCTTGGGAGAATTACAAAGGTAGAAAGTCAGGTATAAATTATGATTATGAATGCATTGAATCTTTTATGGGAACTGATGACTTTCAAAATATTAAAAATGCTTATGGTCTAGACTCTCAAGCTATTGCTTCTTATTTTAAGGCTTTTGCTTCCTATATTGAAGTGCCTAAAAAGAAGTGGAATAAGTATCATGAACCTTATAAAGATATTGCTAAGAGTGTTCCTGCAAGAAATACTGAAGTTTATACTGCTAATCATGTTTGACCTGAACCTTACATTGAGAAAATGCCTTTCCCAGTTAAGATAAAGGAACATTCTATGATAGCTAGTATGGTTAATGAAAGTACGAATGAAGTTGTTGAACCTGATAAACAAATGGTTGATGAACCCATAATAGAAAATGTGAAAGACTTTGTTACTAAATATGAAGAAGAGGGACACCCTATCCTTTGTAAGGATATCTCTAATATTGTTTCACAAAGTAGTATTATGAGAGCTAGTATTCCTGCGTTTTCTGTTAGAATAAGTGATCATTGCTATGATGGTCCTTGTGATAGTTATATTGTTAAGTTTATGCACGATACTGAAAGTTACTATGAAAGAGGAAAAAGTGTTCGTATGCATCTCAATAATATCAAGTTTCCTCGTTTTATGCTGGAAGTTTTTATGTTGCACTTCTATTACCTTCATAGGCTTGTGGCCTCTGGTTTCAACAACTTGTTTGTTTACAAAATTCCCTTGCATAGGAAGTGGGTTAGACTTAAATGTGCGTATTTTCGCTTCTTAATGCTCTCTTTCACTTCAATTCATATTCCTGAGTGAGCATCTCCAAAATTATCATGCCCATCTTAATGGCTATAAAGAAAGAGCTTTTGGGGAGACAACCCAATTTATTTTTGCTTTCAGTTTGTTTTTGTTTCTTTGAGTCTTGGAAGTTATTACTTCGGTAATAACCGCTCCTTATCCGTTTTGTTTGGTTTTTGTGTCAAGATCAACCTCTAATGAGAGAGAAGTAAGATTTCGGGAAGTTGCTGTCCCGAAACAGATTTTTCTGCTTCACCGTAAAAATTCGTGAAAAATCTCTGTATGTCGGCTTGAGCTGTAATGTTTTGTGCTTATGCCCCAGGTTGTTATTTAACTTTCGTTAGTTTTTCACTTTTTGATTTGAGCAACAGAAGATTTTCGAAAAAATTGATCTTTACCTCCTGGTCTGTTTTAATAGATTTCGCCACTCTTGCATTTGCCTCTTTATTCGATTTTCTTTTTGAATTCTTTTTGGGTTTTCATAAGGAGTTGCTACAGTAGCTTATGTTCTGATGGTTTTCAGTTGAACTTGGACTCAAAAGTTTTTATCACTTCACTTATATTAATGTTGCTAATGAGAACTATGTGAAGTTTTGTGTGAAAGAAATTTCCAGGTAGTGGAGATAATGGTGTAATAAGGAAGAGAAAGGTTTCATGACTCAAGTAATAAGTGTATGAAGATGAAGATATTGATGTTATTCAAGTGGTGACTCCGGAAGAATCTACTAGATACCAAATTCAGAGACCTACAGAGTCTGTTTTCAAATAGGTAACAGTTCTGGTAAGAAAAGTTCCGCAAAAATACGATCCAACTATATTTTTGCAGTTCTTAGCCAATAAGGAAAGTCACGAAGCGAAAGAGGGACAGAAACGGAGCCAGGGTGGCTCACACCACCCTGTGGTGCGGGCCCACCCCTGGCCACGCCACCAGGTGGTGAGTCCATCCCGGACTCCACCTCCGACTTGTTTTCTCCCACTACCTTCCTTTCGTCATGAAACTTCATAATATATAATCCCCCGGATCTCCCGAGGTTCGTATATGGTGTTTTTGTCGTGTTTTCGTTTCGATCTGTTTTTGACAGATAGAGTCCCAGATTTGGAGCTACAATGTCTTCCTCTGGATCAGCCAAGGAAGATTCTTTAGAGGATATCATCAACCCATACATGAGAGAGTTGAAGATTCATCCCAAGGAGTTGTTGCATGAAGATGGGGAGCTCCGGATAAAAGAGGTTCGAGGCCCTAAAGGTGAAGGAAGTCTGGAGGACAGGATGGAAGCACTGGAGCAAGAAGTCTTTAGGTACAAGAAGATGGCGGAGCGCGAAGTGGATATCATCCATAATATTTGTTCCGAACTCATCGCCGAGCACCAAAAGGAGACTGCTGAACTCAAGGATGAAGTCCTCTCACTCCGCCAAACAACCAACAAACTGCAAGCACAACTCTACGACATTCAAAATCAAAATTGTGAGTATGAGGTTAGGTTTAAACGCATAAGTGCTGCTACAAGTTTCAGGATGCTGGAAACCATGATGTCCTTTGTTGATGGGAAGCGCTTACCCTAGAAGTCGGAAATGATGAGACAATACCACCACCACTAAAGGAGTAATTCGTCATCAGGTTTGGAATCCCCTTGGTTTGTTCCAAGCTTGGGGGAGTGCCGCGGTATCACATCACTATCTTCTATCTTTTTACCTTATTAGTAGAGTCATATCATGAATAGAGAAGTTATTCTGTAGGATGGTTTGCATTATGGAAGTGTCCCCTCTCTCGTTAGATATGTATCCCTTGGTGTGAGTTGCCGTTATAGAATATTAATGAGAAGTTCTATCATTTACTCTTTTACATATCTTATATTAGTTTTCAATTCATGGTTATATGATTGATCTTGTTGTTAGCATTGGTATCACTTTGGGATCATTGAGTTAATTTAGTTCGTTTTGGCAAACCTGGCTCGGTCAGTAGCAACACTATTTTTGAGAGTTGAATGAAAAAGATAGAAGTACTCTAAAGAAATATAATTTCATCCTCTTTCTTTCTTGATTTTCTCATAAGTTTAGTATTCTCTAGTTAAGATCTTTTGTGCTTCCAAGGAAGATTGCATGTTTGTTTTTATCACTTGTATGTTTGTTTGTTTCCTTCAACTCTTATACTTGCTACCCAGCCTTGCTAGCCAAAAACCTATACTGAGAGGGAATTCTTCTCATGCATCCACTCCTTTAAACCAAAACCCATGCCATTTGTGTCCACCATACCTACCTATTAGCATTATTGCTACTCCAAGTAAATTCTTGTTTTATCTACCTCCCAAATTAAACTTGTTATGTGAAAATTAGTGATTAAATCTCTCATGAACTTGATGGCACACTTTAATTTTCTTGCATTTAATAACCTGAACCATTGGGTCCTTCTTTGTTGCGTATATGCTTGCGCTTTATGAGTTGAAGTTAGCAGAACCATGTATCATGGGGAACGCTTTCAACACTGCATTGGTACTTTGTACCTAGTTGATATCATGTTCTTTTGCTTATGGATCCTAGTTGTGTGAAATAAAAGTGGAACTTGTAAGATCATGGAGTTTATATGTGTGTTAGAGAAATGCCTGGGCCGCTAGCCTAAGCCATGCCTAATCATGGTGGAAACTTGCAGCATAACTATAGTGAGCATTCTATGAAGAATCCTCAATAAAAACCTATGCAAATAGCAAATAAAAAGATCGCTGAGATGCTCACTGTCTGCTTGCCTTGTCATTTTGATTATGGGATAGCTCTCGTGTCATGTGCAAGGGGTACCCCGTTGGCGGTTCTCAATGATACACATGTATTTACAATGACAAGAGCTTACTCGTGACTGAAGTTGAGTAGCATGAGGTTCGGTCTTCGTAAGTAAGGGGCTTGATATTTCAACTTATAACTTGTCAAGCATATCCTCTTAGTTGTGTCACTTTAATCTTAATCACCAAAAGATGCCTATGATAGGGGCAATGAGAGCTGAAAGCTAGTAAGTATCATAATTTTTGGGAGCTCTTTATGAAACTTGCAATCCCTGCTTCCCTCTGCGAAGGGCCTTTCTTTTACTTTTCAGTTGAGTCAGTAAACCTATTCCCTTCTATCTCAGCAAGTATTTTGAGTTGTTGTGTTTCATTCATTCATATGATGATTTATTCAATCATGTTTCTTATGTTCCTTGTTTTGCACATTGCTCTTATCTTGATGTTTACTACTTTGAAAGCTATCATTGAAAACCAGTTATTTGTGAACTCTAGCAAATTATCAACTATTCTTCGACCAAGAGCTAAGTTTGCCATTACCAATTATGATTTACTTTATGTATCTTTATTATGTTTCCTTTACTCATTGCAAGTTGAGTTATATAATAGTGAGTTGTCTTCTATTATGATCTATGTATTGATGAATGTGATGCTTCTTGTCCGTATTCTTTTATCGACTCTTCCTGAGGCCATGTTTATTGGACTCAGTTTCGCTTGGGGACAAGCGAAGTCTAAGCTTGGGAGGAGTTGATACGTCCATTTTGCATCACTATTCTATGTCATAATTCACTGTTATTCATTGATATATTTCGTATTGAGAGGTGATACTTATGTTATTTCATTTGTTTTTGCATGGTTGATGACTTTTGGAGCATGGACTGCTGCAGTCAGGATTCTGATGGAAAAGGTGCTATTTGGAGGCAAAATTCGCGAAGATCAGAAAATCCAGGAAAATATACGGAAAATCCTATTTTTCCAGAAGACGAAGGAAGCCAGAAGGTGGGCTGGAGATGGGCCACAGGGGGCCCACAGCACCCCCTGGCGCGGGCCAGCCTAGGCCGCGCCACCAGGTGGTGTGGCCGCCCTGGTCCACCCCTGGCACTCCCCTCTAGCGTATATTATCCTCCCAAAACCCTAAGACTCGAGGAGCGACCACAAAAAGATTCCATCGCCTCTGCGGGGCGGAAAACACCGAGAGAGAAAGATCTCTCCGACAGTCAGATTTCTGCCGGGGGAATTCCTTCCCGGATAGGGGAGATCATCACCATCAACACCACCATCAAGCTAGACTTCATCAGGATCATCATCATCATCATCATCACCACCACCATCATCACCATCAACACCCTCATCACCATCTCCATATTGTTGTAACAATTGGGTTGAATCTTGCATAGTTCTTAGGGGAAACTTTCCCGGTGTTGATTACTCTTTGTAGTTGTTGCTATTGAGTGAACCGTTGAATTATTGTTTATGTTCAGATTGTTATATATCATTATTCCATCTCTGATCATGATCCATATGATGTCTCGTGAGTAGTTCGTTTTGTTCTTGAGGACATGGGAGAAGTCATGTTGTTCGTAGTGGAATTGTGTTGAGGAAGATTCAATAGTTTGATATTTAAGTTGTGGTGTACTTCTTCTAGTGGTGTCATGTGAACATCGACTACATGAAACTTCACCTATATGGGCCTAGGGGAATGCATTGTGTATTTTGCTACTAATCGTAGGGTTGCCGGAGTGACAGAAACCTGAACCCCCGTTAGGAAACCATTGCACAAGGGACGTAAGGGTCTTAGAGTTTAAAGTTGGGGTTAGGTTTCTACCTTAATTAGTTTCTTGTACTTACGGATGTTTGCAAGGGGTATAATCACAAGTATGTATTAGTCCTAGGAAGGTCGATGCATTAGCACAGGTTCACCCACACAACACTTAGCAAGCTAAAGAAGATTAATCAACTATATGAAGCGAAAGCACTTGACAGTCTTCCCATGTGTCCTCGAGAACGTTTGGTCATCTTAAGTAATACAACCGGCTTGTCCTTTGCTGCATAAAGGATTGGGCCACTTTCTGCATTTTCCTACTGTCTTTTATTTACTCGTACTTTGTTTACTTGCTATATCAAAAACCCCTAAAAATCCGTTTTTCTAAGTATTTGCAGAGAATTCCTGATCCATACCACTAGCCAACACGTTCTGCTCCTCGTTGGGTTCGACACTCTTACTTATCGAAAATACTGCGATACACCCCCTATACTTGTGGGTCATCACATGCAATATAAATATTTATCATAAACAAGGAATAAGATAATAACCACTTTATTATTGCCTCTCGGGCATATTTCCTTCAGTCTCCCACTTACACTAGAGTCAATAATCTAGTTTGAAAAACTTTGCGTATTGAACACCTATGGCTTTCCGGTGTTGCATATACGCAATTGGTAGTGGTTAACATAATCTCCGGATCTGAAAGTTTCAGGTCCGTGTGTATTTGCATGTATTTGCGTCTCTACGCATCACTCATTCTCAAATGAGATGGCATTGTATAAATTTGGTCCTTTGGTGAGACCTTTAGTTCGTTCTAGTTAAAATATGTTGATATTATTGTCAGACAATATATCTTCATAGTATTAGCCCACTCTGAACCACACCTAGTTTGATAACAAACTACTTAACACAAATGCCCTCCTTTGCTGCTACTATAGCAGTCATATATTTAGCCTTTTGTTGTAGTATCCGCCACAATGTCTCAACTTTGGAACTCATCCAAATCCATCATGGAACATCCTTTCCATTACATTGTGCCACCCATAGTCTAAATTTAGATAAATTTAAGTTGTATCTTGTGACAAAACTAGTAACAATGTAACACTTTGCAATGAACTACCTTTAACTATTTGTCACTTATACATGATATATTCTTAGTTCTTCCAAAGCTCATAAGAATATCTTTACTATCATCCAATGATCATCTTATGAATCATTCTGGTATGTGCTCATAACATTTAGAGCATAGGACATATCTGGATATATACGTATCACCGTATAATCGATCAAAATCTTCATGTGATTTTACTCACCAAGTGTTGAAACACATGAATCTTGTTGCAATCCTTTCCATGCAGCAAGAACCTTTCTTGTTGTTTCCATATTGAACCCTTTTAATATCTCATATATGTACGTCTAGCATAACCATATTAGCGCCTCAATCTATCCATATAGACATTGATGCCAAATATTCCGGTTTTGCCCCAGTATTTCATCGAAATCCTATTTTAATGAAATTCTTAACTTGTGTCAACAAAAGATACATCATTTCCAATCAACAATATGTACTCTACATAATGTATTGGAAATTTGTCTCAGCTCTTCCACTTAATTTCTTGCAAATGCAAGCATCTTCATCGTCTCCGATGAAATTAAACTCCTTTAACACTTTCATCATGGTGAAGATTCCAACTCCGCTATGCTCACTTCAACTATTGAAGTTTGCATGCCCTTTTAGCACCCTTTGAATTAACAAAACCCTTTGGACCGTGTCATGTAC
The DNA here is from genome assembly GCA_023614405.1 of Avena insularis. Taxonomy (NCBI): domain Eukaryota; kingdom Viridiplantae; phylum Streptophyta; class Magnoliopsida; order Poales; family Poaceae; genus Avena; species Avena insularis. Next base: position 135,288,414 of record CM042692.1, on the reverse strand, counting down.
ACGTCCTAGGTAACCATTCTATTAGAAGAACCTTGTTTTGTTTATTCAACTACCATATACCAAATTATATGTAGTGGTTGCTACATTAATCCATCAAGAATAAATATCGCTATGAAAGATCAAATCTTGTCATAGTCAACTCCTTGAACATTGCCGTAAACTTCTTTCTGAAATGTCGACTATTTCATAGATGTTAAACATCCATGTCTATTTCTTTATAGATCTAAACACGACCGATAGGCTTCACGCCTTTCCGGAGGGTCTTCCAAGTTCAGAAACTTGATTTCTCGTGTATGGATACTATCATGGATTCTATGACTTCTAGTCAGTTTATGGAGTCATGGCCCATCATCTCTTCTTTGCATGTAGTCGGTTCATTGTCAAAACAATAACGAGTTCTGTTTCAAATCTTACTATTTGATTCTTATTGACCCACATGGTTCAATAGGAACTCTAATCTCCAAGATCACACCCTTTGTAATCACGGCAGCCATGAGCATTGTGGCCACCACCGGGACACTTTCCGGCCCTGCGCTACGTAGCACATGTAGCTAAGGTTCAACAACCTTATCAAAGTTCTATTGTCCTCCCACTTAACTTTTCACGAAAAATTCCTTCTCAAGAAACTAGATGTTCCAAGCGACAAACTCTTTTTGTCCTCGGTGTTATGGAGGAATTCCCAACAAATTCTTTGGGATAACCTACAAAGATGTGCTTATCCGACTTTGGTTGTAAACATTTTACTTATGCATAGCATACCAAAATTTAAGAAAAGACAATTCGGGTTTTATCCCAAACCATAACTCATATGGTGTCACTTCAACGGATCACGATGGTGCTCTTTTCAGTGTAAAAGCGGTAGTCTCTAAAGCTTTAATCCTTAAAACATAATGGCAGTTTTATAAATGACACCTTTGATCTTACCATGTCAAACAAGGTTTGATTTGATCTCTCGAACATACCATACTCCTGTGGTTTATCGAGAAATGCAAATTTATGGAAAAATTCCTGAAATCTTAGGTGTTTTGCTAAACCTGTAACTCAAATATCTTCCTTTATGATCAAATCATAAACTCTTTTATTTTCTTGTTACAATGATTTTTCACTTCATCTTGAAAGTTTTTAAACAATTTTCAAATGTTTCATACTTCTTCCTTATTAAGTAAATATACAGATATATTCACTCAAATTTCTGGAGAAAGCATATGAAGCATAAGATCCATCGCATATGGCTACACATAATGGACTATGCACATCAACATGCACAATTTCCAATAAGCTAGTCATCCGTTCCTCTTTGGCCTATGAACGGAGTTTCAATTATCTCGAGGAAAGTTTCACAATCGTCAATTGATCAAAATCAAAAGATTCGAAAAATCCATAAACATGGAGTTTCTTCATGTTTACTTTCCAATATAATTCAAACAGCGATGTCACTTCATAAGTGATCTTCCAATCATTTGTCTTACGACATTTTAGCAATAATGTTTATGGATGTGATTTTTCCAACTAGACTTGTAAAAGTTCATCCATCCTTTATGGAATACGGTAATTATTTGAACAACCATTGTTCTCGTAATACCGGAACAAAATAACAATTATTAAAACAAATCTTGAAGGCTAGGTTTGACGACAACGAAAAACACAATAACACTTTATTTGTTTTCGATGAACATCATCACTTATTCTCTTGTCAGTTACTTAGGCCGTTGCAGTTCATGAATTGTGTTGTTTTGTATGACACTTCACACCAACCAATTCGGTATCCAATACCTCAGAACCACATTGTTTGACAAGCAAGGAATACAGCCATAACATGTATATCTTCTATATACCTAAGTTGGACATCTCCAACCTTTTCTTTTCTGCCAAATATTTTATAGATTCTCTTTCAGAAATTACTTTTCTTTTAAAAGAATCTATCAACATCAAAAGTGGTGTCATTCACATGACACATAGTACAAAGTGTATATAGTCAAATACTAATACCTTTGGACTTGCACTTTGAAGTGGATCACCATCATCAAATGTTTGGTGTTCTTTCAAAACTCCATTCTCTAGTAATATATTAGTGTAGTAAACATTTTACTTACATCTTCTATTCATCCTTATCATGACAACTTTCATGATCAAGCTACTATAGCCTATAAGGAATAATCGCGAGTATAATATTTGTTCCCAAAACCTCTTTGGGAGATCCGGATGCCTAGCATCTCCATCCTTCACAAATTCTCATACAATATGAGAACATGTATTTTGCTAAATTATACTCTATCATAGTGCAACCAAAAACATTGTTTCAGATATCATAATATCTTCCACACATGATGGTTTCTGAAACAATTTTCAGCTCCTAGATAATCTTGATATTAAAAAAACTTTTGAATATCAATAATCATGGAGGCAAACATGATACTTAGATACTAACATTGGAATTCTTACTCTTGATTTAATACTACTTATTAGACTTCATGGAGTAAATAGAGTTTGCTGAAAGTTTGCAATAGGACTTCTGAACTTTAAATTGACATTCAAAACAATACGATACCAATTCATAAAGTAAATATCCAGAATTCTATAGTTCTATTATCTCAATTAAAACTAAGCATAAGGTAGTGAATAGATGCCAATGACTACAACAAATTATGCAAATTCACTTTGATTTAGTTTATGACAAATTGAGTTCGACTAATCCAAATTAGAAATGAACCCCCACTCAAAAACGACATCCCTCGTGCCTTTTTGGTGATTACATGAACCAAATCCACTACACCAAGTCTGATCATCACGTGAGTCGGTGTAGCTTCAAAAGTGAGCATCAATATGGGCATCACATCAACTATATGACGCATGCTTAACCTTTCGGTCCGTGTTCTGAGGCCATGTCTGTACATGCTAGGCTCGCCAAGTAAGAACCTTAGTATTCGTGTGTGTAAAACTGTCTTACACCTGTTGTATGAAAGCGTAGAGTCGAGTACACCCGATCATCACGTAATGTCTCGAAACACGATCCATAGAACGGTGCATACTTAAGGAAGAACACATTTTATCTTGATATTTAAATGAGGGATCATCTTATAATGCTACTAAAACGCCAAACTAGCAATATAAGATGCAAACATCATATGTGAAAAGTGGGATGATATGGTCCATGCATTTGATCACCATCATATGCATCGTGGTATGATCTCTATCATTCCTTTGTGTGTAAGGCCAAGGTCTATGGAACTTAAACGTTAAGTGTGTTGTAAGGGTATCTAAAATACATCAACTTACATCATTACCATATCATGACACTAGCCCATCTACAATCTAAACTAGACGCCTCTAATTTATCCATTGCAAGTTTTACGTGGCTTAGGGCTTTCGGAGATAGAACCGGTCTTACCTACGAACATGGAACCACAACGATGATAACTAAGTTATTAGCAACTCGTTGTAAATCAGATATTGACTATAGTAGGAGAAACAAACATCCGCTAGCCACTTATGCAAAACTAGTTGCATGTCAGTCGTGGAGCCGGTCTCATGTGTGATGATGGAGATATGCCCTAGAGGCAAATAATAAATAGGTTTTATTATCAAATCTCGATTAGTTTATAATAGTTTCATATTGTGCTATAACTGTGCCAAGTATAAACATTGGTACAGGTGTGGTATGAAACAACAAAGTCCCTAGTAGCCTCTATTCATACTAGTTCGTTGGTCACAAAGATGATCTAGGTTTCAAGATCATGGGCATTTATGCCGACTGAGAACGAGATCATTTCATTGGAGAATGATGTGGTTGGACATTCCTCAAAGGATTGCAACACGATCAAGTCATCTAGTTCATTGTTGCAACAGCTATACCTAGACTCCTTCTCCTTAGACCATGAGCTCATATTACTCACTGTTTCCCTAGGCTGCTTAGACTGCATCAACCGTCATCTGGGAATACGGTGGCCATAAAGGTGTGTGTTGGGTATTCCGAAGGAACAATAGATGACATGTGACTGCAAGACCGGGATTTGTTCACCCACATGATGGGTAAAGATACATATGGCCGACTTGGTGAGATTACATCTATAAATGTTGCAACATGTGACTAGGTCACGGGGATGTAATATCACGGTAACAAGAAAACAGAACTTGTTGTGAACGAGATTGAACAAAGGTATAGGATACCTATGATCGGATCTCGGACAAGTTGTATCGAGAAACAAAAGGAAGAGGATGCTACATATAGACGGTTCAAACGACATTGTCATCAGGAATGCATAGGGGTCACATGGATATCCCTGGTCCCTCTGTTGATCATTGATACAGATCATGTCTAGAGCATTCCCGAGTCGTGAGAGGATACACTTAAGGGTACGATGAGAGTGATCATTCGTAAGACGGAATCATACTAGAGAAAGAGAGAAAGACGGAATCGTTCCGCGGAGAGATCCGAAGTTGTTCGGAGAAAGAATAAAGGAAAAGCCCCGAAAAGTGTTTTCGGATAAATGGGAATTTAAATATATATTTATTATATGTTAATTGTGAATTAATATATTATAAATAATATTTAGATTAAGATTTATAAAGGCAACTTTTATATTAGGCTAAATCCTGGAGGGAAATAGTCTAGAATAAAAGCTGTAGAATAAATAAAGAGAAAAAGAAAAGAATTACGTGTTTTATGCCCACGCGGGCGCCAGGGAGCTGGGCCGCCGGGGCAGGCCGGCCCACCCGGTCGAGGCGGACAGGCGGGGCGGGGCAGGGTGCTGGGCCGCCGGGGGGCAAGCCGGCCCACCCGGGGTTTCCCCTTGCCAGGCCGCCGCGGCGGGGTGAGGCTGAGCGCAGGGTGGGCCGCGGCCAGGGCCCACCCAGCTAGCGCCTGCTGTCCCCTTTTTCTTTTATCTGTTTATTTTCTGTTTGCCTATTAGGCTGAGTAGAAACAACCCATTTGGCAGTACGAATTTCTGCTTACTTTTTCCTTTGGTATTAGTCCCACATGGCTTAGCCTTTGAGAAAGGTACCCCCCTTAGCCTATATAAAGAGGTGCCCATGGGAGGACTAAACACACACCAAATACACAACTTGAGAAGTACTTTGGTTGACTTTCTCCCTCCCTCTCTCTATACCTCATGACCATGGCCCCAAGTCTGGGTTGTGCGATCGAGGCACACCTGCAGTACGCCATTGTGCTGCAGGGATTCCTAGACGGATATCAACTTTCGCACTCCCGGCGGGATCGGGGAGCCGGAGGTCTCATCGTGCACCGGATGTGTACTAAGACATGAGGCGCAACACTTGGGGCGCTTAAATGTCGTGAGCCGGAGCTTTTGCACCATGAAGATGATGAAGGAGCAAGGGGTGACCTGCGAGGAGCTTCGTGACCTTGAGGTCAGCTTCGAGTACGACTACATCAACCACGTTCTCCACGAACGTTAACCGCATACGGTCTACAAGGGTATGTATTCTATACGCATTGGCCGTTACTGCATTACTACATAGATAGATCCTAGGCTAAGTTTCCGGGGATCTTTCGTAGGAAATTTTTTGTTTTCCGCGCTGATCCCCATATAGTGGTATCAGAGCCGATCTATGCGTAGGAATGCTGTACGGCCAGTACGCACAAGTATTGTGCGGGCATTGATCCCTTAGTTGTTACCATCTAACGTGTACTTGTTTATATCGCGGTATTGTTTGATGAAGCAGCCCGGACCGACCTTACGCGTATTCGTACGCGAGACTGGTTCCACGCTCAACATACGGCTTGTATCGTATAAGTGGCTAGCGGGTGTCTGTCTCTCATTCAATAGTTGATATAGCATTTACAACGGAGGGCCCCGAAAGCGGTGTAATAGAGACAACTGCCGGATCCATGTTGTGGTTGGAAAGTTCGTAGTTTAGAAATGATTCTAGTGCGAAAGCCCTAACAACCACGTAAAACTTGCAATAGATAAAGTAGAGGCGTCTAACTTTATTTTGCAGGGGGCATGCGATTATGATATGGCATTGGTCGTTATGAAGGTAAAGTAGTTTACTTTTCTGTTACTAAGTAGTATAGTGATAGTCATCGTTCCAATGAATGACCTGGTGGAGGCGTCGTAGACTTGGCATCAAACCAAGGGCACGATGGAGATCATGTCGGAGCGCTCGATGGAGATCAAGGCGCAAGAAAGACCATATCATATCACATTATACATATGATGTTGATACTAGTTTTTACATCTTATTGTGTGCTAGTATTTAGATACTCAACGGTAGCAAATAAGATAATCCCTACTGAATTCCAATGTTCCGTGATCCCCTTGTGTGAGCACCACCAAGAAAGTTCTTCGGTATGAGGCGATCCAGGGTTACATGCCTGGGTGTCAAACATATCTACATTCGCATACAGTGGGTGTAAGCCATGTTGCACAACGAATACACACAAGTTAGATTTGGCGAGCCTAGCACGCTAGAGAAGCGTGGCCTCGGAACACAAGAGATCGAAAGATCGAGCATGAGTCACATAGATGATGTGATTGGCATTGTTGAATGCCTACCTTTGATAATGCACAGATGGCCGTGACGATCGGGGGAGGTGCAGAGGATACGGATCATGCAATCACTAAAATCGTCCAGGGGATGACCGTTTTAGTGGAGACCAATTATAAATTGATCTCTTATTATAAACTTAGTCTAGATGTTTATTTGCAAATATCTTAGTAGACCTTAGCCTATCCCATTGAGGTCCTTTGCGACCATGGGAATATATTGCTTAATTTGGAACTTAGCAAAAGGATCCAACTTCATAGATTAATACCCACGCCCGAGGGATATCCTCATAAAAGGTGATCTTCTCTTCTTGATACAATAACCATTAGGAGATAATTCGATGACTCCAGAATGTTTGGAGAAACACTTAGAGATCTTGCATTAGAGTTGAGAACTCTTGGAAGGGCTTGATTGCAAATGGAGGTCATAGATGAAAAGGTATATATTAGATATACAAATTATAAATGTGATTCATGCAAAACTCACTGCAGTTTGCAGAGTATTTGATACTTGTCCCGTTTTGTGAAAACAGGATGATCTGCTTGAGAATTGCTGGCTTTGAGGCAACATGACTTGATGACGGCAAGCAAATCAGTTGATGACCGACATCACCTCTTTCCTCAAAGTTTGTCATTTGGATTAGTGGGCTTGAATATAGATTTGTAATCCTTGTTTGTGTGTCTTGCTTTTTGCAAGACGATTATTCATATGAACAAGTTACAAACCAGTTTGTACTATTCTTATGAACAATACCTTATGGTCACATTATGATTATAAATAAGTTATTCTCATCACTATGTTAATGATAATAGTTTAAACATTTATAAAGGATTAGAATGCTAAAAGATATCCAAAGCTTAATAATGAAATGACACTACAGTTTAAGTCATTTTGGTTATTGCAGGTTCTTTATGAAAGATCGGGGTCCTAGATGCATAATCCAGAGACTTTGCAAAACCATGCCTCTCGGGCAGAATGACTAAAACTTCGCATTCTGGTAAAGCGGTGATATGTAAAGAAATGTTGAATCTTATACTTAGTGATGTATCATATTTTCAACAAGTAGTGGAAATCATTTATTGTGGACTTAAGTGAATACATGTATTTACTTAATGAAACATGAAGTTTGAAATGATTTGATAAATGGGATATTGAATACGAAGTCTCTTCGATTTGATCGACTTGACTGAAGTATTCAAATTAAGTTTAGCATAAAAGGAACTTGTGAAAGATGTTTCACAAATTATGATAATTGGATGAATTCAAACTATGTTGAAATATCCAAACATCATAATCATTATGTATTAGATACATATGGTATAATATTATCTCTTATTGGGGTTACAGTTGTCGTTTAGAGTTAAAGATCAAAATAAGCAAACACTCATTTGAAATACAAAGGAACATCTAAAGATTCATGGAAACAACACCATAAGTGTTATTGCATGTTCGAGTTTCTGGAGATTTCGATAAGTCGAAATCGTGGCGAATAAACAAGTCTTTGTAGAGAATTCTTAGGAAGCTATGAATGCATCTTCCACAAAGGGGCAAACCTGTTGTTGTCCTAAGTTGATATGTCTTGATAAAGATACAAGTGGAAGAAAGTAAAAGATCAAAACAAGGTATTTTACCTTGCCTCCGAATTGTTGAGTGGCACAGCGGAATTTGTTTCGTGAATCCAAACTCTACAAATAGAGGAGAAACTGATGATAATGATCATAAAGTATCAGTGAATACTTTTACTAAAGAAAGTAGGATTCAACTATATATTCTACAAGTTTGTGGAATTATATTATTGATTCACTTGTAATGTTTTGAACAAGACATACCTACGAAATACAAAGAAGCGTGATGGACCTGAGTACGAGAAATGAATGGTCATTGAAATCTCGTTAGTGGAATTCTCGATTTGATTATGATCAAGGAATTTTCGAATATCCAAGATTATCGAGAGGACCTGGATTTGAGTGGGAGAAAATCAGCTTGGCTAGTTCATAATATGTAGCTAACATATTTTGAGTGGGAGCTAAATGAAATCCCTGGATCTCAAACATGAATGTCATATTTGAGTGGGAGCGTGAAATCATTCTGGAATATGTAGACGACATGTGTGAATGATGTGATTGGTGTTAATGGTATTTAAGTTAAGATGAAGTTGAAGTTATTAAACAAAGAGATCTATCGAGATAGATTGGTAAGTTTAATAAACACTGAATGTTGAATGCTTCCTGGACTTGATTCTGAAAGATGTTCAGAATATCCTAAGACAAGATTCTGAAGTAGTTCATAATGGAACAAGGTGAGAAAGTAGTTCTTACTATATGAAGCATTGAGTTAGTATTGCAACTATGGTTGAAAGAAAGAGATGCGTTGCATCTCCTATGCCTCAGCCATAGATTCTTTCATAAAACCATGTTGTATACTCGACATAATGTGACCCAAGGTTCTGGTTGGAAGGACAAAGTCTTAACTATAAGAATATGTCTTTAAGTGATTCCTGAGTTGATCACTGAACCAGAATTAAGTTTGTACTTAAGTAGCAAGAAGCAATGTAAGTGGCATATATGCATTTCATGCACTAGGATCTACATAGATATAGAAGTATAAAGGCTACATCTGATGTGTTGTATAATGTTATGGGGGGCTAGTTCGCCTTTAACGTAGAAGGATGTGTCCCAGGGCCTAGTGCCCATGAGAAAGCCCTCGAGGTTGATCTAACGTCACTGTAAGCTCCTGGAATCCGGCCTTGTTCTGCTGCCATGACTATAGTATATACACAAAGGATAACAAAGTGTGTTTGGAAGTTTAGATGACAACGTGAAAACACCGTCATCAAAAACACTAGAAACAAAAGTCTCGCTTTGTTGCCAAACAAATACTTCAACCCATTATACGATAATGGAGTGAATGTCAAAATTAGGAAGACATTAACGGTCTGCAAAAGACATAATGATCTGGTAAAACAGAACTTGGACATGACGTTTCCCATGAGCATGCATGATCTATAAACGCATATGGTATATGGTTTATATGAGTAAAATGCAAGCTGGATTATTTGTACTCTAGTGCAAGTGGGAGACTGAAGGAGATATGCCCTAGAGGCAAATAATAAATAGGTTTTATTATCATATCTCGATTAGTTTATAATAGTTTCATATTGTGCTATAACTGTGCCAAGTAGAAACATTGGTACAGGTGTGGTATGAAACACCAAAGTCCCTAGTAGCCTCTATTCATACTAGTTCGTTGGTCACGAAGATGATCTAGGTTTCAAGATCATGGGCATTTATGCCGACTGACAACGAGATCATGTCATTGGAGAATGAAGTGGTTAGACATTCCTCGAAGGATTGCAACACGATCAAGTCATCTAGTTCACTGTTGCAATAGCTATACCTAGAATCCTTCTCCTTAGACCGTGAGCTCATATTACTCACTGTTTCCCTAGGCTTCTTAGACTACATCAACCGTCATCTGGTAATACGGTGGCCATAAAGGTGTATGTTGGGTATTCCGAAGGAACAGTAGATGCCATGTGACTGCAAGACCGGGATTTGTTCACCCACAAGACGGTTAAAGATACATACGGACGACTTGGTGAGATTACATCTATAAATGTTGCAACATGTGACTAGGTCATGGGGATGTAATATCACGGTAACAAGAAAACAGAACTTGTTGTGAACGAGATTGAACAAAGGTATAGGATACCGATGATCGGATCTCGGACAAGTTGTATCGAGAAACAAAAGGAAGAGGATGCTACATATAGACAGTTCAAACGACATTGTCATCAGGAATGCATAGGGGTCACATGGATATCCCTGGTCCCTCTATTGATCATTGATACAGATCATGTCTAGAGAATTCCCGAGCCGTGAGAGGATACACTTAAGGGTACGATGAGAGCGATCATTCGTAAGACGGAATCATAGTAGAGAAAGAGAGAAAGAAGGAATCGTTCCGCGGAGAGATCCGAAGTTGTTCGGAGAAAGAATAAAGGAAAAGCCCCGAAAAGTGTTTTCGGATAAATGGGAATTTAAATATATATTTATTATATGTTAATTGTGAATTAATATATTATAAATAATATTTAGATTAAGAGTTATAAAGGCAACTTTTATATTAGGCTAAATCCCGGAGGGAAATAGTCTAGAATAAAAGCTGTAGAATAAAGAAAGAGAAAAAGAAAAAGAAAAGAAACAACCCACGTGGGCGGTTTTTATTAACCGCCGCATGGGGGGCGGTTCGCAGCTACCAGCCGCCACCAGGGCCTGCTCGACCTGGCCCACGCTGCTGTGGAGCTGGGCCGGGCAGGCCGCCCACCCGGCGAGGCGGCAGTGGCGGGCAGTCTTGGGCCACCGGGGGGCAAGACGGCCCACCCGGGGTTTCCCCTTGCTAGGCCGCCGCGGTGGGGTGAGGCTGTGTGCGAGGTGGGCCGCGTCCAGGGCCCACCCGGCCAGCGCCTCCTGTCCCCTTTTTTTATCTGTTTATTTTCTGTTTGCCTATTGGGCTGAGTAGAAACAACCCATTTGGCAGTACGAATTTCTGCTGACTTTTTCCTTTGGTATTAGTCCCACATGGCTTAGCCTTTGAGAAAGGTACACCCCCTTAGCCTATATAAAGGGGTTCCCATGGGAGGACTAAACACACACCAGATACACAAGTTGAGAAGTCCTTTGGTTGACTTTCTCCCTCCCTCTCTCTATACCTCGTGACCATGGCCCCAAGTCTGGGCTGTGCGATCGAGGCACACCTGTAGTACGCTGTTGCGCTGCAGGGATTCCTAGCCGGATATCAACTTCCGCACTCCCAGCAGGATCGGGGAGCCGGATGTCTCATCATGCACCGGATGTGTACGAAGACACGAGGCGCAACACTTGGGACGCTTAAATGTCGTGAGCCGGAGCTGTTGCACCATGAAGATGACGAAGGAGCAAGGGGTGACCTGCGAGGAGCTTCACGACCTTGAGGTCGGCTTCGAGTACGACTACATCAACCACGTTCCCCGTGGAACGTTAACCGCATATGGTCTACAAGGGTATGTATTCTATACGCATTGGTCGTTACTGCATTACTACATAGATAGATCCTAGGCTAAGTTTCCGGGGATCCTTCGTAGGAATTTTTTTGTTTTCCGTGCCGATCCCCAACAGATGACATGTAAAGTTGGTCCGGGCCGCTTCATACAACTATGCCACCAATATCCAATATACATGAAAGATGCAATAACATGATCATCATCGCCCACATATAAACATATGTGTACTACCCGTGAAAAGAACCTACGCATAGATCAGGCTCTGATACCACTGTTGGGTTCGCATAATAGAAAACAAAAAAATTCCTAAGATGGGAAGTATCGCCAAGATCTATCTATTAGATACAAGCAACGGGTGGATATGCATCCATAGAGAACTTACCCTCGAAGACTACAAAGCTTTGTTAACGATATGGAACTCGTGGATGATGTAGTCGTACACTTGCGGGTCTCAAGATCGTGATGAAGTCCAGCAGGTACGGCTCCAGCACGTCCTTCAGATCTAGCTCCAGCAAGTCCAGCACCACCCAGTCCAGCACCGCAAAGCAGCGGTGCATCCGTGATCGCACACATGTCCGATACCCCAACAACCTCCGTCCCCGCTCCGAAAGCGGAAGCAAAGAACTCATTTCCAGATAAAGCCATCGGGAACATGTATCTCGCTAATCCGAGACCATGGGGAATAACTAGAGGGGAGAGAGATCCTTCACAAGGAGGTGTGTGTTGTGAGGAGGAGAGGGGGGCCTTTTATAGGTAAGAGGGGGGGTCAGCCAAGGGCCATGGCGTGGCAGCCATGGTGGTGCCCCCACCTCTTCCATCATTCATGTGGTGGATGCGCCACTCACATAAATATGCCTCCACTCACATGCATTAAATTTCCACCAAATTTAATGCAATCTCTCATTAAATAAAACTATTTTATTTATTTTATTCAGAATTTTGTCAATTACTTTAATTAACAAACATTCACATAGAACCCCCTGCAACATTTCAATATCACATGCAGAACCAGTTTCTGCAATTTCACCCGAAACAATTCCGGTTTCCATCGAAATGATTCCAGCACTTTCCTAAATCTTTATCTGAAACATATTTTCTCCAAATGGTGTCGGTATCCCTTAAGTGTGTCACCCTACGGTTCGCAAATAATGCAGACATGATTGAGAGCCCTCTCCGATCAATAATCAGTAGCGGGACCTAGAGATCCGTACTTACTCCCACATATTCAACAATGACTTTTGTGATCGTGTGAACCCTTAATGTCGTAAACAAATCCCTTTGTCTCGCGATATATTACATGTCTGCGATTCGCTCATCGGTATCCCAATACCTAGTTTGATCTTGTTACCGACATGCACTCTTTTCTTGTTCCCATGATATAACATTCTAGTGATTACATCACTTGCTTGCAAGCTATCTTAATGTGATATCACCGAGAGCGCCCATAGTATATCTATCCGTCATCGAGATTGACAAATTCCACTCTTGATCCATGAGCCTCAACATAACACCTTCGGAGTGTCTGAACCCACCTTTATAGTCACCCTTTTATGGTGTGATGTTTGATGTTATCAAGTCACTCTTCCGATGTTAGCAATTAACATGATCTCATGGTCTAAGGACTAAGAGTACTTTGTATGATGTTATAGCAATATAAACATAATGACTTTGATCATAATGCTATACTTCAGATGAATGTTCATCACATCATTCCACCAATGTTGTGCCCCTGTTATTAACAACATCCAATGTCCATGATCAGGAAACCTTGATCATCTTGTTAATCAACGAGCTAGTCTATAAGAGAGGCATAACTAGGAACCTTTTATTTGTTTATTAAACACACATTTATTGAGGTTTCTAATCAATACAATTATAGCATGCAAAATAAACATTTATCATAAACAAGGAATAAGATAATAACCACTTTATTATTGCCTCTCGGGCATATTTCCTTCAGATGGATGTCAAAACGGCGTTCCTTAATGGTGACATTGAGGAAGAGTTGTATATGTTACAACCCAAAGGTTTTGTCGATCCTAAAGATGCTAACAAGTTGTGCAAGCTTCAACGCTCCATTTATGGACTAAAGCAAGCATCCGGGAGTTGGAATCAATGTTTTGATAAGGTGATCAAAAACTTTGGATTTGTACAAACTTATGGAGAAGCTTGTATCTACAAGAAAGTGAGTGGGAGCTCTATAGCATTCTTAATACTATATGTGGATGACATATTGTTGATTGGGAATGATATAGAACTTCTTGAAAGTGTCAAGGCCTATTTGAATAATAGTTTTTCAATGAAGGATCTTGGCGAAGCGGCATACATTTTAGGCATCAAGATTTATAGAGATAGATCAAGACACTTAATAGCAGTGTACAAGACCGGATATAGCACACGCTATTATTTTGACTAGCAGATATCAAAGTGATCCCGGAATGGAACACTAGACAGCGGTCAAAAATATCCTTAAGTACCTGAATAGGACTAAGGATATGGTTCTTTCTTATGGAGGTGATGAACAACTTGTTGCAAATAGTTACACCGATGCTAGTTGGAACACCGATCCGAAGGACTCAAAGTCACAGTCTAGATACGTATTTATTTTGAATGGTGCTGTAGTGAGCTGGAGGAGTGCCAATCAAAGCATTATGGCGAAATCTTCAACTGAATCGAAATACATAGCTGCTTCGGAGGCTGCACAAGAAGATATATGGATGAAAGAGTTCATTACTGAGCTTGGTGTGGTTCGTAGTGCGTTGGACACGATGGCCATCTATTGTGACAACACGGGTGCCATAGCCAATGCACAGGAGCCAGGGTCACAAAGCAAGCTGAATCACATCAAGCTACGTTTCCATGCTATTCGCGAGTATGTCCAAGGTGGCGACATAAAGATTTGCAAAGTACACACGGATCTGAATGTGGGAGATCCGTTGACTAAACCACTCCCTAGAGCAAAACATGACCAACACGAGAATGCCATGGGTGTTAGGTACATTACAATGTAATCTAGGTTATTGACTCTAGTGCAAGTGGGAGACTGTTGGAGATATGCCCAAGAGGTAATAATAAAATGGTTATTATATATTTGTGTTTATGCTGAATGTTTACATACCATGCTATAATTGTATTATTAGGAAACACTAATACTTGTGTGTTTTGTAAACATAAAAGAGTCCCTAGTAAGCCTCTTGTTAAGACTAGCTTGTTGATTAATAGATGATCATGGTTTCCTGATCATGGACATTGGATGTTATTAGTAACAAGATCATATCATTAGGAGAATGATGTGATGGACACACACCCATAGTAAGCATAGCATAAGATCAAGTCATTAAGTTTGTTTTGCTACAAGCTTTCAAATACATAGTAACCTAATCCTTCTCCCATGAGATTGTGTTAATCACCATCATCAGATGAGTGCTTTGATGACATCAAACACCGCTTCATAACTGGGTGGTTATAAAGGTGGCATTAGGTATTCTGAAAGTATGTGTTGAAGCGCATGGATCAAGACTAGGATTTGTCCATCCATATGACAGATATATATGCTCTGGGCCCTCTCGGTGGAATGTCATCTAATTAGCTTGCAAGCATGTGACTAGGTCACAAGGGATGACATATCATGGAACGAGTAAAGAGTACTTATCAGTAACAAGGTAGAACTAGGTATGGAGATACCGATGATCAAACCTCGGATAAGTAGAGTATCGCGTGACAAAGGGAATTGGTTTCATACGTTAATGGTTCTATCGATCACGAAGTCATCGTTGAGTATGTGGGAGCCATTATGGATCTCCAGATCCTGCCGATGGTTATTGATCAGAGAGGTGTCTCGATCATGTCTGCATATTCGCGAACCGTAGGGTGACACACTTAAGGGTCAATGTTGTTTTAGGTATATATGGAATATGCGTTGGAGACCGAATGTTGTTCGGAGTCTCGGATTGGATCCGGGACATCACGAGAAGATCCAAAATTGTCCGAAGAATATGGTTCATATAATGGAGATCATTTTCTGGGTTTCGGAAATGTTCCGGAGTATTCATATGGAGGTTCTAGAAGGTTTCATAGTGTTCCAGAAAGTTGCAGAAGGTTCCATAGGGTTTACTTGAAAACCAAGACAGAAAGAGGGAAACTTGGGCGGGGGGAGAAATCCCCCCTCCCTTGGCGTGCCGGCCCTAGAGGGCCAAGGGGGGCAACCCTAGGCCGCACCCCCTTTATATATAGAGGGGTAGGGGCGCCTCCCCCCTTGCTCCTTCCATCCCAAACCCTGGCCACCTTTCTCCTCCACCATCCTCCCGCTCTGGCTTAGGCGAAGCCCTACAAAAATTCTTCTCCACCACCACCACCACGCCGTCGTGCTGCTAGGATTCCGTGGAGATCTACTACCTCTGCTGCTTGCTGGAACAAGGACAGGAAGGTCTACATCGACTCCGCATGTGTGACCGACTGCGGAAGCGCTGCCGGAACGCGGCGCCGGAAGGATCATCTACTCGATCTTGAGATCAGGAAGTGATCGTCTACATCAACCACGAGATCCGATCTTGAACAAGGCTTTGGATCTACAAGGGTGAGTACAGATCTATCTCGTTGCACTTATCTCATAGATTAGATCTTGGCTTTTCCTTAGATTAGATCTTGGTTTTGTTCGTTCTTGCGGAAGAATTTTTTTGTTTTACCTGCTACGAACCCATTAACGTTACCGTACGAGGGTAAACATTACCCACGACTAGCCACAGGTCATCCACCATTCCTAAATGCATTGTAACTGAAATGAAGGAGGCCATCTCACGGCAGTAATATCGGTCTTCCTGCTACTCTGGGGTCTCTAGGTCACTGGGCTGATCCAAATCCATCTCGTTGAGTGTATAGTCGACCATGTTATTCTTTCTAAGGAGAACGTGGAGACACGTAACCCATATAGAGAAGTTTGATCCGTCTAGCCTAAGCTTCTCTCCTTCTAACCAATTGTCAACAGGAAAGGTAGCATTGGGGAGAACCATTTTCTACATTTATAATTGCAAAAGGAATTTAGACTAAGTTTAAAATTAAATGAGTTAATATAATAACTCCACTAAGAAATACATACCTCCTGAAGGGTTCTAGTGATAACACGACTTCTTTTCCCCACATCTCCCCGATCATCACGGCCATCAGTGTGGGTTCTAGGGTGGACGCTAAACGTCGGTTACATCATTCATGCGACTCATGCTCGATCTTTCGACCATCCGTGTTTCGAGGCCATGTCTGTACATGGTAGGCTTGCCAACTCAACCTTAGTGTATTCTCTGTGCAACATGGCTTACACCCACTGTATGCAAACGTAGACATGTCTGACACCCGATCATCACGACTTGCCGCATACCGAAAAACTTTCTTGGTGGTGCACACTAAGGGGGAACACAATCATTGGTAATTTTAACATGGATCATCTTATTAGGATACCGCCGAGTATCTAATACTAGCACACAATAAGATACAAAAACAATAACATTTAATGTAAATGCGATGTGATATGGTCCTTCACGTCGTGATCTCCATCCAGCGTCACCGGATTCCGGCGCCAGGGTTCCGGCGCTGTAGACTCTAGGGTACCAGTGTCTTTCCGGCATGGTAGTCCATCACCTCCATGACTATCTACTACTACTTCGTAACATAAGGTAATCACTTTACCTTTGCCACAACCATATCACAAAGCAACGCCCCCTGCAAAACAAAGTTAGACGCCTCTACTTTATCTTTGCATGTTTTACGTGGCTGAATGGGCTTTCGCACAAGAACCGTTTTTACCTACGAACTTTCACCACCACGTTGATCAAGTAGTTGTCTATACTATACCCCTTTTGGGGCCCTCCGTTGCAAATGGCATACCAACTAATGTGAGAGAGATAGACACCCCCCAAAGCCACTTTATACGGTACAAGCCGTATGTCAAGCGTGGACCAGTCTCGCGAATGAACGCGTAAAATTGGTTGGGGGCCGCTTCGTCAAGCATTACTTTGGTATACAGAAGTACACATGGGAGGGTAACAACTAAAAGATCAACGCCCACACGCTACATCTCGTGTGTTCCACCCGTACTAGCAAAACTACGCATAGATCTAGCTCTGATACCACTGTAGGGGTTCGCGTATGAAAACAATAAAATTTTACCCTACACCCCTGATACGCCCATTTTGCATCACTATTATATATCATAATTTACTATTATTCATTGATATATTTCATATTAAGAGATGATACTTATGTTATTTCATCTGTTTTTGCATGGTTGATGACTTTTGGAGGATGGACCGCTGAAGTTAGGATTTTGATGGAAAAGGCACTGTTTGGAGGCAAAATTCGCGAATATCAGAAAATCTCAAAAAATATATGGAAAATCCTATTTTTCCAGAAGACGAAGGATGCCAGAAGGGGGAGCGGAGATGGGCCACAGGGGGCCCACACCACCCCTGGTGCGGGCCACCCTTGGCCGCACCACTAGGTGGTGTGGCCACCCTGGCCCACCTCTGGCTCTGCTCCTTGGCGTATGTAATCCTCCCAAAACCCTAAGACTCGGGGGGGCGACCACAGAAAGATTCCGCCGCCTCTGCGGGGTGGAAAACTGCAGAGAGAGAAAGAGCTCTCTGGCAGGCAGAAATCTACCTAGGAAATTCCTTCCCAGAGAGGGGAGATCATCGCCATCAACACCATCATCAAGCTGGAATTCATCGGGATCATCATCATCATCTCCATCATCATCTCCACCAGCACCATCAACACCACTCCGTACCGCTGTAACAATTGGGTTGAATCTTGCATAGTTCTTAGGGGAAACTTTCTCAGTATTGATTACTTGTTGTAGTTGATGCTATTGAGTGGAACCATTGAATTATTGTTATGTTCAGATTGTTACTTATCATTATTTCATCTCTAATCTTGATCCATATGATGACTCATGAGTAGTTTGTTTAGTTCTTGAGGACATGGGAGAAGTCATGTTGTTAGTAGTGTAATTGTGTTGAGAAAGATTCAATAGTTTGTTATTTAAGTTGTGGTGTTATTCTTCTAGTGGTGTCATGTGAATATAGACTACATGATACTTCAACTTTATGGGCCTAGGGGAATGCATTGTGTATTTGGCTACTAATGGTAGGGGTTGCCGGAGTGATAGATACGTGAACCCCCGTTAGGAAACCTTTGCACAAGGGAGTGTAGGATCTCAGAGTTTAAGGCTGTGGTTAGGTTTCTATCATAATTACTTTCTTGTATTTGCGGATGCTTGCAAGGGGTATAATCACAAGTATGTATTAGTCCTAGGAAGGTCAGTACATTAGCACAGGTTCACCCACACAACACTAATCCAACTAGAGAAGATTAATCATCTATGTGAAGCAAAAGCACTTGACGATATTCCCATGTGTCCTCGAGAACGTTTGGTCATCTTAAGTAATACAACCGGCTTGTACTTTGATAAAGAAAGGATTGGGCCACTTGGTGCAATTATTATTATTATCTTTTATTTACTCGTACTTTATCTATCTGCATTATCAAAAACCACTAAAAATCCGTTTTCTAAATATTTACAGAGAATTCCTGATCCAAGCCACTCGTCAACACCTTAAGCTCCTCGTTGGGTTTGACACTCTTACTTATCAAAAATACTGCGATACACCCCATATACTTGTGGTTCATCAAGACTATTTTCTAGCACCGTTGTCAAGGAGTGAAGTGCTATTGGAGAGTGGAACTGGTAAAGGAAACTTCTACTGTGAGTATTGTTTATTTCTGTTAGTTACTTTATCTCAATATGGATAATTCACTTAGTTTCTTATTTTGTAATGCTACTACCACTGCTAAGGTAGTAGATGAACCTCCACCTGCTGAAAATGATACTTTTAAAATACCTACAAGAATTATTGATTGTGTTATGGATAACTACTATTTTGGAGATGGAACTATTGATGGATCAGTGTTGATGTAGAGCTCGTTGGGGAACCCTAAGAGGAAGGTATGATGAGCACAGCAACAAGTTTTCCCTCAGTACAAAACCAAGGTTTATCGAACCAGTAGGAGCAAGGAAACACCCCAAAGGTGTTGCTAGCTGAGCCTTGGCAGGGCGCTCTACCGGTTCTAGTAGCAACGTGGAGACCTGCACAACATAACCATAGAACTTTGTCCCCAACTTACGATGAGGTTGTCAATCTCACCGGTTTTGCTGAAAACAAAGGATTAAACGTATCGAATGGAAAGAAGTAAAAGTTTGCAGAAAGTAAACACAAAGCAGTAAACAGTTTGTAGATTGTATGTAAAAGAAAGAACCGGGATCCATAGTTCACTAGAGGTGGCTCTCCTTAAGATATATAACATGTTGCGTGAACAAATTACAGCGGGGCAATTGACAAACATCGAGAAAGCAATACATGCATATACTAATAATCTTGACTCCTTTGGAACTTGATTGGGATTACAACATTATACATAGACCGCCATCAAACTGCATCTATGACTAATAATCCACCTTTAGGTTATAATCTGAACCCCCTCCAGTATTAAGTTGCAAGCAACAAATTATTGCTTTACGAAATGCGTGTAATGTAAACAATATGATTGTTCTGTGAACAAAGGATTGTTGTTTTCTCCCTAGTAGCAACATCACATCTAGTACCTTAGAGAGTTATGTCACTTCCCCAGATTACCAGAGGCATGAACCCACTATCGAGCATAAATACTAACTCTTGGAGTTGCTAGCATCTACTTGGCCAAGATAGCTACTAACAACGGAAAGCATGCAAGAGCACAAAAAAAAGACATGATAGAATCAATAATCAATCTGAAATAGCATCTCAATATCCATCGGATCCCCGCAAACACAACATGCAGAATTACAAATAGATGATAGCACAAAGGAGGAGAACCAGCCATCTAGCTACTACATGGACCCGTTGTCTAGAGATGAACTACTCACGCATCACACCGGAGGCTTGCATGATGATGAAGAAGGCCTCCAGGGTGAATTCCCCTCTTCGGCAGGGTGCCGGGAAGAGCTTCAGATCCCTCTCGATCTAGGGATGGAGATGATGGCGGCTACAGACTCTTTCGTGGATTTTTGATCGGGTACCTAGGGTTTTCATCCCGAGGGCAATATATAGGCGGAAGGAGAGTCTGAGGGGGTGCTGGGGCCGGCCAGACCACCCCCTGGCGCAGGCCAGGCCTGGCCATGTGGCCATGGGTGTGGCTGCCCCCATCCCTTCTCCGTTTCATATTCTGGCATCTGATGACTTCTAGAAAAATAGGCACTTTGGCTTTTGTCCCGTCCAATTCTGAGAATGTTGATTTTCTGACTTTCCTGGAACCAAAAATAGCAGAAAATAGGCAGCTGTCACTGTGGCTCTTGTTAATAGGTTAGTCCAAGAAATCATATGAAAAGTACTCCAAAGTGTGGCCAAAACACAAGAAAGTAGATACATTTGCAATGTATCAACTGTCCATCCCAGTGATCATTTGCTCTTTATACACGAATTATGTGGGTTGTTCATGTGTGCAGCTATTACACCAGATCAAGTCAAGAAGAAGTTATTCTCATTATCACTAAAAGGAAGAGCTGAGGAATGGTATAAGCTACTGAAGAATGGTCAAGCTCTTGAATGGGAGGAAGTAGTACCTCTCTTTTATTCAAAATTTTATCCTCCTAGTGATATTCATAAAGATCGGAATCAAATATACAACTTTTGGCCTCGTGATGGAGAGAGTACAGCTCAAGCTTGGGGGAGATTGAAGTTACTAATGCTCAAATGTCCTATTCATGAGCTCCCCAACAATATTATTATCAATAACTTTTATGCAAGACTTTCTCTTCATGGTAAGGATCTATTGGATGCTTCTTGTGCTGGATCATTTACACGCATGGAAGAAGGAGCTAAATGGGATCTTCTAGACTATATACAAGACAATGCTGAAGCATGGGAGAATGATTAAGGAAGAAAGTCAGGTATAAATTATGATTATGAATTCATTAAATCTTTTATGGGAACTGATGACTTTCATAATATTAGTAATGCTTATGGTCTAGATTCTCAAAGTATTGCAAATTATATTAAGGATTTTGCTTCTTATATTGAAATTCCTAAAAATAAATGGAATAAGTATCATGAGCCATATAAAGATATTGCTAATTGTGTTCCTGCAAGAGATACTGAAGTTTATACTGCTAATCATATTCTACAGTAGCTTATGTTTTGATGGATTTCAGTTGAAATTGAACTTAAAAGGTTTATTATCTTGCATGCACTAATGTTGCTAATAAGAATTGTGTGAAGTTTTGTGTGAAAGAAATTTCCAGGTTATCAGAGGAAATGGTGTAATAAGATGGTGAATGGTCCAAGACTCAAGCAATATGTTTATCAGGATGAAGATAGTGATGTTATTTAAGCGGTGACTCCGGAAAATTTTATTAAATGCTAAGTTCAAAAACCCGCTGAGTCCATTTTCGAATAGGTAATAGTTCTGGTAAGGAAAGGTCCGCGAAACATCTGTCAATTTATATTTTTGCAGTTTTTATCTAACATGGAATGCAATGAATAGAAAGAGGGACGGAAATAGAGCTCGGGTCGCTCACACCACCCCGTGGCACGAGCCCACCTGGCAGCACCACCAGGGGTGTGGCTACCCTGGAGCCCATCTCCGACCCCTTTTCTCTCAGTACTTTCCTTTTGTTGTAAAACTTTGTAATATATAATCCTCTAGATCCCCCGAGATTCGTATATCGTGTTCTCGTCGAGTTTTCGTTTTGATCTGTTTCTATCAGGAACTATTCTTAAAGTTTAGAGGCACAATGGTCTCCGCCAATGATAAGGGCAAGGAGCTTGCGGAAGATGATCTCCAAGACCTTGAGCAGGAGAAGGAGATCGAGAGTGAAGTTGAAGAGGAGGTAAAGGAAGACCAGCATCCGCACACTAGCACCACCATTGCAAGTATTCGAGTGGTGGCAAATCTCGCCAAGTTCAAAAGGACTGCACGGATGTCCACTGGACAGAAGGTTCCGCGTCATTGCTTGGCTTCACGGTCACCTCCTCCACGCACCAAGAATCCCTTCCATACCCTTATTCATGAGCAACAATTCCAGAATATGCCCAAGGAAAAACTACCCTCCAATTGGGATATGCCTCGTTCTAACCATGCAGGAAAAGAATATTTCTAGGAGGAAGAGTAGGGAAAGAATCGCAAGAGCTGAGATTCACAGCCCGACATGATCATGAACCGCATTGAGAACAATTTGGAGTTGATTCATACTCTCACCTTCGAGATTGATGACTTGAGGGAATTGATTGAAAAGCTCCTTGAGAGAACACCACCACCACCAAAGGAGTAATTCGTCATCAGGTTTTGGCATCCCCTTGGTTTGTTCCAAGCTTGGGGGAGTGCCACGGTATCACATCTTTTATATTTTTACCTTATTAAGTAGAGTCATATCATGAATAGAGAAGTTATCATATAGGATGGTTTTCATTGTGGAAGTGTCTCCCCTCTCGTTTGTTATCTATGTATCCCTTGGTGTGAGTTACCGTTATGGAATATTAATGAGAAGTTCTATCATTTACTTTTTGCATATCTTATTTTAGTTTGCAATTTCTGTTATATGATTGATCTTGTTGTTAGTATTGGTATCACTTTGGGATCATTAAGTAAATTTAGTTGGTTTTGGAAAACCCGACTCATTTAGTAGCAACACTATTTTGAGAATCGAATGAAAAAGATAAAAGTACTTCTACGAAATATAATTTCATCATCTTTATTTCTTGATTGGCTCATAAGCTTAGTATTCTCTAGTTAAGATCTTTTGTGCTTCCAAGGAAGATTGCATGTTTGTTTTTATCACTTGTATGTTTGTTTGTTTCCTTCAACTCTTATACTTACTACCCATCCTTGCTAGCCAGAAACCTGTACTAAGAGGGAATGCTTCTCGTGCATCCAATCCTTAAACCAAAACCTATGCCATTTATGTCCACCATACCTACCTATTAGCATTATTGCTATTCCAAGTAATTTCATGTTTTTATCTACCTTCCGAATTAAACTTGTTATGCAAAAATTAGTGATTAAAGCTCTCACAAACTTGATGGCACACTTTACTTTCTTGTACTTAATAAACTTGAACCATTATGCCCATCTATGTTGCGTATATGCTTGCGCTTTATAAGTTGTGAACTAGCACAACCATGTTACCATGGGGAACGCTTTCAACATTGCACTTATTTAGTTGATATCATGATTCTTTTGCTCATGGATCCCGGCGGTGTGAAATAAAAGGGGAGCTTGTAAGCTCATGGAGTTTGTATGTGTGTTAGAGAAACGCCTGTGCGGCTAGCCTAAGCCATGCCTAATCATGGTCAAAACTTGTAGCATAACCATAGTGAGCAATCTATGAAGCATCCTCAATAAAAACCTATGCAAATAGCAAATAAAAAGATTGCTGAGTTGCTCATTGTCTGCTTGCCTTGTCATTTTGATATGGGAAAGCGTCCGTATCATCGGGCAAGGGGTACCCCGTTGGTGGTTCTCCATGATACACATGTATTTACAATGACAAGAACTTACTCGTAACTAAAGTTGAGTAGCATGAGGTCTGGTACTCGTAAGCACGTGGCATGAGATTTTCAACTTATAACTGGTCAAGCATATCCTCATATTTGTTCATTTTAACCTTAATCACCTAAAGATGCTTATGATAAGGGTAATGAGAGCTGAAAGCTAATAAGTACTATAATTTTTGGAAGCTCTTTATGAAACTTGAAATCCCTGCTTCCCTCTGCGAAGGGCCTATCTTTTACTTTTTAGTTGAGTCGGTAAACCTATTCCTTTCTATCTTAAGCAAGTATTTGAGTTGTTGTCTTTCATTCATTCATATGATGATTTATTCAATCATGTTACTTATGTTCCTTGTTTTGCACACTGCTCTTATCTTAGTGAATATTACTTTGAAAGTTATCATTGAAAACCCCATTATGTTCGAACTCCTGCAAATTGTTAACTGTTCTTTGACCAAGAACAAACTTTGCCATTACCAATTATGATTTACTTTGTGTATCTTTATTGTGTTTCTTTTACTTATTGCAAGTTAAGTTATATAATAGCGAGTTGTCTTCTATTATGATTTATGTATTGATGAATGTGATGCTTCTTGTCTGTATTCTTTTATCGACACTTCACTCCATAAGCCTGAGGTCATGTTTATTGCGCTCAGTTTTTGCTTGGAGACAAGGGAAGTCTAAGCTTGGGGGGAGTTGATACGTCCATTTTGCATCACTATTCTATATCATAATTTACTGTTATTCATTGATATATGTCATATTAAGAGATGATACTTATGTTATTTCATCCGTTTTTGCATGGTTGATGACTTTTGGAGGATGGACCGCTGAAGTCAGGATTCTGATGGAAAAGGCACTGTTTGGAGGCGAAATTCACGAAGATCAGAAAATACCAGAAAATATATGGACAATCCTATTTTTGTAGAAGACGAAGGATGCCAGAAGGGGGAGAGGAGATGGGCCATAGGGGCCCCACACCATCCCTTGGAGCGGGCCACCCTTGGCCGCGCCACCAGGTGGTTTGGCCACCCTGGCGCACCTCCAGCTCTTCTCTTTGGCATATATAATCCTCCCGAAACCCTAAGGCTCGGGGGGCGACCACGGAAAGATTCCACCGCCTCTACGGGGCAGAAAACTATAGAGAGAGAAAGAGCTCTCCGTAGGCAGAAATCTGCCAGAGAAATTCCTTCCTAGAGAGGGGAGATCATCGCCATCAACACCGTCATCAAGCTGGACTTCATCGGGATCATCATCTCCATCATCATCTCCACGAGCACCATCAACACCACTCCGTACTGCTGTAACAATTGGGTTGAATCTTGCATAGTTCTTAGGGGAAACTTTCTCAGTATTCATTACTTGTTGTAGTTGATGCTATTGAGTGGAACCATTGAATTATTGTTATGTTCAGATTGTTACTTATCATTATTTCATCTCTGATCTTGATCCATATGATGTCTCGTGAGTAGTTCGTTTAGTTCTTGAGAACATGGGAGAAGTCATGTTGTTAGTAGTGGAATTGTGTTGAGAAAGATTCAATAGTTTGTTATTTAAGTTGTGGTGTTATTCTTCTAGTGCTGTCATGTGAACGTCGACTACATGATACTTCACCTTTATGGGCCTAGGGGAATGCATTGTGTATTTGGCTACTAATCGTAGGGGTTGCCGGAGTGACAGAAACCTTAACCCCCGTTAGGAAACCTTTGCACAAGGGAGTGGTTTCTATCTTAATTACTTTCTTGTAGTTGCAGATGCTTGCAAGGGGTATAATCACAAGTATGTATTAGTCCTAGGAAGGTCAGTACATTAGCATAGGTTCACCCACACAACACTTATCCAACTAGAGAAGATTAATTAGCTATATGAAGCGAAAACACTTGACGATATTCCCATGTGTCCTCGAGAATGTTTGGTCATCTTAAGTAATACAACCATCTTGTCCTTTGCTAAAGAAAGGATTGGGCCACTTGCTACAATTATTATTATTGTCTTTTATTTACTCGTAATTTATCTATCTGCATTATCAAAACCCCTAAAAATCTATTTACTAAGTATTTACAGAGAATTCCTGATCCAAGCCACTTGTCAACACCTTCTGCTCCTCGTTGGGTTCGATACTCTTACTTATCGAAAATACTGCGATACACCCCCTATACTTGTGGGTCATCAGCCCCTGAACCCTTGATGCTGCCAGGACCTATCTATTAGTAATGAAGTAATGGGAGGGGCTTTTCGTGAACTTACCCTTGAAGACCGAAAAGCGCTGTTAGCTGATAAACTCTAGGGCCTAAGGCATGATTTAAAGAAATGGCATGTCAGTCTGGCCAGGCTAAAGATGTTGATTCAGAAGTGCAACCAAGTGATTCTCATATTGGACACACTAGAAGAGTAACGACCTTTATTTAGAGCCGAGTTTAACTTTAGGAAAGTGGTGAAAATCCATCTTGATGAGTTGCTTTTGGCAGAATGTAATTACTGGAGGAAGAGTTGCACAATTAGATGGATTAAGCAAGGGGAGGATAATACAAAGTTTTTTCACGCGATGGCATCTGAAAGTTATAGGAGGAATTATATTGCAATGTTGCAGGATGAGCAAGGAACTGAGGTCACTAATCACCAAGCTATGGCTGGACTATTATGGAACAATTATAAGGATAGAATGGGTAGATCTAAAGGTATTTCTATGCAATTTAATTTTCCTAGAATTCTAAAGAAAGTGGAGGGACTTGATGAGTTGACATTTCCCTTCACTAAAAAGGAAATGGATGATGTTATGAGTGCTATGCAATCCGATAGAGCCCTTGGACCTGACGGTTTCAATGGCTTGTTTGTTAAAAGGTGTTGGCCGATTGTTCAAAATAAATTCTACAGACTTGCTCATGAGTTTCATGAAGGGAAGTTGAATCTCCAAAATATAAATGGCTCATATATTACGTTGGTACCAAAGGTTCCAGTGCCACTTGGGGTCAATGATTTTCAGCCAATATCGTTAACAAATGTTTGCTTAAAGTTTCTGACCAAACTTGCTGCCAATCGTCTATAGGACAAGATTTTAAAGTGGATACATAAAAACCAGTACGGTTTATTGAGGAATAGATCGATACAGGACTGCCTCGCCTGGTCGTTTGAATATTTATTTTTGTGCCAAGTGTCCAAAAAGCCTATTGTCATACTAAAGCTGGACTTTTCTAAGGCGTTTGACACGATAGAACATGAACCGATTATTCAGGTGATGAAACACAAAGGCTTCAACCAGCAGTGGCTGGATTGGGTAAGAAATATCTTGTCTTCTGGTACCTCGGCAATACTATTAAATGGCGTCCCGGGTAAACAATCCGTGTGTAAAAGGGGGGTGCGTCAGGGCGATCCCCTTTCCCCCCTTCTATACACATTTGGTTCCGACCATCTGCAGACTGTGATAAATGATTTAGTCACACAAGGAATTATTAGTAGGCCGATTGAGACTAATGACGAGGACTTCCCAATCATCCAGTACGCCGATTATACGCTATTAATAATGCCCGCAGATAGAGTGCAGTTGTTGGCTCTGAAGGATATTTTGAACAAATTCTCTATGTCAACCGGGTTGGCAATTAATTACAATAAATCTCAAATGGTCCCCATTAATGTCCCTACTGATTTGATTAATCAGCTCGCTGCAGATTTTGGTTGTCAAGTAGGCTCGATGCCTTTCACCTATTTGGGACTTCCCCGGGGTACAACTAGACCCACTATTAATGATCTTATGCCCCTAGTATGTCGGTTGGAGAGAAAGCTCACCTCCAGCTCGAGTTTTTTGTCTCACGGTGCTTGACTACAGTTAATTAACTGTGCATTAGCTTCAATGCCTCTCCATTTTCTCTTTCTTTGCAATTTCCAACTGGGTTGACAGTATAGTTAGATAGAATCCTAAGACAGTGTCTTTGGAGGCATAAATTTGTTGAGCCGAAGCAGTCATTAGCAGCCTGGGAGATGGTGTGTCAACCTAAGAAAAATGGAGGTTTGGGCGTTGTCAACTTTCAGAAATAGAATGCAGCTCTTCTCATTAAATTTTTGGACAAGTTTTATAATCACAAGGATGTTCCGTGGGTTCATCTCGTTTGGCACTCTTACTACATTGATAAAGTTCCTCATGCGGAGAACCTATGTGGATCTTTTTGGTCCCTTTGAGGATTCACGAGGATAGAATTCACTTGTTCTTTGAGTGCAATTTCAGTAGACGTGTATGGAATTATTTACAAGTGTACTGGCCTGCTCATACTGATTTGAAGATGGTTGTTGCTGAAGCAAGGAGACGTTTCGGTCGATCATTCTTTAGGGAGGTTATCATTACAGCTTGCTGGAATATTTGGCTCTTGATAAATGGGAAAATTTTCAGAAAGGAAAGACCCACTTTCTCTAGGTGCAAGTGTCGGTTTGTTCATGACATAACCCTTCTTCAACATAGAATTAAGGCTAAGTACAGGGATGCTTTAGTGGATTGGATAGAGGCTTTGCCTTGATTTGTCTATTTGTATATAGGTAATGATTTTCTTTCACTGTTTTGTATATAAGTTTTTTTGGTTGATAAAAAAAATTATGCTGTGGTGCTGTTGCCTCAGAGTCCAAGGTCAAAAAAAAACGCTCAGGAGAGCATGGTTGATGTAGACGCGCTGAAGCTGACCTCAATCTCATGATGAAGTCCTTGCGCTTCTGCGGCTCCAACGACTTGAGTGCCTCAAGTGTGACACCTCGCGGGGAGTTACTTGCATCCGGTGCCTGACGATGACTCCTACTTCCCTGATCCAACAATAGTTCCGGAATTAGAGCTCCTGGATCCGAATCCCGCAGCGCGACGGCGCTCTACGGTGAAGATGTCTCTCGTTTGTGCAGTCTGAACTTGGGACCACGGTCATGGGAGAGAGAGAGAGAGAGAGAGAGAGAGAATATCAATTGTAGGTCTCCCGAAAAGTGAGGAAACCTTTATTG